>KZ505639.1:3107711-3123207 GCA_002844005.1 Limosa lapponica baueri | reverse complement strand
GCAACCTGCTCTAGTGAGAGGTGTCCCTGCCCATGGCAGGGGGGTTGGAACTAGATGATCTTTAAGGTCCTTTCCAACTCTAGCCATTCTATGATTCTATGATTCTATGATATTAGAACAACATAGCACATTTTAGAATTCATCAGGACGTTAAATTTCTGAAACTAATTATATTTCAATGATTAATCTTGAAATTTAAATTATTCTTTTTACCGTATTTTCCCATTATATTTCAGAATTCAATGTTAGCTTGTATAGTCTGCCTTCTAATTTCTTCAAGATGGGAGATCACTTTTCAAAGGGTAGTTTTTCTGTCTAACAATACCCTTACTGTCTTTCCATAAGTCACAGAGGTTTTAATATCCCTCTTTTATTTCAACATTTTCTTCTCATTAGTATGCAAACCACTCATTTCTTGAGAACAGTGTCCAGAAATAGCCTGCAGGCTATATACACTATGTCTGAGGTTTTCTGCTTTGCTCTTCAGCCTTTTTTTAAGAGTATTTTCTCATAGATATAAAATCTGCTCTTTCAAATTTCAGCATCTCTTTCCTATACCCTTGAGTAGTCACAATCCATTGAGGATTTTTATGTTTTCAAGATAAGATGATCACAGTACCACAAAACAAGGACATCTACTGAATGTTGTTCCAGAATACACCCAAAATGTTTCCAGCTCACAATTTGCAGCATGCACATTTCTATTCAATTCCTGTATTTTGTTTCTCCACTGGACCTCTCTATCAAATCTGCATAGGCCACTTGGGTAAAATGCTAACTCTATTAAATCCATTTCGTTTTAGGGACCAAACACTTTAACAGCCTCTGATGAGCCAGTTCAGCTGTTTGCGTGAGTTCTCCTTGTGCTGTTTCCATCAAAATGGGCTTCATTAGCAAAGACCTACTATTTCAAATTTTTGGGTTAAGCCAGTTTGCTTTGACAGCATGGTGATAAGTAAGTGATATATAAGCAGCACACATGGGCAGATTGGAAGACAAGGCAACTTCTGCTAGCAGGACAGTGACTAGACCTGGGGGGACAACTGAGGCAGCAATTGTTTCAAATGTGGATGTTTCATTGTCGTCTCATGTTAGAAAACATCATCATCCAGTGCCAGAGAGAGATGACCATTTTTTTTCATCACTGCCATTCGTTTGTGACAACTCCTTCTGTATCTTCCTCATGGCTTCCACTGTATACCCATTAGAAATTCTTCCTTCTAAGTAGTTTTTTCTAAGTTTTCTTCAGCCAGGCTAAGGCTTTTCAGCCATAATTTCTTCTTTCAACATGGCATTGGAAACGGGAGCACAGCCTCAGTCCGTCTGCCTCAACATACAGGGGCATGAGTACACGCCTACCAAGGGCTGCCCCACCACACAGCTGGCAGGGCCAGACTGGCCTACAGCCATCAGGCAGGTCCAAGGTCTGGCCAATGGGCTGGTGCATGGCTGGGCAATGGCTGGCTCCTAGCTGCAGCACAGCTTGGGCCAGGACACCACGCAAGGATCTGAGACAAAAATGAGCTCTCAAGGCCCAGTGAAGGCTTCTCAAGCAGCCCTGTCTCACAACTTCACTGTTTTGTCAGAAGTTTTGCCCAAAATTAACCAAGCTTCACTGTATCAGAGCTGACCTTAAGTTTATGTGGTTACACCCTCGGGGTCTGGAGGACATTGTTGGGTCTGTTGGTGTAAACAAGGCTCTGAAACCAATGATTTCAAATATCCCTGTACTCTTTTTAGGAGCTGCCTGTGTTCTGGAGTACTCACCTCTGGGCTCTGGGATATCTATGCTATTTATAGCCATAGACTATGGCATATATAGAATAACTTCCCTGTTTTTCCACCTCATAGATATATCTGAAGACTTAAAACGCTGCTAAGAAATAAAAATGGAAAAAATATTACTTTGATACATACAAATGGTAGGTTATTAGGGAAAAGTATATCTGCAAGACGTTTTATGAAAATAAAATATCTTAATGCATTAGTTTATTTTCTTCTTATTTTGCTATAGGTGCGTCAGTTTTTCTAAAAGATTCACTTTTCTTACACAAAAAAAAAGTGTTGCAGAGATCCCTATGTATCATTCCTTGACAGTTACAATGGCATTTTCTACATCAAATACAAAAATGTCTGGCATAGCAAAGAAAGTAAGTTAGACAAGTTATAACTTAGTGTCACTTTGGTAAGGAACCTGAAGATGCAATTTCTGGACAAGAAATGACAAGATACAGTGAACATCTACAGTTAAATGTAACAACTCCCTTTTCATAAATGCTTAATGGTCACAGTGAGTATATTAAGCCTATACAAATTTAATAAACTGAAGTATCTTAATCAAAGTTAAAAAAAAGAAAAACTTTTTTTATGTACATACATTCAGAGATTATCAGCTGAAAATATATTTATACACAAGCAATACAAATGAGAGAAGGCATATGTAGGACAGAAACACTAAACTACTACTCATCAGGTGACTTCCATAGTGACAATAAAGCAGAAGCAATGGATACTGCCTTGTATTTTTCTGAAGGCGTGAAAGCTTCAATTATAATACAAAAAAACCTTAAATTAAGAGTGCGTTTTACTGAATGTCCTTTGATAAGAAAGTGGCTTATAAATGCTTAATTATACCTGAGTGGCATTCACAGCATTTACTGGGAATTCACACCATTTTTTCACAGCATTTTGTGCATTGGCATAAGTGTGGATATACTGATGAGAGCTTTGATGCTATACTACAACACATCTAAAAATTTCTGGGTCAGATATGTTATTTTCCTGTCAGGACTTTCCTCCATGCCAGGAATCAAGAACAGGTCTGTACCAGCCATAACCACTTTCAGCCACAGAAACAACTTCTCTGTTTATATGCATGAGTGCATATATACATATATGAGTATGCATACAACCATTGTGAAGACATTGCCTCAGAAACGTGATTGTAACACCTAATACTAGTTTAATCAATAAGAACGAATACACTGTCTCTTTTGTGCCCTGTGTTGAAGAAAACAAGACACGATTGGACTGAAAACACAGCTAAAATAAACAGCTAAAATGGCTGCATGCAAAACTGGTATTTGTGTCAAATCCATTATTTTTTCTAGCTTTTAAATATAATAGGCTATAGAAGAACAAGCTGAAGGTGTAATCATTTGTTCATTTCTGCTGGTTTCATCAAATCTGTCGTCTTGTCATGATAAATGTTTTAGCTTCCACCTAAACAGAGCATGCACCATAAACTTCTTCTAAATTACCATAGATAAAAAAAGACGGAAGAATACTCCTGAAATAATATATTATAGTTCCTGTCCATTTGATGCCTGACTCAGTCCAGATTGATTGTTTACAAGGATTAATTTTAACATTCATCTTTACAAATCTGTATTCCTCATCATGCAATTAAGAAGGACAAAAACATATGTATCATGTGTTACTCTTTACTGTGAAGTATAGTTACAGCCCCAAAAGTTAACTACGGAGAAATATTTCTGGAAGTAAACTACCTTCCTCTAGATCTACCTGGGGTGTGCCAAACTATGCAATAAGCTGATCTATTGAGAAGTTAGCTCAACAAGAATATTTTCTTCCAACTGGTGCCTATTTGGCTTACGTAGCTGTTAACCATCCGGTATGAAGAATGCTTATTGCCGCAGAATGTTTAAGTAGGTTATGTCAATTGCGCTTTAAATTCCAACAATCATAAATCATGGCAAAGTGTTGACTTTTTCTGAGAGAAAAAATATTTATGTTAATAAGGTTTCATTCTGTTTACTTCAGTCACAGAAGCACACCAACACACATAAGGTTAAAACTGGTTTCTCAACAACTGAATTTTCATGTCTCACCCAGTCCTCCCCAGCACTGTGAGGCTGTTTCTTCAATAAGTGTTGGAGGAAAGTGAGAAGACAGTGGGGAATGTGTGTGTGCAAATGCATGTTGGGAGGAGGGAAAGTAACCATAACCCATGTATTATAAGCTTAGAAAAAATACATGACCCTGTTCTCTCACTCCTGCCAGCACAGGACTAGGAGATGTCACTCAGGGGAGCCAGGAAGAACCTTGAGCTGCTGACAGGGTGGAATAACTCACACCAACAGCTGAGGTCTGGGTGTCTTCAAGGATCTGATGTGGGCTTCTGACTTTTGCAAAGCAGTCAGTAAATCTCAGCCACCCACAAAGGAGTATTTGGAAGTAAAGCTCATTTGAATTAACTAAGTTTCACTTTAGTGCAATTTGCTGTTGTTGCAGAAGAATACTGTAGTAACAAGTTTTAAAGTAGCAGGTCATAATTTTAGAGCAGAAAATTAACTGAGCTGTGGTGATTAATCTCAGATGAGGTCCTTTTGTATGTTGACTTCAATGGACCTCAAACCATAACCTGCTTCTATTGGCACATACTCTACTTGCAGCAGATTTTTTTAAAAATTAAGAGAGTCAGAAGTCAGGCCATTACACTCCTTCACAGTCAAGTTAAAGCTAGGCTTAATTTTGGTGCAGCATAGCTATTTATAATTCCAAATTTCTTTACAATAAAATAACAGCATACTCCATTATTCCATGTGAAGTCATATACAATGCAGAATTATTGTAAAACTCCCAGTATACTATCTGTAAATGTCATTTTGAGCTGGTAACCACAAAGTGCTTTCTATTTAAATTAAATATTATTGCACAGGGACACAAGATATATTGAATATTTCTGATTTATCATTGTAAAACTCTTAGGTTAAGTGATAAAACAGCTTATTTCCACACAAGAGAGGAGAGCAGGGGAAAAAAGACAGGTCAGGGAACCCAAATAACACCAACACCCCCATGAGAAACCCTAGAGGCACCATGGAGGGAGTGTCTATACCCCAGACAGAACCCTCAGAGCCTGCCTGCCCCTCCACGGGATCTCCCGGGGGGATCCTGCGCCCCTGGGACTGGGGGGCACCCAGCACTGGGAGACCCAGCACCTCACATGAATCTGTGAGGGCTCTCCAGGTCTCATCACAAACTGAGGCGTCATTCTCTGGGTGTGCAGGACCCTTCATGGGGTGCAGGGGGTGGCACAAGGCTTATTGTGGAACGTGTATGGGAGGAACCAGAGGCAGGAGAGGTGGAGATAAGGATGGTTGCTCTTGCTCGTCCAAGGAGCAAGCATGAAGAAACAGCGGGGATAAAGGTATATATACATGGAGCCAGAGAGGTGTGAGCAGGGGCTGGCGGGTGTGCTTGTGGGGCCATGCCGTGCACCTGATTGGCATGGTCTGCCCTGTCTTCTCTCTGATCTCCATTTCTGTCTCCCAGGTGAGGGGCCATGTCCCATCAGTGTGCAGAGGGGTGGGTGGTGGCTGTGGGAGGGGACCACAGGTCAGGATCCATGTGTCCATGGTGGCAGCCACTGGAACCAGCATGGGTGCATGTGCCAGCATGTGATCACCAGCAAACGTTCAGCCCAACCAGTTGAGGAGAAGGGGGATATGAGCATATATATCTGCATATATGACATGTGTTTCTGTGTGTGCTTACTGGGAGAAAGTGCCCAGACTCACCTCCAGCCGTCTGCCAGATTTGGATTTACATATAAATTATATGACTGATTAATGTTTTGAATTTACATTTGTTTACACAGATGAAGAAATTTCTGATAGATTTATTTTCAAGAAGAGTTACATTAGATCTTAAATTGCCACACTGTTTGACTAGCACAAGCCTCACAGTTCCCCCAGTTCCACAAGTGCCATTGTGGGTATACGTAAACCAGAAAGTGCAGTTGCACTTAGGAGCTTCAAATGCAAATGCAATTGAGATTGTCATATCCTAATGTGATGTTAGGACAAAGTAAGGGTATGCACTGACCTGTTTCAAAGGCCGTGATTTTCAGGGAAGGGGGATTTGACTGTGTGTCGCAGATGGAATGAGTCACGCACTCCAGACACTCAGAGAGTTGGGATCCACACCCCACTGCAACACACACCTACAACAGTGCTAGATTCAAATTACAGCCGAATTTTTCTTTCAAGAGTGCCACAGGCTACCTGAATTTATAATATAGGGGGAAAAAAATCCTTTTTTTTTCTGAAAAAGAATAGCAATGGACCCCAAATGTTAATTTTAAAAAATGTTGAAAAATAATAAAAAAAATGCACTTTTTGACGAAGAAGAAACAAAATTATAGAAAGACATGAAGGAACATATTCTTAAATACTCAAATTTCCTTTGTGAAAGCATTCACTAGAATGACAGTAGAAGCTCCTTTTTCTCACTTGAACTGTCCTTATGTCTATGTCAGTAGAAAGTGGATGAATAAAAAGTTGCAGAATTCAAAGTGCCTATAGGGAACAACACATGTGGTAACACTAAGTATCAAATTATTACATCACCTAAATGATCCTTTAGACGGCAAAGTACCCACAAAGTCAAATTATCTGACAAACAGAAAGATGATGCCAAAAAAAGTAGAGAAATAAGGGTGCATCTGCTCGGAAGCAGTACCAGGCATGATATTGATGATGACACCCCTAATTTATTTTGTAGAAAAAATTTAGAATAAGAATGGAAAATCAGAATATGATGTGTCTATTTTTGTCACATCACCCACCAACAAAATGTTGCCCTAAGCAACATTTAGTAATTTTAGCCTATTTGCTTGTGGTTCAACCCAACTCATAGTCAGGGTTCACTTAAGTGTTATAACTTCTATATATAATATATGTATGTATGTACGTACATTTATAGATATGTATATATATATACATATACATGCATATATGCATATGTATATATAGTATATATACACAGTGCACATATTACACTGATGTTGGTTGTTTTATATATATAAATATGTATGGATGTGCATAAGGATTTTTGTACTCATCTGGGGACACAGTCATATGAGAGAAGAGTTGAGACAGAAAATTCTATTAAGAGAAATCCTAATGAAATGTCAGAGGCTCCATATATTTTACCCTGTATCATGTGACTCAACCCGTATGTGACAATGAAAAAAAATTGTGTCTTTTCACATTATCAAAATCTACCTGAGTACACCAGCCCTGCAATTGTCATCCAAGAAGCCGTATAAAGTTGATTAAAGTAATGCATACGGTGTTTGGTCTGCACTGGGGTTGGACTATAGTACAATTTGTATTAATTTCTTCCCCTAGTCATCATATGTATAGTCTTCTATCAGAAGCACAAGAGAAGTCCGGAAAAATTTTGCAGTATTTCCTCTGTAATACTTATGTTACCCACAGCTCTAGCAACTGGACCTACTGTTTGCCTCATTTTAGGTTACAATCATTATGCCTCCATGCTGATTTTGTGCATTCCCTTTATGTTGATAGCAGCAGCTTTCACAACTGTGTTTCCTTTTGAAAGCAACTTTCAAATGTAAGCAATTGAGAATTAAATTACTAATTCAGTCTAAATCTGGACTAGTTTCTTCCACAATTGTCCCTGTAGCTGGTGTGAGAAGATTCACAAAAACAAGTACCCCAGTTGTATTATTAGAATGTCCTTTTTGTTGTATAGGCAGAAAATGCATGTTACACCAAATAAATTTGCAATGGTCTCTATCCCAATGAACTCAGATTCTGAAAGCAGCAGGCTTGTGAAGAGGTAAACAGAAATCATTTCAGTACAGATTAAAACAGTTTATCACAGACGGCACAGCAGAACTCCACATTCTATAAATGGAGAAGTATAGTGTTTTATAATGCAAACCCATATTACATGTCTGGGCCAGAAAAAAACATCAGTTTTCTACCTACCTTCCCTATTAGATACAGTTACCATCTGCCTTGGACTCTACTCTCCTTGATATATGGCAAGTATATGTAAGTCTTCAGTCCTAACATCTACCTAAACAAATACTTGCTAACCTATGTATCAATAAGGCTCAACATTATTAGAAGTACGCTTACAGCAGAGGTCTACTGGATTTTACACTTAGAAGTTTTAATCTAATGAATTGTGTAATGTGAAACAGATTTTAAATCCTAAGTACTTGCCAGTAACTTCCATATTCTACATATTTTAGTAGGTATAGAGGATCTAAAAATGAACCAGTCAGTATGTGATTGTTAATGCCAAAATACACTGGAAGCTAAGAGCTGGCCTATAAAACTTACTCATGTTAAGTTAGCTCTTGAAAGGACAGGCTTTAATGGAACTGCTTGCGTCAGTAAGTTCTTATCAGTGTGAGCTAGGGCTCCACAATCTCGCCTTTTAAAAGAAATAGCTTCTCTGAGTTTCAGGTGGCACATTATGCAAGCCTGTACTGCAGCACCTGCAGTGCATGATACAGAACAACATATGCTTGTCTTATGGCACCATTTATTTAGAAATAGCACACAACACATCTGATGCTAAAAAGAAGAACAAAACAAATCAACACATTTGTTTTCAGAACAACCACCTATTTTAAGCCCATGAATTTTTCAATTTTTCACTGAGATTTTTGGTTTTGGAGGTTTTGGGTTTTTTTTTTATTGTTTTTGGAGTAAGGGAGGAGGCAGCAGCACACGGGAGAGAATAGGCTCTTTAAGGTTTTTTTAGAACATTTGCTACGAAACAGTGCTTTTAATCAAATAAAATAAAATGCTTGGGTAAAATAAGAGTCCCTGAAATCTTTCAGCCCAAAATTAATGGTTATAAAACCAGAACTTTATGCTTACCTGAGGTGTTAACATCAAAATTAACATCAAAAATTACTGTGTGCCTCTGCTTGAAATTCTGATTGTGACTATCTTCTTTTTTCTGAAATTACTTGTGGATGAAATCCAGTCAATTCTGTTTTATGACCTCAGTGATATCCTGTGATAAACATGAAAGATCCAAAATCTTTCAAAATCAGTATACAGACTCTTTAGAAATACTAGGCATATTGCCAGCATGTAATTCAAGAAAGGGTAAGAAAGTATGTATGTGAATTATTTAAAACCAGAAGGAGGAGAGAGGCCAGAAGTTATCTCTGTTGCTCTTCTTGAACCAAATCCTACAGCAATGTTAAGGCCAGTTCAGTTGGTTGTAGAAGGACCTTAAAGTATATTTAAATGCCCTATCACTGAAAGGTCTTTGACATAAGCAATGAACTGGAAAAAGAGAAGTGTGTATGTAACAGTGAGACTGTTTAAAATATACTACTGACTCTTCTCCTAGACATTTTGCTGTGCATTCTCCTGGACATCGTTCATATGTATAACGAGATGAAGCAAGGTAGTACTACCATAAAATTCAACAATCAATGGAACAATTCATCAAAATCTCATCTGAAAATACTATAAGTAGCAGATTAAGGCTGAAGCAGGAGGTTTTGGAGACAGAACTGTGTTCTGGGTAGCTAAATATTAAAAGATGAGAGCAGAGGGGATGGTCTAAGGGCTGCAGATCAAGATCTGCAGGAAAGGTTACATTCGCTTTGCTCTGTCTAGAATGCAATCCCAGAAAGTCTAGCTGACTGCAGCCAACTCAGTTATTTGATTAGTTTCCCACATCTGATTTTCCTAAGAGTCCATAAACCCAAGGTTCAGACACCAGCCTAAAAGGTAATTTTGCAAGGCACAGCCATGGCACCTCAGTTCAGCTTTATTTTATGAAAATTTTGGCAAGCTTTGGGTTAGTATCAGAGCTGAGATCAGACAGCATCAGAAAAGAAGAAACAAAGGACTGGAACTGTTGAGTCAGCTGTAAGCAGCAGCTTCAAGACTAAAGAGAAAAATGCTGACATGAAAGGTAAAAAGCCCAGAAAAATGCAAAACTGCAAGGCAGCAACACAGCAAGGTAGGGATAGATCTCATTTTGTCATCAAGAGGTCATATCTTCTGCTACTGACTTGTAAATTTCTGAACAACAAGTTATGTCAGTGAGTGCCTGGCATGAGGAGTTGTAAGCTTCCTAAGGCAAAATCCAATAGTAAATCAGACCTTGCTAGCAATTGAAAAAAAAACACAAACAAACAAAACAAAAAAAAAGGCAACCCCAAAAAAGTGTATACTCCTGAGTACACACTGACTTCAGAGTTTCTACATGTAATAAAAGGTATCCAAACACAATTAGTTGGAAGAGAAAAGGTTCTGTACTGCCAAACAAGATTAGCACCAAAAAATATTCAATGGTTACACAATGGAATAACTAATGCATGTAAACAATTCACAGGCAAGGTTCAGTTAGAGTTGCTTTGGGATGCAGAATTGACCAGAATATTTTCCTCCATTATTTTTTCCAAGAAGTAGGTAGTTCATGAAATCTGTCATGTGATAGTCTGACAGCATTTTTAGGAAAGGAGGCCATCCTACTACTCTTTGACTACCTTGTTCTGCAGTGTCGGAATGTCTCCTCTTTATAGTACATCCATCTAAGCTAATATCTTTGCATGTTCATGGACTTGCAAAATTGTTTTACTTTGTGACATTTTTTTCCCACTTCAGCTATATACTTTACAATTTTCATGAATGGTAGCTACTAGAAATTTCAAATGCATTATTTTTTCTTCCCCTTGATAACTCTTGTAATTATATTTAATGTTACATTAAATGATTGTCAATGTTCTTCTGTTAGCAACTATAATTCCAGGATAATTTCAGCATCATCTTCACAAAGATGTTAAGAAAGTTACTTGTTTCCTCACGTCAGAGAAAATGACCACACAATGGCAATAGTAAACATTTTCAAAGTACATTTTAAAAATGCCTAAGTTCTCATGAAGCCGAAGTTAAAGATTTCATAATTTTAACATGCACACTCTGCTGTGTTAGGACTCTCAGAGAGAAACATGAAATGAATGTGTTAAACTGAAAAAAAAAGAAAGAAAAAAAGAGCAAAATATGTAAACTGTATTAGGCATATTCCTTCAAATAAGCAAAATAATGCTATGATTTATATGCACTCTTCAAACTTTTGAGTCTTTGGCTTTAACAGAAATGTGTTTTGTGTTTTATCTTTTTGAGAATGCTCTTAATGAGGAATCAAAGTCTTTACCTAAGAATTTGCCTACAAAAGTGCCTTTTCTACCAAAACCAGATTATACGTGTATGTAAAGAGCAGAATCTAAGAGCCAGATCTTCCATGCTAAAATCAGTTGGCAATCTGGTTTGGGTTTCTGATAGATAGTCTTTACATAATTCCAATGAGTAGGCCCCAGCAATCAAAAGGAAGTATTGTAAATCAAAAATCCTGCCCAAACACACACTCCAGACCATACTGATCAGTAATTCAGTGTCCAAATACTGTGTGCAGAAACAGTTTTCCTTTAGGTCACACAGAAATACAGCCATACTGAAGAAGGAGATGAACTTTGAGTTACAGGAAGTACTTTACCCCTAATCAATCCTGGCCCACAGATCAGGAGTGTGGGATACACTAATTAAGAAGAGTTTTTTCTGTTTCTTTTTTTTTTATTTATTTTTCATGGTATTTAAATCACTTAAATACCATGTTAAAACTCGTTATTTTAAACACTGAAATTTCATTATATTTAAAACCTGGCATTTATACCAGGTATAAAAACAAAATTAAGGTATACTTGAATCTTTACAGGATCAGAAGTTTTCTAGGAAATAAGGAAACAAGGATCAATCTTGTACAAAATTTACTTCTCTTTTTTACACAGAGATGGATTCACAATGATTTGACCCTTCATCCATAATATTTTATGAAATACAATAGGAAGAAACTAACAAATGTAATCTCCTGCATATCTAAGGAAACAAGCATGAAGATGTTATGATACACAATATTTTTCTTCTTATTTTGTTTCAATATCACAGGAAGGAAGAAGATCAAGGATTTAGGAAACAACTCAGATTTGGATTCAGGAATGAATCAGGGATAATGCAGATTTGGCCCTGAGTTCTTACGAGATTTTACCTTCATAAAGATGAAATTTCAGACCAAAACCCATTTACACTACATTTTCATCAGTTTGGGGAACTTCTGAGGAGTATATTGGAACTACAGAATTCACTATTTTTAATGCATATGGGGTTTGGCCACTAATGATGGGAGCTGATACCACTGCAGAAGATCTATCTTTGATCTCTCTAAGCATTGTGTCACAGCTCAGCTTTTTAGTTCTTGTGAACTAAGCTAACAATTTCGATCAGTGTGATGAATAATGCTTTCCTATCTTGTATTTAACTGGTTTTAATGATAAAGAAAAAGAATCTTAATTTCTTGTGTTCAGAACCTTCATGGATCTTGACAGCAATGGCCAAGCTATCCGGCATCATTAATTCTATAGGGCTCTCTGTGGCACTAGCACTGAATACAAATGTATAGGGAAAAAAGGCACGGCTACACTTTGTGTAGCTGGTGAGACCTTATTTTGTCATACCATCGTGTAAGTGCTGGAACAGTCCAATAACACCTAGTGTTGTGGTCAGTCTGGATTGGTATCCCGTCTAGTACACTGACAAATAATATTGGTCCTTACAGTGATGCCTTGTAGTAGTTGCTTATGCCTGTTTCTAAAGCTTCATAAAATGAATAAATAGATATAGATTCTTATCTGAATCTGACAGATGTCGTTCTCTTTTAATGCTAACTGTGTGCCGTCTGCCACCAGGTGATGGATTAGCTGAGGTTCAGAAGCAGTATGCCATATCAAACTTCCCAGTATAGTGCAGTGCGAGATGACCTCTTGTAGAATTTAAAGTATGTAATAGTGAATGGTAAATTACAGTCTTTCTTTTCTCCTGTCCTTCCAGTTTAAGAAGAAGCCCCTGAAAAGAAACAGGCAGTAAAACATATGTGCAAATCTTATACAATAATTGGAAAAAAAATTTTTTATATTGTTTTTGCAATTTTTACACCCCTCTAAAGCTCCTCGACATTTCCCAAAAGACTAAATGGAACATAGTATAAATAAGAAGCAGGCATTAGGCATATCAGGGAAACTTTAAATTTGTAAGGAACCCCAAAAAGCCAATATGTCAAAAAATGAGAAAAAGAGCTGAAAAATAATTGAGGGGTGTGTTTTGAACTGTCAGAAGACAGTTCCCTGCCAAATAATTCACTAGTATAAGGCAGGGTAGGGAGGGAAGAAGTTGGTAATGCTTTGCTACTCATCGTTTGACTTTTCTCTGAGATGGTGACTATAGAGTTTCGCATCTGGAAATTAAGAAGAGCTTTACAATCAGAAAAATTCTTTGCATTATTCTGTTCTTTCTCTGGGCCCAATCGCTGACAAATTTAATTATTTTTTTTCTATGCCATACTACATATTTTATAATATTCAAACCTTCCTGGAAATCTCACAGCAAGTGGAGGAGATGAGGCCACATACTACATTTAATTTGTAATCTGAAGCATTGTGGGATTTACTTCTTGGGATTTGACACACTGACCACATCTTTCTGTAGCTTGGTTCAGATTTGAGATGTCCTTTTCAGTGGCTAAAAGTCCCACAGGCCTGAATTTAACCAGTGCCTGAAAAAAAAAAAAAAAAAGAAAAAAAAAGAAAAAAAAGAAGATATGCTGTTGCCTCCCAAAACTGAGTTATCTTGGAATCTCTTGTTCCCAGATTTTATTTTTTTCTTCCCTGAAAAAAAGCCAGAATCCTAAATTCTGTCCTAAATGTCCTGAATTCTAAATCCTAAATGTCCTAAATAAAGAGCAAAAGAAATCAAACAGACCGAACTCCGAACCATTTGCCTCTGTTGAGCATGGGAAGTCAGTTCCTAGAAAAGAACACTATAGTATCTTAATAAAACACTTGCCTCCAAAACAAGCAGTATGGCAAAACACTATTGCATTTTTACAATGACCTTTTTATTTCCTGCCTCTTAACTGGAGCATAACTTTTGAAAAGTACAGCTAGAATTGCTCTTTCCTTGCATTCTATTTCCAGAAGCTAATAATCCATGCTACGTGGAACACCACTAATTCCCTTATACTCATTTGATGGTACCTTTTGTCTGCCATCTGTATAACACTAGAACTCTTAAAGAATACTTTATAGGGCACATATTTTCTTTCACAACAGAAACCTACATATCCTCTGTGGTGTCTAAGGACTTACTTTATGCTTCTGCATGCTCCTCAGCTGTCAGCTAGATTCATAGCCATTGCTAAACTTTGTCTAAAATCTTGTTCTAGCTTTCTTCAATATAAGAGCAAAAACCCTGTAGAAAAGCATTTGATGAGATGATAGTCACCTGATAATATATAAAAAAATAAATCAGATTGGGAGATTTCTTGGCGTTTTGTTTTGGGAAGCTGATGTTCTTAGTTGCATGAACAATAAGGTATTTTCTTCTGAAATATACCACTTGAGGTGTGCTGCTCTGAAAATACTGAGTTCCTTATATCTAACTTTTCTTATTAATTTAGTGCTGTTACACCTTTAACATAGCACCTATATGCCTCAGAAATGATGACATGCACACACATGCACACACATGCGCACAATCACACAACACTTTTTCATAGATCCCTGACAACTATTCAAAAATGAAATTCAGCCCAAAGTTTGACTGTAGTGGGCTGGAACATGGAGAACGGGATTATGTAACTCTGAGCACTGTAGCAATGTAAATGGACTAGATGTATGTAATTTACAAGAAATGCTGTCACAAAGATCTCAGACCTTCCAAACACCAGACATTAAGCAGGGTTGGCTTGCTTTAGTTAGCCGAAGAGAGACTCTTAGAAAGTCACAGTAGCTTTTAGTGCATGGTGCTGTTGTGGAATCATAGAATCACAGAATCACAGAATGGTGAGGGTGGAAGGGACCTTCAGAGACCATGTGGTCCAACTCCCTTGCCAAAGTAGGTTCACCTAAAGTAGGTGGGACAGGAACACATCCAGGTGAGGTGTGAATATCTCCAGAGAAGGAGACTCCACAACCTTTCTGGGAAGCCTGTTCCAGCACTGTTACACTCAAAGTAAAGACGTTTTTCCTCATGTTGAGGTGGAATTTCCTGTCATCTAGCGTGTGTCTGTTGCCCCTTGTCCTGTCACCAGCCAGCACCAAGAAGAGCCTAACCCATCCTCTACACATTAGCCCTTTAGATATTTATAAGCACTGGTGGGATCCCCTCTCAGGCTCTCCCTCCAGGCTAAACAGACCCAGGTCTCTCAGCCTTTCCTCATAACAGAGGTGCTCCATTCACCCAATCATCTTTGTAGCCTTCCACTGGACTCTTTCCAGTACTTTCCTGTCCTTCTTGACCTGCTTAGCCCAGAACTGGACACAGTACTCCAGATGTGGCCTCACCAGGGCAGAGTAGAGAGGGAGAATGACCTCCCTTGACCTTCTGACCATGCTCTTTTTAATGCACCTCAGGAGGCTATCCACCTTCTTCAAGAGGCCCATCCCATCCCATCCAGATGGGATGCACCCACAAGTGCTGAGAGAGCTGGCAGAAGTTATTGCTGGGCCACTCTCTATCATCTTTGAAAGGTCATGGAGAACAGGAGAGGTGCCAGAAGACTGGAGGAAGGCCAACATCACACCAGTCTTCAAAAAGGGCAAGAAGGAGGACCCTGGGAACTACAGACCAGT
>KZ505639.1:3064859-3096304 GCA_002844005.1 Limosa lapponica baueri | reverse complement strand
TTGAAAATTGTATCCTTAATTGAAAATTGTATCGTTGATGAATGATGAAGCATGTTGGCTGTCACCAATCACCACCTTATTTTCCACTAACCTTAGCAGAGATTCAAGGAGGATTTGCTCCATGATCTTATTGGGAACAGAAGTGAGACTAACTGGCCTGTAGTTCCCTGGGTCTTCCTTTTTTCCCTTTTTGAAAATGGGCGTTATGTTTCTCCTTTTCCAGCCAGCAGGAACTTCACCAGACTGCCGTGACTTTTCAAATATAATAGCGGCTTAGCAACTTCATCCACCAGCTCCCTCAGAACCTGTGGGTGGATTTCATCAGGTCTGATGACTGTTATTACTCATCACACTTATTGCGCAGAAATCCACTTAGTCATGAGAACAAAAATTACCTTAAAATTAGAGGAATTTAGTTAACTTTATTAGATCAACAGCATCTCAGATTTTTCTGCATCTCCAAACAGAATTAGAAAGAAGCCAAGAAAAATACTGTAGTTGTGGTTACCACAGTGGCAGCAAGTTTGCAAGGTCTAGTGGAAGGTCATGTTGTGCTCATGAAAATGCCTATATACTTTTCCTCATGATTGATTTTCTGTTAAAATGAGGAAGTATGATTTGAAGCGATTCATACATTAACTTGGGCCCTTAGTTTATTTAATCTAAATGAGCATTTTGACCTGGACCTCCATCACCAGGATGCTGAAAGTTCTCCAGGCCTGACTAAGCAATTCTGCCTGTTGTAATAGTACATAATTTACATATTGAAACTACAGAGAGGGTTGTCTAGAATACAGTGTCTTTTCATCTCTAAAGTGGCAGTCTTAATAAGAAGTAGATTCCATTGTCAATATTTTAACATTTATCTTGCTTAATGTAAAATCAATACTTTAACATAAGCTAATTGCTTTAAGCATTAAGTTACAAAGGTACTTCTCTGTTGGCCTGGAAACAAAATAAAACACAAGACAAAGCAGCTTTTTACTAATATAAATTTTATTCAACATCCCCCACCCCACCCCAAAGTAAAAAAAACCTTAAAATTGTTTGTGAGAGTATCTAGACACTTTTAGGAAAGGAGCCAAATTAAATCATTATCATAGTAATGGTCTAAGCTTATGTAAATCCTGTCATCTAATAAGTTAACATAAGTCTGTCTCTCTTGTTTGACTTTATGAATAAATGTCTTTTTATTATCATCCAGTGATGATTAGGGTATGTGCAATCATTCCTGTTGTTACACCCGAATTTCAAATGATTCATGTTGCTTTAAGTCGTTACGTGTGTTCCTAGCTTATATATGCAATGTATGCTCATATAATTTTGCATGATACTGAAGTAAAACAATATCTACCATGAAGTTTGAACTTTTTCAGAGTAAATGAAAGAAGATTAATTGCTCACAACACTAAATTTATAATTAGGTTAAAGCAGATTAAGAGAATTCTTGGGTTTACTTGCAAATATGCAGGTTTTTTTTTTTTAAATTAACATAGACTACCCAAATTATGAGAGAAACCATGTGCAAGCAATAAAAAATTCCCTTAAATAAATTTTGGACCAGTGGAAGGTGAAAAATTATTTTTATTTTAAATACCAAATGGAGAGATCTTACAAGTGAAGACAAAAATATTTTCTCTAGCTGCCACTACGTTATTTCATGCTGCTAAACAACATTAATAGGATGCCCTTTACTGGTCACCGTTAGAAGCAATTACAACAAGAAAGCTAAAGAACACTGCCAAATGAAAAACTTGTCATTTCAGATAATGAGATAGTATTTTATTTTTAATTTGTGCTACAGCACAGTTTATAATCTTCAACCAAGGTGGAAATTGAATTGTACTAGGAATGTACAAGCACAAAGAAGATGCAGTCACTGCCCTAGAAAGCCTAACAGCATAAGCAGAGAAATCAGACAAAGAGAAAGACAGAAAATCTACATACTCAGATGCTGCTTCTTGTGCGTTCCCATTGCTCGCCCCCCTCCCCCTTCTTTTAAACAGAAACAGGATTGATGTTGACAGTATGCCTTTCAAATACAGCAGTATGATGAAAACAGTGAACTATTCATAACAGTGTGAACTG
The DNA here is from genome assembly GCA_002844005.1 of Limosa lapponica baueri. Taxonomy (NCBI): domain Eukaryota; kingdom Metazoa; phylum Chordata; class Aves; order Charadriiformes; family Scolopacidae; genus Limosa; species Limosa lapponica. Next base: position 3,094,216 of record KZ505639.1, on the reverse strand, counting down.
AAAGAAAGACAGGATTGCCACTTACCATGGCAATAAGCAGACAGTGTCACAGCAAAATAATATTTCTTCACTTACATACGGTATTTTTTTATTTGGTTATGGGAAAATCAGGATGCATATATGTTCAAAGGCTAAAAGTACAGACTTCAGTTGCTGTAGCAGAAAAGATGATCCTTCTCCCTTAAGGATTTTCTCCCACCTGCAAGTACAATTTCACCTCTGCATATTGCTTCCTCGTTTGTGTTAAGCCCAAGCACTCCTGAAGAAAAACAAACTTGATAGTACTCCCTGTTTCTTTTTTTTTTATTTATTTTTTTTGCTATATAGGTTTTTTCAAAGCTCTGAGACGTCCAAGAAGAATCTCACTGGTAGCATCTACTTCATTATAGAAATTGTATATGTCCTTCTTATGCGTGTTTTGAGGATAGGCTGAGAATATCGACCCCTCCATTCCGCTGGTGAGTTGTTAATCACAGGAATACTCCCAAATGCATGACTCAGTGTATACTAACGGGAATAAAGGATTCTCTATCTGGGTCTGTAAAAGTAGTATTACTATAGATTACTAGGAATGCATGGGAGCAGGGCTGTTCATAAATCTTTTTTAGAGATTTTACAAAATATTTATAGCTGAAGTAGTTTTCAATTAGCATATTTTTTTGTGATAACCTGGTGAGGAGCTACCGGAGCATAAGGTCAAATGCTTCTCTCTTACAGTGATGGAAATCAAGAGTAACTTCATTGAATTCTGAGCAAAATCAACATATGAAGAAGAACAAAATGAGGCCACATTGTAACTAATGCACCCTATAAAATGATCCTATTAAATTCAAATGCAGAATGTGTATTTGTTGTGAAACAAAAGATGCAAAGGATATGTGTGCCTAACATTACTGGGCTGAACACTGAGAATTATTCTGGTGATTTAGATCATAGTAAATACACTCTCAAAAATATCAAGCTTAAATTATATAAGGTGCCTAGCTGGACTGATGAAATGTGTTTTATATCCCTACAAAAGCTGGGGAATTTGAATCAATCACTAGGAGAAGCAAATAGATCAAGTAAGTGCCTTCCTGTTAGCTCTGCAATGCTTGACAGAAATAGGACAGCAGAGAACAGTTTTTCCTTCTTGCACATGGGGTTCTGTTGATGTAATCTGAATTTTATTCTGCACTGCTTATGCACTGTTGCCTGGAGGAGCCCTGCAGTCTTGAGGTAAATACAGTAACTTGAAACTTTATCACTGAACATATTCCTGCCAGTCTATTATCAAGATAATGGGCTCTTTTTCAGGCAGTGGAGTAAAGCTCTATCTGATACTATCACAAAATTAACAGAATAAATGAAGAATACACAGTGGGACTGTTCACACCACACAATATAGAATCACAGAATCATAGAATATCTCAAGTTGGGAAGGGCTGATCAGGATCATCAAGTCCAACTCCCCGCTCCTCACAGGAATACCTAGAACTAAACCATATGACTAAGACCATCGTTGAGATGCTCCTTGAACTCTGACAGGCTTGGTGCCTTGACTACTTCCCTGGGGATCCCGTAACAGTGACTGACCACTCTCTCAGAGAAGCTTGTCCTAATGTCCAAACTGAACTTCCCCTGACACAGCTTCATTCTTTTTCCTCATGTCCTATCACTGGTCACCAGAGAGAAGAGATCAGCACCTCTCCTTCCACTGCCCCTCTTGAGGAAGTTGTAAACTGCCATGAGGTCACCCCTTGGCCTTCTTGAGGATGAGTGAACTGAGTGACCTTAGATGCTCCTCAGAAGTCTTGCCCTTGAGACCTTTCACCATCTTGGTCACCCTCCTCTGGTCACACTCTAATAGTTTGATGTCCTTCTTATTCTGAGATGACCAAAACTGCCACAGTACTCAAGGTGGGGCCACACCAGTGCAATGTAGAATGGGACAATCACCTCCCTTGACGGGCTGGTTATGCTGTGCTTGATGCACCCCAGGACACAGTTGAGCCTTTTGGCTGCCAGAGCACACTTTGACTCATATTCAACTTTCCACCAACCCAGACCCCCAGATCTTTTTCTGCAGGGCTGATCTTCAGCCTCTCATTCTCTAGTTTGTAAGTATTACCAGGTGGAGAATCTGGCACTTGTTATTGTTAATTTTCATACTGTTGGTGATTGCCCAGCTCTCTTGTCTATCCAGATCTCTCTGTAAGGCCTCTCTACCTTCAAGGGAGTTCACAGCTCCTCCTAGTTTAGTATATATTTCCCAGACTATTAAAATTTCATTATAATAAAATAATATAATAATAGCAAAGAAGAAAACTATTTCATTTTTCATGTTCACGTTACATACCTCATTAATAGCTCTATGCTATTTATAACCAGAGATTACCTCATACTAAACTGAATTGCTGCCTGCTAAACCTTGCTTACATGAAATACAGTTCCTTGATAGAAACAGTTAGCAAAGAATTACAATATTTGCAGTTCTGTTTGAAGCAACACTGAATTCAATTTACTGTATATGATTATAAATTCATATGATTAAATCTGTGCTTGGTGCTATTTTGATGTTTTTCTAGATTTCTATTCCTATTGCAATCTTCCATAAAAGACCATCTTCTGGTCTTTTAGCAGGATACCTACCTATTAACCTTGCAAAATATATTAGCTGAATGTCACTGGCCTGTGTAAATGAGGGTGTAGTAGCAGATAAGCTTTTTTGTTGTTGTTGTTGTTGTTGTTGTTGTTGTGCTGGGATCATAACCAAGAGCTGTGCAGAAGCTCTGGGTTGTTATTTTTATTCTGGTGAACAGCAAAGGACCAGTGAATTCTGAAGTCCAGGCATAAATTTTCAGAAGTATAATAAATAAATTGGTAAGAAACTACCAGATTTCCTTGTCTCACCTGTCTTTCCTACCCAATACTACAATTCCATAGTAGTTTTTTATATCTATTTATTCTGTGATACATCTTTAACTCTCACCAACTTTTGTCTCCAGTCACTGGTAGCTTTCAGTGTCCATGAGTCATTGCCTTTGGCCAAATTTCCTTATTGTTAGCTGTCCTTATTTGGAAAGTATACCCTCTAATACCCTTCTGTCTGGGTGTAAGCAACTGTGCTAGAGAACATTTAGTTACTAGTTTGGGGTGTTTTTGGATACAAAATGTTCCAGAAGGATCCAGAATACGTCCAGAGAGAGTGAGGGTCTACCCATCAACAGAATTGCTGAGCTCAGCCATAAAGTCATTTATTGTTTTTCTGCTCAAATAAAACAAGTTGACTTTTTAGCTGGCATTTCCTTTGTGTGGGTTTTTTGGGGGTTTTTGTTTTGTTTTGTTTTTAATTTTCATTTTCATTTAAAGAGATGCCGGTGTTAGTGCAGCTTTTTCTCTGTTTCTGTGTCTTATTTGGTCAGTTTGTACCAAGTCCAACTCCCCTTCTCCTTAAATAATTTGAAGATTATGTGGCTGAAATGAGAACAGTGTCAAGAAAGCCGTGTATCATTTTGCTATATGTGACAAAGTCAGAAATTGTTTGATTTCTCTTTTTGCATATGATGTCATTATAATGAAGAAATAGAAAGCCTTAGCAGCCACACAGAGAACACTTGACAACTTTACTTCACACCTCCTTCAGCATGGTAAAATTCCATTATTCAGTAGTGAAACCCATTCATAAAAAACATTTTTTAGTCAAAAATTAATGTAAACATTTCCCTCTGCCTTCATCAGACTGTGCTTCAAAGTTATGTCTGGCACAGGAATAAAGCAGTATGTCTTTTGAATCTTAGGAACCAGAGCTTTCCTGCAAAATTATAGCAAAAAAACCATTGTCTTCTTTGGTGCAAAGAAAATGGAGGCTTTCCCACACAATTTGTCTATTTCATGAAGAATAATTGGTAAAAGAGTAAGGTACAATGTACAAACCTTCAGTTGCCTAAATGTTGAAGAGTCAAACAACAAATAAATTTCCTTGCTTATTTCAAAACTTTTCTAGGAGGTTGTCTGGCTCTGAACTTTCTTCAGAGTCATATTCTCAGTGCTTGTTCGGGAGGTGCTTGACTTTCTGTTTCTTCTCTAAGTTTTTCAGTGAAGCTTCAGCACTTCCTCTCTCTTCTCACAGGCACACATACACCTCTCTACTGAAAAAAAACCCAACCCAAACAACACAACCCCCCATAACTGAAAAAAACCAAACCAAACCAAACCAAAAATCCAAACATCAAAAAATAAAAAGCCACCAAACAGAAAAACCCCAAAAAACTAGCAAAGTCATACCACCCACATATACCTTTATTTTAGAAAATGACATGTGTCTGTGTTTCAGTGATGACTGCTACTTTTTGTAGAGGAATTTCTAAGTGGCTTTTACAGCTACCTTCAAGGAAGGGTGACAATTTCTCTCACCTACTGTAATGACATTTTATCTAGACTGCAACTTTACATAAACCTAATATTCATTGTCAAGATACTGCACCATATCTTTTTCTGCGGTTTTGAGTTTTGGGGGTTTTTTGTTTGGTTGTTTTTGTTGTTGTTTTTTTTCTTGTTTGTTTGTGGGGTTTTTTTCTGGAGATACTTCCACAGGTAACATTAGAAGGGTTGTGGGATATTTCATTTTGCTGGTGGTGGTGGTTTGGTTTGTTTTTTTTAAACATACATATACTTTTAACAATTTGTACTCAAGAAAATCATGAGGTAGATATTAAAGAAAGAGAGTAGGTAACACATACAAGCCTTCCAGACAGGGACAAATTTAAAAAATTGACACTTAGGCTGTGCTAGGTAAATATTAGTGACAGGCACACAGAGGTATGTGTTAAGTAAAATATGCACTGACACAACAGAGCTAAGAAAAACAAGGGAGTTGAAAAAATATAACTTTTTCTCTCTATCTGCACATTTAAGAACAGAGTACAAAGAGGACGCAAATGTGTATATATAAAGTAAGCAGCTAGTCAAGTAACTTATCTCCTTTCTGATACTCAGATACCTGGATTTAAAATGTAACACTTATTCGTCTTTAAGGATTTTTTTCTCCATTACAGGAGTATGCAACTATGATAAGAAAGATTCCTACTGCCATAAAGACTAAACATTAGTAAATGTTCCCTGCTCTGTTACATTTATAACATCAGGTGGTTGAGGCCCCTTCCCTTGAGATATTCAAGGTGAAGCTCGATGAGGCCCTGGGCAACCTGGTCTAGTTGGGGGTGTCCCTGCTGACTGCGGGGAGGTCGGACTAGATGACCTTTGGAGGTCCCTTCCGGCCTGGACCAATCTATGAATCTATGAAAAGCATTCTCTGTCCTGATGAGTTTAAGCTGTAAACAAAAAAGGAAATCAAATAGTGGAGACAATGGAAGCTTTATCCATATTTTACAGTCAGTAAACCAGAGCAGAAAGATTTGCTGACAATTGTCTACTCTGAACCCAGATGCTGCTGCCTTTGACAGGGGGATTCAGGGTGAAAAATCTCATAATAAAGTAGGAAAGTTTGTTTCCCAACCAACCTCCAGGGCTTGAAACAGAGCATCCATTTAGTTTACTAGGCTTCTATTGGATGCTGTTTAATAATGAGGATTTTGTAACACAGATGCTCTGTGAAAATGAACAGGAACAAAAACTACAGAATTTTCTTCACTCTTTCTAACTGCCATCAAAGAGGAGTGATTCAAACCCTGCCAGCCGTGGCTGCACTTGAACTAATGACTTAGAAGTGAAAAGACTCTACAGTCTATTACTGATCTCCTGAGTCATCTAGGCTTTCAACCCTTTTTTAAAGCTATATTTACTGGGATCAGAACAGTTGCTCTTCTTAGAATAGATTTTATACTGCAACCCATAGTGCAGAGTTCAAGAGTCTTCCATTTATAAAAGAATAAGTCACAATGTCCCTGTACATTCACTTTCTGACAGCAGGGCAAAAACGTACTTATCCAAATAATAGGTTATAATTAAAAATTTCATCCTCCAATATGAGATATCTCAGCTTTCCATGGATGCATGCATAAAGATGAGTGCCTTCTAGTTTATTTTATCTTTTTTTTCATTATTTATCTTTATAAAAAATATACAAGGCTTAGCTAAATAAATAATTTAAAAACAAAAGTTAATTTCATATTACCATGTTAGTTACTGGAACGAATGAAAAAATGAGGTTATGAGAGAAATAAAGACATACAAGAGAGGAAAATACTATTAAGATCAATAAATTATGTTCGTCAGTTACCACCCATTTTAGAAAGTTCATGCCAATTTATTTCACGGGGCATATGAAATATGTTTTTCCATTTTCTGTCTTCTGCAATTCAGAACTATTATTTATTCTCCTGGAGTATTTGAAATTGAGAATAACTGTTACAGGCAGATTTAAAAGGCAGTCCTTATATCATGGTCTTCATAGCTGTTTTGAAAGTCATGCGGCACCTTTATAAGTGCATGGATGTGGGCTTGTACAGTCCACATACACGTGTGATCACACACAAGGACATTTCAAAATTCTAATATGGAAATTCAACGTTGAACTCAGAGAGGGATAGGAGCACAGGTGCAGGGGTCACTTGCATACATTCAGACAGCTTTTCTGTAGCAGAGAAACAGTGAGCAGGAGCAGTTTTGCTGTATGGTGCTTCACACAGCATATGCCAGATTCAGATTGTAATGCTGACACAGTGAGACGAATGCATTCTGGTCTCTAATAGTTATAATGGACAATATGTTGTCATACTTAAAAGTTCCATGAAGGGGAAAAGTAACATTGCCTACTTGCAGTGTGAACAGTCCACTTGGCATGAGCCTGCCCCTGCTTCTAGAAATATCCAACACATACTAGGCACATAGTAGACTCTGTAGTCTTAGCTTAGGCAAGAGGAGTCTTGTATCATACTATGTCATTTGATTTGTACAGTCGTTTCCATGGTCATAACTGATATTTATCCTTACATAAGTTTGACAGACACCTAGAAAAAAGCTGCACAGTTGCTAAGTGCTATCACAGCAATTGCTCTTCTCCTCTAGTAAGTATACTAACATATTGTGTTGGAGCACTGCTCCTTTGAGGGTTGGAAAAAGTTGCTAAAATCCAGAAAGTGCAAAGAAAGACAGAGAAAAAGGCTTCATTGTATTTTTGTCTCCCAATGTTTCCAACTTCCACAGTATCACCAAACTGGTAGTCGGTGTCTCTTAGAAAGACTGAGTACTCATGCTATCATAACCTTAGTGCAAGTATTTATTGGGCATATGTGAACTACTGTTTCTTTCTGTGTCTGGGGATGTACAGCAGCTATGGGTCTTTTTACTGGGAAGGTCTAGGACTCTTCCTAATTTTCTGTGAGTGATTTTTTGTCTGTTCTTCACAGAAAATAATGAAAAGGAACTGGAGGATATTCAGCACACAAGTTTCTTCACTTCTATCTTCTCCATGATGTACCGACCTGAGTTTTAATGGAGCCTATGTTCCAACCTAGGTCTTCATCTTGTTAAACTGGATAAGATTTAGAGCACTTTTAAATCCTGCTCAGACCTTATTTGTTCAGATGAAGAGTGGAAATAGATAAATAAGAGCTAGAATTAACTATGCAGTCAAGATACACACTCCTTAGGAAAGTCTACGGAAAGTGAGCTATTGTGTTAAATGAACCCTTAAGTGGTTTAAAAAATGCATTTTCTACAAATATCTGTTAGTACAAACAAAGATTACTGTATCTTTTTTTCCTGACTTATTTTCAGCCTCAGGATATTTTAGTAATTTATAAAGCAGGTTAGAGATCTAACTGTTCTGTATGAATGCTTGTTCAGCTGGAAAAAAATCTATTTGCAACTGCTATTCCTCCAAGAGTCACAGCAATAAGTTCCAGTGTGTGAACATCATATCAATAGTGTAGTGACTCTTCAGCAATTAGAATTTTCTCAGAGAGGTAGTATTCCTAGGAAATTTAAAATTCCATTCAATGCAGCTGGGGGGGAGGAAAAGTAAATTTTGGTACAGTCTAGTATTTTGATAATCTTCTGATAACCAAGTTATGCCTGTTAATTTCTGTGAGGTCATTCTTTTAAGACCTATTTGTGGATTGAATGGTAGCTTTTGTTTCATGAAAAATAGATGTGACCAGGTGAACTTCTCTCATGTTTTAAAAGATCTGTACTTGAAAACCATTTAGATGTAAAGACTAGAAATTCCACAAAGATTTTTGAAAGACTGAATTCAGATCTAATACTCCATTCCACAACGTTGAGCTCCTCTGGGATCTCGAAATCCTGCTATCATGTGTGAACACAACACAATATACAAAAACCAATGCGGGAAAAAGCCTTCAACAACCTATTTCTAGGAATATTTAGAGCAGGCAGTCTACACACATCTAATTAGAAGGAGACAAGGAGACATAAATGCATTTGGAGACATATCTACACTGGCTAAATCCTCTTCATTTCAGGTTACAGTTCAAACATTGTTACCTTATTCACTCCCACAATTACTCTGAGACTAAGCCTGTAATACAATAATAAAAGAGGGTACATGAGCCAGTGTAATTTACTGAGTTAATTCTCAAGGTGTCTGGAAAGTCAGAAGCCTCATTCCAGTTAGCTTTTTCCCAATCACTCCTGTTATTTAAAGCAGTTTCATTTTAGGCAGCCAATTTTAATTTACATGTTAAAACTGATTTTGTAAAACTTCTTTGATGTTTTGTAGACTTCCAATTTTATGAGAGCCATGAATGCCACAAATGACAGACAGGGCATAATATTTTCATGGAAAGTATTGCTAGTAACAGAGTAAAACTTGGTAAACTTTCAGTAAGTTTTATTGAAACTTATTCATACACCCATTTCTCCTTAATTGCACCAAGTTCCTTAACAGTATGATTATATTAGTAGAACGTTATTGAATATTCAAAATTATGTGCTTTGATTACTTAAATACTTAAGTACTCTTTTCTTCACCAGCCTTGACTTACATGCTGCACAACATTTCTGGTGATTTGTCAGCTAAACTAAACCAAATAAATCTTTACATAGACTCAGGCCTACAGGTCTTCTTCTAAGGTTCTAATAAGGAAAGCAACAGGGAATGAAATAGGACAGAGGAAGAAAACACATTCTTCTGTTCCAAATACCCAAAAAGACTCTTTCAAATAAAACCTTTTTATTTTGATGTTTGAAAAGAAGTAGGAAACTGTAACTACATAAGGCCAAACAGTAGAACAAAGATTCAAGTATTTAAAGATGACATGCAATTATGTGAGATGCTTCTGACAATTGACTCAGTGCAAACCAACACAAGAAAAATGCCATCAGACAATCCTTCAGGGAAAGACTAATTTCTGTTTTGAATCTTGAGAAAATGAGATTGGTGTTTCCTTTTACCACTCTTTTAGCCAAACAAAATTTTTACAAACAAACAAACAAAAAAGAGACCCTTAATAATAAAACATAAGAATCCTCTCATGGTATCTTTTCTTATAGTATGCTTTCAAGCTTATGCTAATTTGGGAATATCGGATATTTTCAGGAGAAATCATGGGTATTATGGATGTGGCACCCAATGGAGATTTGTGTCATTCTGAGGTTTGGGGAAAGTTTTGCTTTGGTTTAGTGTTTATCAAATTTTTTCAGGTTAAATTTTTTCTCACTCTGTCCAACTTTCCTGAATATTCTCAAGTGCATGTTACTCTTAATGATTTCAACATACTGAATTCTCAGAACAAATTGTATCTCTGGTGTACCAGAGCCAGGGGTTGTCATAAAGTTATATATGGTGCACAGTCAGGAAGAAGGACATATGTCGTGAGTGGAATGAGGCAGTTCACTAGTAAGAGAGAAGCAGCAATATATTTATTGATACAAAACAATGATTTAATGAAAGTTGATAGTAATGTGATAGTTTTAACAAGATTCGATGGCAAGGTGCAGTTGGTTATTTTCTGCACAGAGCACAAGGTCAGATAAGAAGGAAGATACTCCTATTGAGTCATGAGGTTCAGAAAGGATCCCCTTGCTTTCTGCACTCCTTCTCAGAGATGAGTCTGGGTGCAGCTGGACCCAAACCTAGTCCAAGTTGACTTGGTCAACTGTTTATGTCTAAAGGATTATATACGTGCAGTCAATCTTCTATATAACTTAGTTAAGATTTCAAAATTTAGCATGTTATTAACCGCTTAATGAGGATCTGTAGCAGCAAGAAAAACCTTGTAGTCTTGAGGAGTAACCTTGAGAGGTGTCCCTGCTGAAGGGGAGATCCTGCCGCTCAGCCCGCTTCGGTGCAGAACTCGACAGGCCCTGCACTGTCCCACTATTTATAGAATAAGATGGTTGACCTATAGTCATATTTGCATATCAGCAACACAGCTATGTCCCTATCCCAGACAGCGTTTAGGCTGCTATGTTGCCATCTGTTCCCCAGAGTCTAGGTGCACCCCACCACAACCCCCACTGTTGGTTTCGGGTTGAGCAGGAACCCTGGATAAGGGGTGGTTGTGTGCAGAGCACATGGGCACAACATACACTGCCCAGGTAAGCAGTGTGTGCTCAAGAGGAATGAAGAAGCGTTAATGTAACTCCAACTATTATATGTCACATTAAATTTATACACCCATATCAAATTAATTTATGCAGATCTTCTTGACAGATTATTTGCCTTTGGTAATAATATTCATTATAAATTAATTCCTGCTGGTTTTTTTTCAAATGAGCCAGTATTTAATTTAGTGTAAATGTTTGCATTTTATCTTAATATTGAAACTCATCCTCTGGAACTTCCCTGGCCTGATTTATGCTCTTGGCTATATCTATCATCATGATTATACTGTGCAGTAGGCTTAACAAGCAGTGCCACCTTTCTTACTATAGCTTTCCAGTGCAGCAAGATCACCACTCATTTTATTTTCTTTTTGATTGTAGCAAAAGCTTGGGATCCATGTTCCTGGAGAAGCATTGCAAGAATCTCATTTTACAGCTTAAGTATATAAAAGACTCTTGTTTTCTTTTGTTTTGTTTTGTTTTGTTTTTTATGGGGACATATTGCTACCAGTAACTGAAAATCTAAACATCCATGGAGAACTGCATACTTTAAAGATATTTTCTCAGGACAAAAGGGATTTAAATAATCTACTTGAACACTGATGATGCAATTATTAAGAACTAGCAATGTGTCAATAAAGTTACCATCATCAGGTTTTAGAAATAAACTTACTTAAATGAATGACAGAAGGCCATTTTTTTGTGTCTAGACAGTCAGTCTGACAAATCTATGTGCATGTAGACCTGACTTTTAGAGATTCTGAAACCGGAGTTTAATGGGACTAAGGCTATGTTGCATAAGTAAATTTTAATAATTTTGAAAAAAAAAAGGTTTTCTTCCTGCAAAATACTTTGTAACCGTTCTTTCAGAACATATCTGACATAAAATATTTCCTTCTGTGACTAGGATAATAGATTTCCTTTATTGTTATTCTTGCAGGAAGACCTCTAATAGAACTAAAATGGAGAATATTAAATTACTTGAAATTTTGGTTTGAAATAAGACTTTCACATATGCATAACACATCAGGATTTAAACAAATGGTTGAGCAAAATGCTGGTCTGAGGACTATATGATACACAAATTGTCCTTTAAATCAACATTTTGAACTACATTTTTTAAATACAACAAACTTGGGGCATGACCGGAAAATAGACATTACCTTTTTCGTATATTGATAAGTCCTAAGCAGCTCATATACTCCATACCCTTCCCATAATGCATTTTGACTAGCCACTTATTTACAGCCTGAACAGGTCATGCAGATCCATCAGCTTTTCCAGTCAGCTTGTGCAGTGTTTCTCTATCTGTTGTGCTAAACATCTTTCCTAATATCTAATGGGAACTTATGTCATTGCCTTTTAAGATCATTATTTCCTGTTCTTTTTTCATGTACCTGAAAAGATTTTGTTCTTGTTTTATAAACTTGGAGACTTCTATACTTGAAGATTTCTCATCCCTGACAGTCCTTCTTCAGTCTAAAGCCTTAATTATTGGTACGGACCACACGTTCTTTCCACTGTTTTTCTCTGTACTGTCTCTGATTACTCTCTTGAAGTGCAATGTCAGACATGGAAAAAAATAGTCCATCTAATGCCTTACCAAAATTCGCTATAATGATGTTTTACAAGCTGTTCTGTCCTCACTTTGTTTTGGTTTGTTTTGGGGGGGTTTGAGTTGGTTTTTTGTTTGTTTGTTTGTTTGTTTGTTTGGTAACAGCATATTTTTACTGAAATCCTTATTCTGTGACTTGCCTCTTAGTACACTAGTATCATACTACAGTGAATAAACATTCAAATGTTTTGTTTAGATTCAGTGATGTCCAGGAGTTCAAGGGGAGGAAAAGACCCATGGGAGACTTCATATAAAACTATTTTAAAAACTCAAAACTATTAAAAATCTCAAACCTAAGTGCTTAAACTAGTACAATAATGTTCGCTGTGGATCCATTAATGTTACCCTAACATAAAAAAAATAGTTCCTATTTGTCTAGGCAGCATGTGTTCAAATAAACGTAAACTTACGTACGGGAAAATTGCAGCACAGGAAATTAAAAGTATTTACATTATTTATTTTTTTTTTCAGCCAATGATATTGTAGTGAAAGAAACCCATGTTTTTTCATATTTTTAAGCTAAGAAAAAATCCATATAGTATAATGTAACTAAAAATTATTTAATCTTCTTTTTTTAAAAAAAAAGTCTTCATAAATTTTCCTATATATGCTTAAGATCTATTCAGAAAAATACTCAGTGAACGTTGTTGGTCTTAAATATATTCTAGTATGCCCACAAAGGAAATGAAACTGTGTTGTATCAATGGCTCCCAGCTATGAAACAACATGTTGCTTCACCTGAACAATCTGAACAATGAGCTTGGTCTTCATTGAATTAATTTACTTTACTCCAGAGGACTGCTCACTTGTATGACAACATTGAGCAATTGCAGGCTCCTGACTCATTCATAAAAATCTTCTGCTACTTTATTTAATCTTGCTGCAAAATTGAGGGAAATTCAGGACCATAATAAAAATGAATCTGTCCAGCAATGTTCACTGCTCAGTCCTCTGACTTTTTTGTTTTCCGCAACAGACATGAACATGTGCATATGTCCTGTCCCTGGGCACACATATTCGCTCAGGGAACCTAACGCCTTTACATAATGGAACAAGAGCAAAGTCATCCCTACCAATGTGGGAACTGGAATATAATGCAGTGCTCAGGGGCAAATGAATCTGATTTAGTAACTAGTTTTAAACTGTTTGCTTGTACACAGACAGCGGAAGAAGAGGAAAGAATTGTACTGGTGTAAAAGGCTTGCTGCCTGTTGCTAATTCTATCAGCAGCTTTATCTGTGGCGCAAACCTAGACAGCAGCTATATAATACATGTCCCAGCCAGGCCCTGGAAACAAGCAGATTTTGCCATCCTAACTGTAGCCCTGATGGATGTCATTTACCCCACAGCTATGTTTTTTTGCCTAATATAACATCTTGCTTGATCTTAGTCTCCTGTGATCAGTGATGAAAATGAAAAATACATTAATTTAATGAACGTAAAGGGAGAAAGTCAAGAAAGAAGGAACACTAGTTTTGTTTACAGCTCCAGGAGAAATTACTTTAATGGCGTGACCCAGAAGTACAGATGGCTAATCAATGAGCCAGAAAAATTAGTCTCCATTTCTGAATATGATACCTATTTAGAGGTGCAAATGGCCAGCCTTCCTTTCAGTGTTTTCTGTTTTGGGAGATTTCTGGCACAGCTTTATTGAAAATAAAATACCATCAAAAGATACAATTCTAACATGGAAAATAGGAGAAAAATTTATGGTGCTGTCTTTCTAAAATGTCACTTTTCACAGAGGTAGTATTAAATCATCTTTTTATATGGAAGTGTACTCATCCAGGCAACATCAGGTGATGTGTTGAAATGTAACTGGAACACATGTACTATAGAATTTCAGTATATGCAAAGATTAAATATGACGTAGTAACGTGCTTTCAGTGTATGGAATCAGGCTCTCTCACCACACATGCAAGTGTACAGCTCCTGCTTTATTTATTTATTTATTTGTTTGATTGTTTGTTTTAATATAAGTGAACTTAAAGAAGATGTGGTAAATAATTCCTAGTTTATGCACTATCCTGGAAGCTGGTCTTGGTCATTAGAGTAATGATGGAAATTAATCTGATAAACACTTTAAGTCCAAGACTCCTGCTAGCTTACTGTCAAGCTGTAAAGTTCATGACTGAATTCTCTGAAGCCTGATTCACATCTCCTCCTGTGAGGATTTCCCAGAATAACCTAGAAAAGCTGGCCCAGCACCTTTACTGGACAGTCTCAATATTATTGCAGTTTCTCAGGCTAATTCTTTATTCTAAGATGAGACTGACTTTGCTAGAGTATCTTAATTGAAGGGCAGGGCTATGTGGAGAGCAGCCAGTCACTTTCTTGATAAACAACAGTTAAAACTCGTCACTTTTTCAGTCGCTTCTGTACTGACAAGTGCCATAAGAAAGTGAAAACATGCAGTTCATAGGAATAGCTTTGCGGTGTGTGGTACAGTCACTGAGAACACTGATTCTGTCATTATGCAATACAGGAAAGAATGACCAAAGAGCTGTTATTAACAACAGGCCCATTGTTGGCTAAGTCAACATCTGAAATTGCAAGAAATTTATACATATATTGAACTAGGTATAGTTCCATTCACTTCCCTTCATTTCCCTTCTTTCTTTCAATGCCCTTTGAGGAGACTTTTTCCACTTTTTCTTTGAAAATACCATGAAGATCTCCTGACTCTATGTTTTACCATAAAATCAGCTTTATCTGCTCAGAGGGTGCTGAGTGAAAACTTCTTGCTTGTCTGTTAACAATGTGCAGCATCCTTCTGATTACAAACTACTTCCTGAAAGCTAAGAGAAATGAGCAAGAAATAAGTAAGACAAAAGGAAATAAGATTATTTTGATGGAAAATAATAATGGTACCTATGGAAACAGTGTGCTGCTAGAAATAAAAGTAGTTTAAATACTTTTGTCCTGCAGTCCAGCAAACATGAGAACAAAGGACTACACCAACAAATGGTATTCTGAAACTGAAGTATAGAAACAGAGTCCCAGAAAATACTCTGAAATTTGGAGTCCTTATTAGGGTCTCATTAGGCAATGAAGTAGAAAACATAGATGTACACAATCTGATACTGATGAAAAACAAGTAAAAGAACAATAAGAAAGGGATTCAGTCACACTAACGTAGAGACAAAGTCACAAAGATCTCTGGTTTTTTGGTAAAATACATTTGTACATATACATATATGTATGTTCATACTTAAGTGTATACAAATGTATGTACATATATGTATGTGTGAACATATACACATATACATGTGTGTTTACAGAAATATATATACACACATATATACAGTTCTGAATTTGTCTCCCAGCAGGAAAGACCTCTGCTGAAAAAAACCCACAACATTGATAATAATTGTGTGTATGTGTGAGTGAATGTTTTTGTTTTATTTTGCATCCATGGGGAAATATGATAGAACACATCACAATCATATCATGGATGATGAATCATAAACATTTTCATCTGGTACATAATGCAATTTGATCTTTATTACCATTGTCAGTATAATCAATACATGCCAACTGCAAGTGACATATAGAGAGACAGCATTAGTATAAAGAAACGAATTTTGATCAGCAAAGCCACAGCAAGTCTGTCCCCATGCAGTGAAACTTCATTAAAGTATTCAAGCAGGAAGCAAAAACATAACATTCAGGCAGTCAAATGGACAGATTGTTGATTCCAAAATATTACTTTTTCTTCTCTACTTTGTCCATTTCCTCCTGGACTTCATAATAACCCTGAGAAATCAACCACATCATACTGTGAAAGCCCAGTTCTGGTTTTGTCTTACACCACCTGTGAAATGTTGGGTTTCTTGCAAAATGATGGTATTTTCTTATTTTTATAGAAATTGGTCCTCTGCTTCAGAAAATGTTCATTTGTCTAATAATACTGAAATCATTGTAAGAGATTCTCAGTATTAAAAAACAAATTGTTAATTTATAAAAAATATCAAACAGCTTGAATAATAATTGTATTATTAACAAAAGTCTACTTGGGTGAAACCCAGTTTTCCTAAAGCTGTCGGTTCTGACAGAGAAACCTTGAGTGAAAATCCCCTTGGTAGGGTTTTTGCTGCATGTGCTTCAAGCCAACCATTTGATATGATTCACCTATGCAGCCAGTTCTGCTCACCTTATTCAGGTACTGTGGGTTACCCAAATTTTGTCACTGGGTCTTCCTCTTCTGGAGCAGGACACTTTTGCTCTTTCCTGAAAAAGTCAATAAATCTTACACAGCCTTTTTCATTTGCAGACCTTAAAGTATTTTATGAACAGCATGCTCCTCATTGTCTTCCCTTTTTCATCTGAGCAAATAAAGACAGATGAAATTACTTACTCAAGGACAAAACCCAAACTAGTGGAAGAGGTTTCCTCCCAAGTCCTCCTTCATGTCTATTAGTATCTGTGGCATGGGTAGGCAGTATCATTACAGTAGATACTGAAATGGTCCTCACATTGTCTATCTATCTACCTGGTTTATCTGTCATTAATACACTAACTAGGTGTTTTGGAAATTTCTCGTTGCTCAAGGTAGAAACTACAGGCTTCTGAAAATTTAAGCTAGTCCCCAATTAGCTTTGCTGCTATGGGAGAAACAAATACTTAAATGTGATATACGTGATATATTTTATGATTAAAGCAGACATTTTTATGGAGCTACCACTGATAATCAACCATACCAAATGTAAACTAAACACAAGCTGCAATTATTGATACACAAGCTTCTGAAAAGCAGTGCTACATAGATCTCACAGTTCAGCCTTATCACAGAGTGAGTTCTGTCACCCTATAATGTGATATAGATGATTCTTGATTGAGTAGAGGCATGTAATTCAATTGAAGAGTTCTGCTGACACAAGAGCAGTCTTCAGGTGATTTATGA
The DNA here is from genome assembly GCA_002844005.1 of Limosa lapponica baueri. Classification (NCBI taxonomy): domain Eukaryota; kingdom Metazoa; phylum Chordata; class Aves; order Charadriiformes; family Scolopacidae; genus Limosa; species Limosa lapponica. The sequence continues at coordinate 3,077,189 of KZ505639.1, read as the reverse complement.
ATGGAAGTAGAGAGCCTCACCTGAATTACAATCTTGGTGTTCAGTTGAAATAGGTTTGCAATGTACATCGTCGTCTTGATTCTAGGGCAGGGGAGGATGGGAAGTTAGGAAAGTGACGAAAAAAGAGGATAAAATCTGTGAATTGGAAACATACGCAAAGAAATAGTTTCCTTGTTTATAATATTAATTTTGTTCTTTGTAGAATTTTGAAATTTGAAATGTTTGGACATAATTTTATGTTTCCCCAGTCCAAAATGTTGTGGAACTTTTGACTGTTTCATAACACATACCATGATTAATTGACAAGTCTTTTCCATGTAATAAGTGATTAATCAAATTTTTCCTTTCCAACTCTAATTTAAGAGCACTGATCCAGTAACCTAATGCTTTTGAGAAGTTTCAGTGGCAGAAAAAAGAGGCAACTATTTCTATTTGGATATTGTAGAATGTGGAAAATACAGTCCTAATGAAACCAAATTTTCCTTTAATATAACTTGGTTGCAGCATGTCTATATTCATGTGGCTGGAGCTCAGGCAGGTGAAGGCTATGAGGCTGCATCTCACTTCTCCTCTGTGTTTGCATTTATGCTCCTTCTGCAGGGTTCAAGGCTTCTGGGTCAGTTGGATCCCATCTGACCTATGTGCTTCTACAGCAGATGACGGCTTCTGCAAGTGTCCATGCAGGTGGCTCTGTGTCTTGCACATTCACAAGAACCCAAGAAGTCAGAGTGGTTCTTGGGTCTAAAAATACAGTATTAGCCTTAGAGACTGATTCATTACATAAATTGTGTAACCCCTTCTGGGACTTCCATAGAACACAGCAATTACTTAGTCCTGAAATATTCAATCGTACACAACTATCACTAAATATTTGATATATTCAATTATCAATGTTGTTCACCAAGTTCTTCTCATCTATTATGAATACCGCATGACAACAAGAACAGGTAATAACAGAGTAGTTATGAGTAGTCAAGAAACATCAAGCTGAGGTAGTAGTGTTTGCCTTACAGGGAAGCAGTCAGGTTACATGTTTCTTGCAGACGTGTTCTGTTAGAAAGTTCAGATTTAAAAGAGAAACAAGTTAGGAATGTTGCTAGAAGCAACTGTGCAAAACGATGAGTTGCACGGATTCCCTTTCTGAGACACAGTCCTTTCTCAGTTTCTTTGGCACTGAGGGCATGGATTTTCTATGATACCAAATAATTCTCCTGCCACAAAGATGGTGAGCAATCACAAAGAATGGTAATTTACAAAGTTGAAGTTTAGCCTAATTCCTACCTGTTCTCTGGCTACATGGTATAAATAGAACAAATCAATGAGCTTTGCTTCACAGAATCTCAGAATCTTCAAGGTTGGAAGGGACCTTTGAGATCAAGTCCAACCATACACACACACAAAAAAAAAAAACCCAAAAAAACTAAAAACCAACCCAACAATCTCGGGCACTAGAGCGTGCCCTGAAGTGCCACGTCTACACATTTCTTAAATACCTCCAGGGATGGTGACTCCACCACCTCCATGGGCAGGCCATTCCAGTGCCTGATCACCTTCTGAGTAAAGTAATTCTTCCTAATATCTAATCTAAACCTCCCCTGCCACAACTTCATACCATTTCCTCCAGTCCTGGCTTCCTCTTTCATCTATAAAAGTACACATTTGTATGGTGGTGGTTTGTGACAATGAGCAAGTGAGGGCACAATTTTGAAAACTACTATTGTTTTATCATTAATTTATATTGTATCATGAATATCATACCAACTTTCTATCTTATCTTCACATGAAATCCAACAGGTTATATTAAATTGTTAAGACAGAACATATGGCATAGAAGTTTGAAATTAGAATGAAGCAAACTGTACCACGGAGCAAAAGGAAATTTGCAGTTACAGACTCAGGGCCTGCTGTCACTGTTTGTGCAACAAATCACATTGGCCTCATGAGGTGAATAGAGTTCAGCTGACACTGGAACAGCAATGAAAGAATCAGGAAAAGGAAGTAACAAACAAGAAAAAATATAGATCCCAGGGGGTAAACCAGCATGAGATGAAAACCAGGAAAATGTACTACTATACTCAAATGTTTAAAAATGTTTTTATTGCAATCTATCAACAATATACCAGCAAGATCTGATCATCAACTATATAATCAGGCAGATTTTATACCACTGGCTTCCTAGTGAGTCTGATGAGGTTCATATAACTTTACCAATACTCTTCATATTAAAAAAAAATAGGAGGGGGACATAATAATAAAAAGAAGAAGTTCTTGAAGTGCTGATATATACTGAGTATATTATCAAAGAAGTTGCTACAGAAATTGCCTGGAATTTCACGTAGATCTCTAATACATCCTGTTTGTTTTCATGTGGTGCACGGGTACTTCAGGTGGGCAGCCAGTTTTGCTGATTTCCCTGAAAAGAAGTGTGATTTTACCACATACTCCTCTTCTGCCTGCACTTCCTTATTTGGGTGCGTCTACTTCAGGTGGCCACACTTCAGCCTTGTTTCCTTAATTATAAGGCTGACCTTGTCCACATCACCCTGCATCTTTTTGCTTACAAACCCTGACCACACTGCTTTAACCAATCATAGGTCACCACTGCCCTTCCCTATTGTTCCTAGTCTAAGCCTTCTCTTAGCAGGTTGACTACCATTTTGGCAAAGATGATTTTGCCCCACATGGTCAGTGGATCCTAGCATCTCCTAGCAGTTCTTGAATCTTAGAGGTCTATAGTTGTAAAAGTTGCATCCCTGTTGTTGACACCAGCTGCATAACAATCTGTTGGTCTGTGGGATTCATTGAGTCCTCCAGGCCCTCCCTTTCACCAGCAGGTCAAAAGAGACACCATCTGCCTACCAGGCATTCATCGGCATCCTCTGAGCCATGTAGTTGAGCTTGATACTCTCCTGGTCTCCCCTGGCTATATCTGTATCTATATGAAAGAGCAGCTGAGGAGGACAATAGTTTGAGGGCCAGAGTACTACTAGCCTCAGTAATATGTCCATGGTATCCAGGACCCAAGCCCCTGGCAAAGAGCAAACTTTGCCAGGTGACAGGTTGGGCTGCTAGAGGTCCTTCTGTCCCTGCAGCAGGGAGTTTTCCACTAGTGTTCCTTGTCCTGTCCTGCCCACACTGCCACAGTATTCTAGCACAGTCACCTCAGAGGCTTCATTGGACAGAGTTGCCCATCGTTGCCTGCTGCCAGGGCTCAGAACCTGGTTTGCAGAGCAGAGCTGCAAGTGGGCCAGCAGCCATCCTCCTCGTGCCGGAGGTCACAAGCTCCCAGGCTTCACCAGACTCAACACCTCCATGCCCAGCCTGACAAGGTAAGGCCCTGCCCCCTTCTCCTTGGTGCAATGGGGCTTCAGGTTCCTGTAGCTGCAGGAACGGGGGAGGGTCTGGTCCATCTTCTTTTTAACATCCCTGATGTTACGTGATCTCCTCACCTCCTCCCACAGCTCCACTAACCAGTGGCATAGACCATTCACCAGTGCACACCTCCTGCAGGTGCCAAGACCATTGCCCCTGGCCCCAGCAAGAAGACCCAAACATTGCTGCAACTCCTTTCTGCCAACGTACCTTCTCCCTTAGAAACTTGGCTCTCTGATGTTCCAGAGGCAGGGACAGTATTTTCTTAGCCTGTTACAGTACTCATTTTTCAGTAATGACTTCAGCTGTATACACACATATGAGACATTACCTCAACCCAAGATTAAAGCTAACAAATGATTGTGATGAAACCAGAAATAGTTATAACCATATAGTGAAAAATTTACTGCATGTGCTAAAGCATATACCTTGAGACATGTTTACTTATATTGTATGTGGGATCATGGAATTGAAAATAAGAGGACAAAAGGAGCCTTCTCCCAGTGGAAAATATTAACTCTTGAAATAATTTGATTCTTTTCCTGTGGATTTTTTCCACAGGTGCTTGGGAAAGAAGTGATGATCTAACTGCATAAGGTGACCTCACACAGAGGGAGAGATTTTTTTAATCCCATACATATGCCTGCTTAGTGTTATCTCCCAAGTCAATCCCAGGGGTGAAATACAACTCCAAGGGTGTCCTTTCTGGCACATTAGAGCTCTATCCATTAGAGCTACAATCCGCCCTGCCACAAAGCCCTATATCTGGGACTGAAGGAAAAAAGAGAAATAAACCACAAAAAAAGAATGAAGTCCAGCAGAATTTGTCGGTTTTCTGGAGTTTTGTTGTTATTGTTTGGTTTCTTGGTTTGGGTTCTTTTTGTAAGTAGATGCAGAGTGAAGGAACCTGACAACATGAAATTCAAAAATTATATCGATTTTTTAAAGGGCTTGAATCAACCTGATCAGTTTGGATACATCCAGTTAAAAGATTCATGTGGAACAGGAGAGAGATCAAGAAGGCAACAAAATCATGTTTTATTTTGAGCCTGCAGTAGATAATCAGACTGATGCGCATTTCATCCAAGTTGCATGTAAGTAAATATGTAATCCCATCTTTCTAGCCTTGTTTAACTCAATACCATAAAAAAATTTAAGAAGCTGGTAATTACATTTTCCAAAGCATACTAGAAGCCACAGACGCATATGGATTTCTTCTTTTCTTGTCCTTAGCAACAAAATGGGACACAGAGCTTTAAATCCCAGCAACACTGCTGTGTAGTTTAAGGGAGGAAAAGTATTCTGAGAGCAGTGTGCTAATAAGATGCCACTTTCCTGACTCTCTTTCCAGTCTTCTTTAAAAAAGGGGTTATTCTCAGAACCTCTCTGAATAATAAGAAATGAATAATCTAAAGAAAAAAAACACAACAGCTAAACCTGTGAAATAGATTAGGGTGCTGCTCTCCTGCAGTACTTATTTCTGCCCTAGCAGACATCATTAATGGTGCTCTAAGGGCAAATATGCCATCTTTTTTGTTGTCTGAGAGGTTTGTTTTTTTCCAAAAAAACCTAACTGATGCTGTTAACAAAAACAGGGCTCTTAACACTACTATCTTTACTCTCTTTTGTTTGCTTTCTTTGGTGTTTGGAGCTTCAGCCTGTAACTGCTTCCTCCACATTGTCTCTTTAACCCTTGTGTAATCCTGCTGCTAAACTCCCTTGCACAGAGTTCCAGTTTGGGAGTGCAAAATGTCACCCCCTGATGGTGCAGAAGGCGTTATCACTTCTGATGCGTGTTGTTTCTGATAACTTGCTGATCAAGTAAATCAGTAGAGTCCAAGTAACATAATGGAGGATCTTGCTTTGCTGCTTGTTTTGTTGAAATCTATTATCTTATATTTTAGGACTAGCTTTCTCCCTGTCTTTGACATCAACATCCTCCTACTTAAAATGAACAGACAGACACAGTTAATCTAAATCAAAAAGTCTGAGACTACCAGCTTCTGTAAATGAATCTGCAGCTTTCTAAACATTAATGATGGTAAACCAGAGAAAGCAGATGTGGATGAAGCAAATTAAGTCAAGCAATAATTTACAGAAAGAACACTATTTGGTCGCCTCTGCTGCAGATGATTTTTCTGATTGCAATGATCACATCAAGAAGATGAGATTTACAGGCTCACTGACTACAGAATTGGATGGAACCCCCTTAAACTCCTCCAATTGTGACTGTAATGAGAATAAAATATACAGATGGGCAAGGGGAAGACAGTCATCTAGAGACCTAGTAGGGGATTATGTCCTAAGGATTATTCCTTCCCTATGAATTATTCCCAATTAATTTTCCCAGCCAACATCAGCAAAAAATAGTGTTTCCCCTACTCACACTGGGAAGTGATCCAAAATTAATCTTCAGTGATTTTGGATTTTATTTTTGTGTCTGAGCCAAATTATCACATCCTAGTGTTTTACATTGCTATGCCCAGAAGTTGCCTGATGTATAATGGAACTGCAGAACTGATAAACAGTTTACTAAGCTAGAAAACATAGCAGTAGTTTACACTAGTCTACAAAACCAAAGGAATGGATACATGGAAGCAGAGGATAAATTCTAAAATAAAACATTCATGTAATATTTTTTTATTAATCAGAAAATGAAAGAAAATTAAAGAAAATGAACAGAAATAAATCATCTGGTAATATGTTTCTTTCTGCTATATATATTTTTCCATTATTAGTGGCATTTAGTCAGTTTTCATATTGCAAGTTAAGCTGATTGTGAATTTGCATTCTTGCTTACTGATTGTTTATTTCATATAGGAAGTCTTGGGGGAGGTTATGGAGCATAAACTCAATGGAATTGAGTTTTGTTTAAAAATATTTTACTCATCATTGATTGTTTTCTAGGTTTTGGAGGTTAAATATTGCATTCATGTAAAACGTTGGCCATCTACACATTAAAAAAGAACACAAAAGAATTACTTTCTGTGATTATATGGGGACAGATTTTTTAGTTATGAATATTCCTACTAAGTTATACTATACCTTCTCTGCTGCTGCCTCTCTGAGCCAAAAAACCAAACCAAACCAAAAACTAAAACAACAACAACAAAAAAAAACCAAACCGAACCAAGCAAGCAAAAAATGTTAATGATTTAAATCTACTTCAAAAGTAAAAAGGTAAAAAATCAGTGTTAAAATTTGATGCCATCACCAGAACAGGAGCATTTTCAAGCCTTTACCATGGAACACCACTTTTTGTGTATAGGGCAAATTTTTTGTGAGCGTTCACAGAGACTAAAGCATTACTTTGCAATAGTTTAAACTGTTTGTGGGAATGTCATGTGGAAAAGCCAGAAATGTATGCCAGGGAACAAATATGCATGTCAAAAAGCTCAAAATAAAATCATGGCATAATTCCTCAATGAACATTTTGTGCTTCTGAGTGGTTCCTCCAGACTGGCAGGCAAATAGTGAGAAGAATGCTATACTAATTTTATACACCCTCCAGTGTTGTCAGAGAAAGTACTAACCTCATGAGAGGTATTTCAGGAAACAGTATGCTGCAAGTTTTGAGCTCCATGCTAATAGATAAAATATAGCTAGCTACAAAGCTCTTAAGCATTATTTACCCCCATATACTCAATGGTTCTAGTGTTTTATGTCTCCCAAATCTCTTTTCCTTCCCATACTTTGTAGTCTTTCCCATTGGGGTATTAACTTATCACTGTAACTCACTTAATTTTGGTGCGTGCCATTTAGAATTAGATGCAAATAACTAACAGAGAAAAAAAAAAAAAGAAAAACCACAAAAACCTAGAAAACAAGTGCAGTGGCACAAATCATCTGCAGTGAGCCATTCTGCAGTACGTTTGCAGTTAAAAGCTCTCTAGATATTTATCATGACTGACCATATCACAAAGAAAAGAAATCTGTTCACAGAGCTAAACTGAAAACTAGTTGAATGGCCCAGAGAGCTCTGATCAGTGGGTCAGAGTGTACCCTCAACAGGTTTGCAGATGATACAAAACTGGGAGGAGTGACTGATATGCCAGAGGGTTGTGCTGCCTTTCAGAGGTACCTTGACAGGCCAGAGAAATGGGCTTTCAGGAACCTCAAGAAGTTCAACAAGGAGATGTGCAAAGATCTTCACCTGAGGAGGAATAACCCCACGCACCAGTACATGCTGTGGGCTGACCAGCTGGAAAGTAGTTTTGCAGAAAAGGCTCTGGGAATCCTGATGGACCCTATGTTGAACACAAGCCATCAATGTGCCCTTGAGGCAAGAAAAGCCAATAACATTCTTGGCTGCATCAGACAAACTATTGCCAACAGGTAAAGGGAAATGATCCTGTCCCTTAATTAAGCATTGGTGAGAGTGCTGGAGTACTGGAGTTCCATGTCCTATTCTGCACTCCCTAGTACAAAAGAGATAGGAAGCTCCTGGAAGGAGACCAGGGCCACTAAGATGATTAAGGGATTGGACCATCTCATATGTGAGGAAGACTGAGGGACTGTTTAGGCTGGACAAGAGGTGGCTTAGAGGGAATCTCATCAATGTGTACAAATATCTGAAGTAAGGGGTTCAAGGAAGACAGAGCCAGGCTGTTAGCAGTGATGCTCAGTGACAAGAGGCAATGGGCACAGGCTGAAGCACTGGAGGGTCTATATGAACATAAGGAGATGAATTTTTTATGGTGAGGGTGACTGAGCCCCTGCACTGTTTGCCTAGAGAAGTTGTGGAGTCTCCATCCTTGGAAATATTAAAAAGCCATCTGGACATAGTCCAAGGCAAATAGCTCTAGGTAACCTTGCTTGAGCAGGATGGTTGGACAAGTCGACCTTCAGAGGTCCCTTCCAGCCTCAAGCAGTCCATGATTATGTGATTTGGATGTTCTGATACCGGGTGCCTTTAGCATCTTTGTTGGTGTGATTGAACGGACCCTCAGCAAGTTTGCTGACAGCACCGAGCTGTGTGTTGCAGTCTACACGCTGGAAGGAAGGGATGCCATCCAGAGGAACCTAGACAGGCTTGAGAAGTGTGCTCCTGCAAACTTCATTAAGTTCAACAAGGCCAAGTACAAGGTCATGAATTTGGGCCAGGGCAATCCCAAGCACAAATACAGGCTGGGCAGAGAATAGATTGAGAACCTCCCTCAGGAGAAGAGCTTGGGGGTGTTGGTTGGTTGATGAGAAGCGCAACATGAGATAGCAATGTGCTCTTCCAGCCCAGAAAGCCAAACGCATCCTGGGCTGCATCAAAAGGAGTGTGGCCAGGAGGTTGAGGGAGGTGATTCTATCCCTCTTCTCCGCTCTTGTGAGTACTGCAGTACTGCAGTACTGCATCCAGCTCTGGAGCCCTTAGCATAAGAAGGTGATGGAACTTGTTGGAGCAAGTCCAGAGGAGGGCCATGAAGATGATCAGAGGGCTGGAGCACCTCTCCTATGAGGACAGGCTGAGAGAGTTGGGGTTGTTCAGCCTGGAGAAGCAAAGGCTCTGGGGAGACATTATAGCAGCCTTCCAGTACTTAAAGGGGGCCTGCAGGAGAGATGAGGAAGGACTCTTTGTTAGGAAGTGTAGTGACAGGATGAGAGGGAATGGTTTTAAACTGAAAGAGGGTAGATTTAGATTAGATATTAGGAAGAAATTCTTTACTGTGAGGGTGGTGAGACACTGGCACAAGTTGCTCAGAGAATTTGTGAAGGCCCCATCCCTGGAAGTGTTCAAGGCCAGGCTGGATGGGGCTCTGAGCAACCTGGTGTAGAAGAAGGTATCCCTGCCCATGGCAGAGGGGTTGGAACTAGATTATCTTTAATGTCCCTTCCAACATTAACTCTCAACTCCACGATTATATGATGTTAGTTGTCTTATTTAAAATATTTTCTTTTTTCTTTAATGAAAAGACAAAATATCACTTATGCAGAATTTCTTACCCTTTCCAATATGCTTCAGTAGAGCATCTTTATTAACATTTAAGGTTTTAGAGTTATTTTTCATTATTTGCCACTAAAGCTACATAGATCCCCTGATGCCTGTGCCCAACTCACTAAGCAGCCGTTAAAATGCCCAGTCAGTGGAAATATATCTTGAAATTCTGAAGCTATGTTGTTAATAGTTTACCTGCTACATAAGGAAAAACTCTGCAAACTCTCATTGTATTTTATTCTCTCTTTTAACACTCTGAACCTGGTCTACCATTCTCTGCTTTATTTTTTTTATTTTCTTTTTGCAAGACAATTCAAACATACATATGGTAAAGCAAAGAAAAGGGAAAATCCTGAAGACAATTTGAGATCTGTAGAGGATGCAAACAGTGAATTCCATATTTAAAATCATTATTTCCCAGGCTGGCAGTTTTTCCATTTCTGTTTCAAACTTTCACCTAGAGGGCTTTGATTTTCTATTACCATGGTATACCTTTTCTTGACAATAAATCACCACAATTTTTAGTCCTTCTATACAGCTTTCTAACTTCAGCCTTCTACTATTTTATACTTTGATTGGCAAACATTTAAATTCCACACTCTATTGCCCAGAGAGCTTGTAAACAGGGAAATAGTACAGGGACCAAACAATCTCAGGCAGACTATTGATCTAAAGGTCAAAGTGAAAGAGCATTTCAGTATTATGGCTTGAATTCATGACTTATTCTAATTACGACATCTTAGTCTCATGCGAAAGAGTATAAATCAAAAAGAAATGGGAGAGCATTAGTTCATTCTTATGGCCTTGATGGTGGGGATATGAAGAATTAGAGCACAGTCTAATGTTTTCTTCTTTCTCCGTAGCTTCTGAGGATCTGATTACCAGCAAGTGTAACCTTAAGTGATATCAACAGCTGTCCTTGCCACTATTATCCTTGTTCACCCTCTCCTCTTCTTTGGGTTTTGTTGGTTTCGGGTTTGGTTTTTTTTTTTTGTTTGTTTGTTTGGTGGTGTTTTTTTTCAGTTATAACCATTTGTCATGTCTTGTCTGAAATCATGTTGTAAGATTTTTGGAGAAAGGATGCACTCTTCTTCTGTTTTGAAAATTCATCACATCTTGGGGCCCTGATACAGATTATGGCCTCTGGATGTTGTTATTGCACAAAGGTATTTATCACAACTAGATTAGGTCAAAAGTGATCAGTCCTACTGTAGTCTTATGCATAGTAACTTGCTTTCTCTCAAAGAGATGGTACAAATCTGCAATAAATTAAAAAATCTAAAGAACATAAAAGCTTGTAGTTAGTGTTGATAGTATGGCTGGACTGTGTTCTATGGACTGAAAAGACGTAGCATGACACTTCAGTTGCTGAGAAGACTGTAGTCCAGAAATGTCAAATCAGTCAAATGGGAACTAGTGCGACACTATTTATTATTAAACATGTTTATATATAAAGATAAAGAAACTTAAGTCTTTCACTTTCAGGCAATTAAACTGGCCTTTCTTTTTACCTTCTTCTACTCATTTATCTGTTTTCATAAAGATAATTAGTATGTGATTTCTTCTTAGTCCTCTTCACTCAGTGGATGTGGCTTCTGGATACTTTATCCCTGATCAGCCTAACTCATCTCATGTACAAAATGTCTCTTTTAGATATGTCTAATGCTGTAGTCAGAGATAGTTCTTCAGATTTCAAAAGCTACAGTCCCTCCCTCTCCTAGTAGCTTTGTTCTTTGGCAACTGCATATTATGCTTCTAGTTCTCTCGGTGTATGTCTACTTTGAAATGATGGAAGGGTGACCAGCTGCTCTGTAACAGATCATTAACCTGAGTGACAGGTTTTCTGCTAACTGGCTTTTTTATCACAACATCATTCTCCCTTCTTCACGTGACTGTGCCTGTGTCTTGTAAATAGTAGGATTCTTGTTGATTGTGCAGTTTCACTGAGGTGTAGTGCAGCTACCCACACCATGACAAGGCTAGCAAATAGAAGCTGAATTGAGAGGTGAAATGGTTGAAAACCATATTTGATGAAAAAAACCTAATGTAATATTAACAAACTTCTTTCCAAATGTCTAGAAAGTAAGATTTGTATAGAGATAGCTGAAAGAGTCACTTTATCTTATGCTTATCTCCACAATCTTTCATTTTCTTCCTAAAAGAGAAAAGGGAAGGTATAACAACAGTCTCCCCAAAATATATGTAGAGAGAATGACATCTACAATTACATGGCCAAGAGTACTTTACTTAACAAAAAAAAAACAATTTTCAGTTGAAATTATACTTTGATCCTTAGCTTTAGTCAAAGAGCAAAGGCAAAAAACTTCTGTTAATGCATGCCAGAATATTGTAGCAGCACATGAAATTTGGCTGTGCATCTCAGGGCATCCTTCCTTGAATTCAATTTGTACAAAAGTGAGTTACTACAGAAGATGCTGAGGTAATAATCCTGACCACATCACAAAGAAATGTACAGGCTCAGGTACTGTTCTGAATAAACAAATCACTAAAATAATTGTTCCTGAGGCATTCTACCTCTGAAACATGACCTTTTTAGCCACTCTGATTTTCTTGTCTCTCTAAAAAATGAGGAATTCCAGTACATACTGTTCTAAATATTATTTTTCCTGTGCTTTTTATGGCATTTTGTAAGTACAGTGCTGACTGTTTAATTCAGCAAAAAGCTCTCAGAATCCTTGAGAAATTTCAGTGGAAAGATCTTAAAGAGTCAGGACTTCAATTAAAGAATTAAGTGAGGAATTTACCTCACTAGATTATTTTGTTTGTTCATTTGTTTTGTTATTGTTATTTTGTTGGGGTTTTTTATGTTTTAGTCTCGGCATTTCATTAAGTTTTGCTTCTATACCTTGCTAACTTCTCAGTATGTTTGGGTTTTTTTTAATTAAGAAAAGTTGTTGATTAATTACATATTTTAGGAATATATATTTATTTTTACCTCTTCATTTTATTCATCTGGCACCTACTTTGAAAAGTACATTCTGTCATTCAAAAAATATGCAAAGCCTTTTACT
>KZ505639.1:3049556-3064789 GCA_002844005.1 Limosa lapponica baueri | reverse complement strand
TTGCAAATAAACAAACTATATCATACTGGCCCTGGCAAGGTTATATACGCAATTTCATTTGTAAGGAAAGATTTGTGTGGGGACTTTTTTTTTTTATTTTGGTGTGGATGGGTTTGGTTTGGTTTTACTTTTAAACACGTATGACTGATAGTTTCATTTTGTATGAATTCTTTATTACTATCTATGTCTATTGATTCTGCATGCTAAAAGTACAGAGGGACTTAATTACTGTCTCAGGTTTATCTTCAAAACTTTTGGTCAATTGAAAGTTATGAAATTGCTGTTTCTTAACATAATAATTCCCTTATGCTAATATATCCAATATTAAAATTCTGTGAGTTACAAAAAATTTTCAGGGAATTTCTAGATCTACTGTACTTTGGTTATCTCCAACCTTAGCATTCAATATAAACTATTTTTCTGTCTGATATGCCTCAGAGCCTGATCAGGGTAGCATCTATACTGCTACTGACCTACTTGAAAGCATAGCTGAAAAAGCATCAACGAACCCTTTAACTCTCAGAAAGAGTTCTATCTGCAAGGTCTATCCTTCAGTTTCCCACCAGCATGCTCTAATCGTCACTTTTACATCACTGTGGCACAGGCATTCATCAGTATCAGTTAGATGAAGCTCTTTTCTTTTCAATGAATTATATATTCATTGAACCAGTAAGACCAAGGTTCTGCCATTAAACATTATCTTGAAGGAATGGGGGATAGAAACCAAGGGACGTTTCCCTAGTTGAATGAATGTGCTGAAACATGAATACCTGTTTAAATGAGTGATTTATGTATGTGGTTGTCCACATCTTTAATTCTAACTTCCTAGGTGTGCTTTAAAGTCCTTACAAGTGTGACAGGAGGGACCAACATGACATTTCTAGAAAAAATGTCATCATTTTTTTAATCTTAATTTCTCTTAAATTCATCCTCAATAAAATGTACTATATCTCTCAGTTCACAATAATGTTCTACTACTGGAAGCAAAAGTAGCAGAAGAAGTACTAAAAAAAGAAGTAGGAAAAGAGCGAAGAAGTCCTTCAGAACAAAGTAGTTAAGGCACATTACTTTCTGTAATGAACAACATTGAAGAAATTATCAAATTTATGCACCTTAGGCTTCTTAGCCCAAACAGACATTGCTGGCTAGATCAGTCATCGGCTAAAACTAAGCACAGAATTTGCACTTATGGCCCCAGACTCACATCTTAAGATAATGATAGAACACCAGCCATAATGGTTAGACTCTGTTTCTGCAAGAGACTAAAACCTAATGGCTAAGGACAAGAATAGCCAATAGAAAAGCTGTATAAATGCCTGAACCACTTTTGTTTCTGTCTGTAGTGTACACTGTGTTGTATAGAGCATAAGCAGCTCTGTAGCACAGCTGATTTTGATATTCTCTGATGCTCTGGAAGGAGATCCTAGGCCAGCCCTCCAGGGAATGAAGACTTGTTTCAGGTCAAAGCAATTGTAAGTTACCAGTACAGACAGTAAGTGAGAAAACTTTTCTAGAGGAAACATTACCCTGTTTAAGGCAGTTTTTCACTTGCATAAAATTCTTCAGGGAAGCTTTGAGCCTTTAACGTCTCTCAGATGACTTTGTCCTCCTCTGCTGTTAATGACAGGTGTTCTGGGGCCATTAGGAGCACCGCGTATTGTTCCATTTCAGAGGGTCTATTAGAGACCCACCATGCCTCCTTCCACTTACCCTTGTAGCCCTCAATTTTCCAAGGCAGCCAATTCACTCTTTTTCTCCATCCCCCTCATTACCTTCTGCTACACCATACAAGACTATAGAGGGCATTCTTGAAAATCCTTCACTGAACAACTAAAACTAGTGTCTAAATGTGGCTATCAGTGAACAAATATGAGCAACACTCACCAGCTCAACCTGTGCCATGGAAACAGCCTGTTACTGACCACTATTCCAGGAACCACATGTATAATGGCATCCTTTCCCCCCAGTTTCAGCATTCTCTAAGAGCCAACGATTTGTTCCCAGTTGTCTGAAACATTATATCTGATCTTCACATGCATGTCCCATATGAATCCAGGCTAACGGATGCACTGCTTAAAGCTGAGATACTATCCAGTGCTAAATATTTCTGTGTCTTTCTTTCCTTTTTTAAAATAGAATCTCTCTGAGGCAATTTAGTTCATAACTCTAGAAAGAGCCTGGAGGGGAGGAGTTTTAAAAAAAAGAAAGAAAGAAAAAAGAAATGTTATCCTCAATTAAGATACACTCTAAATGGAATCCTTACTGTGACTATTCTGTTTTTTGTGCCTAAATGGTTTACAAAACCCAAGTGAATAGAAACCTTATAATTAAATACATCTAGACTAGCTAAAGGCAAAAAATCCAATCCCTTATGTCTCGACTATTTTATAAGCATAAATGCTGGGTATTAGCTGTGTATATATGTGTGAGAACCTATACGCGAAACAAATATTTAAATAGCTTATGCATTAAATATTAAAACTGAATCTGATATCACATAATATGCTCTGACCGATACTCCAAAAATCCCAACGGCTTTTCTGATTGAAATGGGGTCCTCATTTAAAGTATATTTTGATACAAATACCTGAATCAATATAAGATTTGTACATTTTTTATTAGACACCATGAAGATATAAAGAATGTGGAAAAGTTGGAGCTCATGACTTTATATTCCAGATAAACCCATTATAATTTGCTGAGCCTCTGTTATGGAAAGGGATGATAATGCTGATGATGACAGCTAAATGAATGAGAAGTGAAGCTGAATGAGTTTTGTTAAGGCACTTATTACTGCCTGGTGAAAGGTTAGTATAATATTCAAAACCTTTATTTAAGTGTATAGCAATATTCTTTTTGCTAGGGAATAAATTCCAAGATAAATGGCCAGTGAATCAATAAATGCTCCAATTTGTGTCCTGAGAGTTCATTTATCAGGAACCATTTATCTCCTCACATACTCTCCCATAAAAACCAGCTTAATTAAATTTCATGTTGACTCCTTAGGTTGTGGTATTATCAGCATGAACTAACAAATCACAACACTGACAGGAAAGCATATCTGTAAGCGCGTTAAAGACAGTCAGAAAGGAGTCATTATTTTATTGTGTCTAAACTAACCTTCAGAAATAAACAGAATTAATAATGTATTAATAGACTGCAGTATAAACAGCATGTATGGAGGAATTATATCAGAAAATACTCATAACAACATTTAAGCAGTGGATATTGCCACAATCATCGTATGAATATTCAGCAGTGTCTGTACTGCAATCAACTTAGTCTTTACAGACAACTTTATTATTTAGAAGATATTTATTTTTGTAGGTCCCAACATTCAGTAACATTTTAGCTGATGTCATTGACTTAAATCACTGCAAGTTGATTCATTTCCTACAGATGTTATAGAAATGATGCAGTTTACAAAATGATGAAGATTATAGTGGTCTTACTTTAATTTCATTTGCGTGCTAGCATAAAGAATTGAGCTGCAGTAAACAAAAGCATCTCAGTGTCATACTTTTTTTTTTTTTAAAGGCTACCTCTTTCGTGAAAACATTCAATTAATTATATTATGTACAAGAAGTAGGACAAAGTTTCCTAGGGGGAAACATTCTCTCAAAGAAACGTTAGCTCCTCAGGAAAAGTAAGGAAAATTACTAAGAAACCTCAGAGGATCCCATATGTTTTATAATCTCCTTAGAAACTTGAAGGAAACATTTTTCACCATGCTCAGGAGGTGGCTTGAAGGTTCAATGTGCAGTTGCATTGGTTAAATAAGCTCAGGTGATACTAATGATGCAAAATGGAGTCCCTTGGAATAAGAAAGAGTTCCCAAACAAAACTCCTCAGTGGTAGATGACTCTAGTTGCTCTCATGTAGGGTAAAAAGAAATTTTTACTTTCAAGTAATTTCACTGCTGTCTTTGGACTACTGTGCAATGATGTCAGACACATTGCATGGAAACAGTCTTCCAAGGTTTTTTAGACTGAGAGAAAAACAGTTTACATTACTCACAAGCATTATTCCCTATTGATTCATTGATTGAAAATTTAAATCAGTTCCTCAGATTTAGCCCTGCTTAAGTTCCTTAAAATATTTGTTTGATATGCTAGAGGGAAAAAAATCAAATTCTAATGCAGTATTTCAAATAAGAGGCTAGTTCTCAAAAGTCCAATGTTTTTTATAATGGGATACATGTTTACCCAGAGTCTTACCCAGTTTCACTGTCTCGGTGGTACAGGCCTAGTTAGCAAGTTGTGAGATACTCAATAAAAGAAGTGTGGCTTTCTCATTTAAAATGCATTAAGGCAGCCACTTGGCCTGAGGCTTTGGGAGCACAGAGTGCATGTGTACAGTACAGAACTAAGAAGCAGGTTTTCTGAGCACAAAAAGAGTGACACACTTAGGTAGTTATGTCATTTTTAGTGTCTGCGCTCTCTCACTGGATATTTCTGTGCAAATTGCGTTGTGCCAGTGACACATACCCATTGCACTACATTGTTGATAAACATCTTGACCAGTCATTAAATAGCAAAATTTCACGTATCTACCAAAAAGTTCTCAATTGAATTTATTGGTCTCTTACAGTTATCTGCCACCTGTCACCATGTACCACCAAGCAGAAATAAATCCATTTTTGGAGTGGCAGTATGAAATCCTAGCAGCATCAGATATTTCTGGATTTTTATCTGAACACTTTTGTCATGGATGGTGCAATGCTGGAAACTTCACCGTAATGCTCTATTGCTGTTAAACAGTGTCCTCTGAAAACAAGGTAATGAAGTTTATTCGTTTTACATTACTGATTTCTGATTTCCTTTCATCTGTCATAATTTCTGACAGTCACTGACATACAGAGATCTAATATGCATGGTTCTTAGTGAGAAAAGCCTGGGCCAAAAGTTTTGAAAAACATGACACAAGCCTGCCATTCTGTTATTTTGTTACTCAAATATTTTTTGCCTATGACCCCCTTTACTTGTGACCGGAACACACCATCACTTACACTGGCAGGTAATAAATTCCTTTTTCTTTAAATTTTTAGAATTAAGATGATACTAAAAGGAGATTGGCTATTCTTGATCTATAGGAAGGAATAAGAGCGTAAGAAAAAGTATTAATTTTCTGGGCTTTCTGGGCGAGATGATTGAATAGAGAAAAAGAATACCTACATGCGAAATTAACAAAATTGTCTCATTTTGTTGAGATACAATCTTTCCTTCTTTCTCCCTCTCCCCCTTATTTTAATATCAATTTGACTTTGTTTAGTTGGAAAGCGTAGATCACAAGGCAAGGAGATTTCAGAGAGGCTGTGAATACCACCCTCAGGAGCCCACATCAAGTATACACACAACAAAGAGCCCACACAACCTTTAATCTAGCAGACAAAGGCATAAAAACAAGTTGGACAAGCAGAATCTTGAGCAATGCAAAGTGGAAATAAAGTGCAAATTTTTACAGTGAGAATAATTAGCTGTTAGAATAGCTCACCATGAAAGACCAAGGATCACTTTTTGAACTTTTTGCAGGGGTGTTTCTCTGAAAGAGATCTTATTCAAACAAAAATTGTTAGACTCAGTGCAGGGATTACTTGAGATTTTTATGTAAAATATTAGACTAAACAAACATACTCTTTAGCGCTACTGATAATATGAAAATAAGTGTCATTTTAATCTAGTACTGGAGTATGATGGAAACAATGTCAGTTAGATTTATCTTGTCAATGCCTATATGCTTTGAGAGGAGGAAGAGTGGTAAATATAGTATTTCACTGCTTATACACCTGACAGATAGTGAAGCTGACCTGCCAACTAGGAGATCTATTCAACAAGTCATGAGATTTCTCTCCTGTTAAAAACAATCATTTGAAATGTTGACATTTTTTCTTTATTTTAATGTCCTTTTTTTATTGTTATTTGAATTCAGGAAAACAGTTACTTTTGAAAATTCCATTTTTTGGTTCCATTTTTCCTTTTCTACTCCTTTGTTTTTGCTAACAATCTGGCAGAATCAAATCTACGTTGATTGCTATGTTTCACTCCTATTAATCCTTTCTGTATTTTTCATTTGTTCTTTCTCCACTGCAGAAACTTTCAAAATTTCCTAGCCTCTGAAAAGTGATGTTCTGAAAACTAGATAGTGTTACAGATCTAAAGGGGAAGAAGGGAGGTTACAAAATATAACAGATCAGAAAAAAACCTGAGGACATCACTAGTTGCCTGTATATATTGGCAAAAAGAAAGCAAATAAACAGAACGAACAAACAAAAAAAGGAGATGAATCTTAACATGTGACATTCCAAATTCTTGCAAAATTGAAATCGACCACAGAAGTATTTTGCAAAGAACACAGCAATGTTCCTTCTCAGTGCCACAGTATGGAAACTGTTTCCAATACGATTACATTTTTTGCCCTTTAATATCTGTAATGTTTTGGTTGTCCACATTGGTGTATGTAACACTTGCACTTGATTAATGTTGTGTATTCCTTTGAATAACAACTTTCTAATGTCTTAAGCATCAAAATAAAAGCCAGTTTACTTGTCTCAATGAATTCAATCATAACGTATCCTTCAAAGAAAGAATCAGCTCAGGGAGAAGTTGTGACATGATACACATCAGATAAGAAAGAAGATGATTTTGCCATTGCTTTTATTGGCACAGTAGTCTATTATTTCTTATAGATGCCTTATTTAACAGTGTTTTCTTCAGATTGTGTTGAGTGAGATGAATTTTGTCTGCTGCACATCCGGCTTACAGATAGTGGAGAGGTAATTAAGGATGTTATCAATAAATTTGGAGAACACTATACTGGGAATTTAAGATATGCACTTCAATCTGTACATAAAGATTTGTTCATTGTGCACATCCCTTTTCCTACCTGTGTGGAAGAACACAACTGTCAAACTGACTGTGTAACTAAACAGTTTTTTAACAAACCAAAGCACACTGAAACAACCTCAGAGCTGTCTCACAAAGTTAGAGTGTAGCATAGGACACAGCCTCATATGACAAGTTCTGGACTAAAACCTGTGAATAAGAGATGACTTTACCAACATTTTATTTGTGCTCAAAATATCAACAAATGCACCACAAGTCCCCTAATGGACATAAGAAGACACAGATCAACTATGCAATATTGAAAGAAAAAAGAGGAGGGGGTGGGGGAAAGAACAAAAGAACAAAAGAAAAAAAAGAAAAAAAAAAAGAAAAAAGTTACACTGTTTTGTCTAACAATGACTGGGGAAAAAAAAAAAAAGCAGAGATGAAGATCAGGGACTCATCAAACTAAACAGAAGACCAAGCTCTGGAAAATTTTCTGTTTATTCTTGAGCTATCTGGAGCACAAAAAAATTGAAAAGACCATTGGAAAGCCATTGAAATGGCATATGCATGTCTTTTCCTAGATGTACATACAAAATATTTTGCAACCTGGAACTGCTGTTCTAGATAACTCATTATATATTTTTGTAGTGTGCATTGCCACTCATTAGGTCTATTACAATGTGCTGGATGCTTTAACCTGCACCTGTGAAGCATTTACCTGGTTACACTGGCCTCCTTTAGGAATTTTAGATACAAATCATGGATTTACAAAGACATGATGTTAGACAGTGAACATGTGTCTTTGTTTGAAGCTATAGACAGGACAAAAAAGAAAGAAAGTTTAAAAAATTTAACAATAAACCCCTTAAAATTCTGCATGTAACATTAGCTGGAGACCCTGCAAGCTGTCCTAGAAAACCTCTGAGAAAATACTACACAGATGCAAAAGGATGAATAAAGATAATGAGAAAGGCCAAAGAAAACAACATATTACACTGTATCTCTGTTGCCTGGCAAAAGTGAAATGCCGGAGAATTTCTTTTGTATCTCATAAATATATTTCCACTATATTTTGTAAGGGAAAGCTTAAAAATAGTCCTGCAGTTGTGAAAGAAGTGAAATTTGCACTGCCTTTAAGATTTGCCACAGTGTTCCCTCTGATAAGTAACTAATTAATTTATGTATTTTAAGCCACTTCAAAAAGTCTTCTTTCATTTAGCAAATGTTTAGAGGAAAAAGATTTGGCCAGTACAGGGGATGAACATGGAGCATACAGAGGAGCAGGAGCAGTAATTTTGTCTCCAAACAAGAACGTATTATTCTAGTAGGTAAGACTACCAGAGATAATCACCTGGTATCTACACTACCGGAAAATGCAAGGAAAAATTTCTCTTAATGAACAAATAGAAGTAATTTTTAAAGATTTAAGACACAGTAATTCACAAAGAAAAGAAGTTGAGCTAAAAGCCCAGTTTACAGTGTTCATTGATGCTTGAAGGTTTTAACTGACCTTTGGTTAAACCTGAGCCTTGCAAACCTAAAATCTGGGTTATTGGGGTTACTGAAGAAGAGCAAACTCTGACTCAAAAACTAGCCTTAAATGACTGAATTAGCAAGGGTCACTCTTTTCTTCTTTTTCCTATCATGGACTGAGTGGAGATTGTCAGGGTATCTTTATTATGGTCAGATCCACTCTGCATTCAGAAATAGAGATTTCCAGGTGAGATCTGTGTATCCATTCATATGCACAGAATTAGGAAGGAGAATAAAATGCAATAGTTACAGGAGAAAGATTTTCTTTGGTAACAGATGTACACATACATCCTCCCCACCACCTCACCACCCCCAATAATTATTTCAAGTTAAAAAAAGCTTACTAAAAGTGTACTGAGAACCATAATTTTTGTTAGTAAAGGGGGAAGATATGGAATTAATCTAACAATGAATTCAGTAACTGTGTGATTTAGTTTCTTTGATTTTAGAGAAATTTGAAAAGAGCTTCTTAGTGTTGATGCATACACGACATTCCAGTTACTCCTGGTCACATATACCAGGCTTCTCTGGTGGTGTCCCCATGGTCAGAGTTTACACTTGCATTTTCTGAGATCTCAGTATTTTAGTTTCTTTCA
Organism: Limosa lapponica baueri; assembly: GCA_002844005.1. Taxonomy (NCBI): domain Eukaryota; kingdom Metazoa; phylum Chordata; class Aves; order Charadriiformes; family Scolopacidae; genus Limosa; species Limosa lapponica. Next base: position 3,055,833 of record KZ505639.1, on the reverse strand, counting down.
GCTTTTGGATAAATAGGACCAGTACAATTTATTGGTGGCTGTGCAAGACCAAAGGAAATGTCACTCAGAGAACTAATAAAGCAATTTTACCTTTTCCTCACTGAATAATAAAATGTAACACCATATCACACATTCTCTTTTTAAACTGGTTTTAAAAATGCAATTAATTTTAAATAAATCTTGGACTGCATGTTCTGTGAGTATATAGATAAACAATGAAAAGTATTTTAAGTGTTTGGCATTATAGCTATGGAATGTGAAAACTTTTCATACTTTAACAGGAAGATTTAGTCACACTAAGCAGTGTTAGTTTATCATAGTTTATCATTTCTTCATCTTTTTGTATGTGAGGGTACGCAATGCATTTATTTGTACCCACTGCTTTTCATGTACCCAGACTATGAAATGGATACCATCTATTGGGGAATAACTAAGTACCAGGCCAAAGTACTATAATTTTGTGTTCAGCATCTCATATCCTAGGGCTGCAAATTCCTACCTTGCTCTGTTGTGGCTTTCATACAGAGCATTTGTAACTCTCAGTGTGCCATTTCCTTTACCTTTTTTTTGTAAATTCTTCCTATCTCTATACTTAAACCTCTAGCTCTGCCTGGGTCTCTTGTCATATGATCAGGGAGCTGTGGCTGAGTTGAATAAATCACAGTGCACGCAGACCATGCCTTGGTTCTTCTGGACTTTCCCAAACAAATTTTCATTACAAGACTCAAAGTTCCATGCACCAGGCTACACAGTAAGTGTGTCTTCCAGGTGTGATGTTAGGTGTATTTAAGGACCATTACGTACACTGAGAGTCATCTTCTGAAAATATTGTACCGAGGGATGGATTCATATGTAATTTAGCAGTTTTGAATGACTTCTCTACAGGATTGTCAAGGCTAGTGCATGCAAATCCGTACTCCTTCACCCCTGGAAATAACTTGTGATTTTCCACAAGCTGGATCTACATTTTTGTTTCTTGAGTCTTGTGAATGAAATCTTCCCTAACAGCACTCATTTTCAGAAAAGGAAACAGACAACATTTGCAAACCTAATTACACCGGCTAAGGAGGAAATCCATATTTAGATAAGTAATTACTGTACAAGACGACATGTTTTCAAAGGTGTTCATCACTGAAATAAATAACAGTAGATGGTCTACCCTCCTAAAATTAAGTTGGTTTTGAGATGTCTTAGCTAGAACATAACTGCTTAACTTTATGCTTTTTTTCTTTTACTAGATCTCAGCAAAACTTAACATTTGGTTTTGTAGGTTCTGCTTAGATATTTTATTCAGTTTTATCCATGTAGATTTGTACCCTCCTCCTCAATTTTTGCTTTGAGTTTCAGGTTCAAACAAAGTCAGATTCTCAAAGCAAAATTGCTGAGTATCACCTGGTTTAGTGTTGAAACCTTAAAAATCTGAATATTTCATATCATGCAAAATGATAAAGTGACCCACTTTCAATGCAACTAATTAACCAAAGGGAAAATGTATGTTTTTTCTCCACCTCTTGCAATATGAAGATTACACAGCCCATTCTTAATTAATCTTTAGAGCTGAGGAATATTGGGAGGTTCTGTCTTATGAACATCCTAATGTTTTTCAGCGTGCACTTAGCCTTCCTCACTTTCAGTAAGGGATTTTCTATTTCCATCCAACAATATGAGGTTACAGTAGCTAAACAGTGGCAATGCTATGGGCCTCATTATTTCTTTTGACAAACCTCATTGATTTCAATGCTACATGACCATTAATTGCTAGTAATATCTCCTAATCCAGGTGTAATTGATTAGCAGTTAGAGCTATTTTTCTGTTTGGTTTAAGAAACTACCCTTCCTCATCAGAAAGCTGTAATATCATTAATTCTGCCCTCGTGCTTTAAAAAGGAAATTAATAATCAATTTTCCTCCTGCTTTCCTTAATTTATACTGTAATAAGGACAGAACAGTCTATTTAGCATGGCAGGGAAATTACGTGGTGAAACAGATTCTTAAACATTAACTGGAATCGTCTCAATCATGGCACTGAGTTAAAAAAAACCCAAGAAGTAAGGATCAGTGCACTTTAAATCAACTGTAGAGTCAATTATGCAGAATACTACAAGTGCCCTCCTCATTCCCAGCACACCTTCACAACAATTGTATCGATCCTACATGCACATCTATAAACAAAAGGCTTTTGGGATAATTATGCTCACTTTTGACCTTTGGGGGACCAATACTAAAGATAAATCTTCCCAATTGCCAGGAATATCTAGTATAACAACATGTTTTCAGACTCAATGTCTTAATGATGTAATGGAATTTAGCAAAACTGATTTCAGTGTAAGCATTTCGGCTGGAAACTGTACAATATAAAGACACTGGAACTGCTTTGCTATCAGAGAATGGTGTCATTTTATCACTCTGTCAGGCTCATGTCTGCAGCACATCAAGAAGACTAGTAATAATCTGATGTTTATTATCTTAAGTGCTTATGCACTAATGGCTGAGGACTGATTAAAAAATGAGGTCTTAACCTACACTACATACTGTAATCTTTGTGAATAATGATTTTATTCTTTTCCTCTTTGATACTTTCCTGATGTCTTGTATCTATGCCAAGTCCTGCAGATTGTCCACGGAACTTGCGCTTCTGTGCCTGTTTTGATAGCAATGGAGTTTACACAACAGTCTGTAAGCAGGAAAGCTTGGTGCTAATTAGTAAATCACATTGTTAATAGCTTAAGCCTGGCTATCAAGTGGAAAACTGCATACCATGCTGCCCCCTGCTGTAGCGTAACAGGGTCACTGTTGTTCATGTCTAACATTAGGTGGAAGAAGATATTACTTAAACGTGAAAAAACCAAACCACTCAACAGTGGTATATATGAATTTACAATTCCATTTTTTTCACTGGCTTGTGCATTCTTAAATGTCTTATTGATACCTAACTTCTTAATTGCAGGGTTGGTTAATGGCAAAGTATAGCCTGGTTTCTGTAGCTGCATGATGCAGGGTAATGTTGAAATCCAGATTTTAGCACTGAAATCATGTACTTATTGTATTTTCTTCAGTGAAATAAGAATAACATTCTTTTTGTTTTCCCCACAGAAAACAGGCTATTTCTCACTACAGAAAAAAATCAGCATACTGTTTTCAATGTTAATCAAAATAACGAATACTTAGTATAGGATTCTATATATAGGATATATGATAGTGAATCATATACTGAAGGTAGTTATTGTGCTATTGATTTTCTGAAAGCACAGATACTAAGTCATACTGGATAGAGATAACGATCTAAAATCAATTGCTGACTAAAAATTGACTTACTGCTCACATATTGACTACTTTGAAATAAAGACTATTCTTGGAGGAAGGGTGTTATACTGTAAGAAAACACTAACAGATTTCACATTTAATTTCTTTAACTTCTTCTGTCTTTAACTTCTTCTGTAATAACATTCTGAAATCAAAACATATAGTAATGATGATTTAACTTTCCCACATCTCTCACCAATGTGTTTAGTCAAAACTTTAATGTAAGGTTGGTGCAAACTTCTGCCATTCTAACTTAAAAGTAGGCTTTATGTTCATTTTAGAAACAAGAAGGATAGTGGAGAGGGAAGAAAATAATGAAGTGGAACAAACTGTGCTTTACGTCTGTGTCCAAATGCTGCCAAAACCATCCTGAAAATGGTTAGAGATAAACAATGATGCAACAACATCTTCTGAGACAAGAGGATGGAAGGAGAATAAATGAGCAGAAACTAAAAATCTGAAGAACTGTTGGAATATATACTTCATAGCAACCTGATGTGAAGGTTGTGACTTGTGGCCAATAGCCGTCGAACACAGCTTTCCTGGCCACTTGCTGTCTCACTAGCATGCTCCCTGGCTTAATCACCCAGTGCTGGTCTATGAGAACAGTGTCTGGAAACACACCGTGGTGCAGCAGCTACCCATTTTCATTCAGCTAGCACTCTTGTTCAGAGCTAACACACCTTGAAATTTGAATTAGTTCTTAAGAGGCAACACATTGAGTCCAGCTCTTTCTTAAAGGCTCACCACTTTGACACACACCAAAGTGTGACTTAGCTGTCTTTGCCTTTTGGGCGGACTATGCCAGCCCTTTGTTCCTCGCTTTAACTTGTGCCCATCTGCTTCCCTCCACTCTACTTAGTGGAGGGGAACATATGGCCCTAAGTGCCTAACTCTGATTTCTTGCCACACCTTCAATTACATTGCCACATGTTCCAGTATCATACTGTAATTGCGGATAGTTAGTGCTAGAAATACAAAAGGGGCATTTCACAAGCCAACAGGTTTACTTCTGCTGTATAATAAAGCAGAAACAGCTGTCACTGTACCATCCTCAGATAATCTCCTGACTTGCTCTGCACACAATGCTTTCATAATTTTATGTATTTTAAATCATGCAATCATTCCTTGCTCATTATTTCTTTCTTCATCACTTTAATACAACCAAAGAGAAAGCCTATTTTCACATTCTTCTGTTACTTCAGATTATCTCTGTACCACACTATTCTCCTTGGGAACCACTCTGGGTCCCTGTTACTAGGGAGAATATACATCAGAGGCGTCAGAGAACAATGTAACTATTTAATTTTACAAGAATTTTATATTCTGGGGAATGCTTTGCTGATTTAACTACATTACATTGCTGCCTAACTGAGAAAAGCTAAAACCCACTGTTTTTGCTGTAATAAGTAGGACAGTACTCCCTGTGATATTTTTGCATTGCAAGCATATGGTTGCAGTTTAGAAAATCTAGTGGAAGAACATTTGTGCAATGTGCAAGCACTCTGGATTTCTATTATTCATGGTGACAGTATAAAAGCTTCCACCTCCTCTAACTCATGATTAGTGCTGTCTGGCTTTTTTTTTGCCTTTCTCTTTTTTTTTTTTTTATTATTTTTTTTTTATCATGAATCTTAATGATTGCAAGAACAACTTAATTAAACATGGAAAATGAAGGTATCTTAAAAATTAAACTATAACTCTAGGGAAAACTCTGTGTATGAATACCAGAGCACAAGCTCAGCTGCTGGATTACAGTGAGCACACAGAACAGGTGACAAGCCAAAAAGGAGTCACTTGGGGCACAAGCTAAACAACATGCAACCAGCAACACATAGTTTATTTTAAAATGGTGGTTTGCCCAAAATGAGGATTTCCACAGGAATACATACATCGGTTTCAGCAGTAACGTGTCTTACATCCAAGGTGGAAACTAGTATAAAAGAAAAGGATAATCTACTTCACAATGCATCTTGCTTTCTGGAGTCATATTTATCTGTGCATTTACACTTACAAATTTCTTCCTGAAGTATGAGTCTGACATGGACATTTTAGTTGGTAGTCACTGATCTTTCCAGTTTTTAATCTTAAAAGGAGTTGTCAGTCCTGTTGTCAAGATGGCATTTTTATAACGCCATCTCTTTCATCATCCTAACGTGTAATTCACGATTATGGCAGCTTTAAGTGTTTTCTTTTGCCACTACGTATAAGGTTCTTTGCTGGTTCAGTCCAGAACTAGTCATTTGATGTAGCATACTGTCACCTAAATTTGAAAACTCACTGCTTACTCATTTGACTGAGTTACTGCACTCTGCTGCACTTCCTTCATAAATTTAAGGAAATTGTTCTTTTTGTTGGAAAGGTGAAGGCTATTTCTTCAACCCGTCAGCTCTTGCATGGGCCACAAGAGTTGTGTAATATCTAGGATAGTATGTAATAATGGTCTGACATGCCCGGCAGGAATGTCTTCCAGATTGTCTTGCCTACATGGTTGATTTCTTTACTGTTTCTTTTAATGGTTTTGCTTAATGACTGCTTTGTGAGCAGGCATTTGAGGAAGTTTTGATTCCAGTTCTCACTGCAATTTTGTAACATATTGCCTGACCATGCATGCCACCTGCAAGATGTGTCTTCAATCTCCAGGTTCCAGTTCTTGTGACTTCCAGAAAGCTCTCCTTCACTGATAAAATATTATAAATGTACAGTGGAAAAATGTTTCCTGCCAGTGGAAGTTAGTTGCAGGAGACTTCACTGTCCTATTTTATTTTTTATTACTGTACTGTTTTATACTTCATTTGTTACAGAATCACAGAATCACAGAATCACAGAATCACCTAGGTTGGAAGGGACCTTTTAAGATCATCTAGTCCCACCAATGGAAAGTCATCGTTCTTCTGTAGCTGTCAAAAGACTATCCACATGCTCCAGCAATTCTTACAGTAGAAAGAACTGTTAAGTGCTTCAAAGCACCGTT
>KZ505639.1:3025748-3049181 GCA_002844005.1 Limosa lapponica baueri | reverse complement strand
TGGTAGGGGGCCCAAAGCTGGACGCAGTACTCGAGGTGGGGTCTCACCAGTGCCGAGTACAGGGGGACGATCACCTCTCGGGTCCTACTCACTACACTGTTCTTGATACAGGCCAGGATACACAGGTTACACTGAGCTTCATCTCTTCTCTTTTTCAAGAAACACACCTCCTAGCTGTATTTGCCCATGTATCTTCTCCTGGCTTTGAAGCATGAATCACTGTTGTGTGTTAACTCTTAACTCTACCAGGACTATTGTTTGGTCTCCTGTAAACAAAATTCCATTTTGCACACACAGCTCATTTCTCAGTAGGTAGTAAACTCTTGTGGTACACACTCTTTGCAATCTGGACATCCCTGGAGAATTAAGTGTTTTACTGTCTACAGCATGCCTACTGCTTAGTGATTTGCTGGATTGCCTGGCACCTTTTATTAAAGATGTGAAAATATCGTAAGATGTTGATAGACTCTATTCCCAATCCACACAGCCATCTGTGATGTACTCTGAGAGGCCATCCTTGCTTATAATATACTGAAGCATCACTGGCATACCTGGGCAGCATCCACTCCTCAGAACAGGTCACTAACAGTCCAATAGTATGATATATGGTGATTTAAATTTAGTTTCTTCATTATGTTTTTAATAGATTTTGATGAGACGGGCCACCTCTGGGTGTCACAGCAACTGATGAAACTCTGGAGTTTCAAAGAGCCTTTCATGAGGCCTCTTCTCTTGAAACAAGTGGAACAAAATTTTCCAGAACTCAGTGCTACAGCATAGGATTTCATGAATATATTTTCACTTTTGCCTGGGTGAAGACAGAAAGGGACAAATTATTTTTATGACAGCTGAGAAACTATGTTCTTAGTAGGGATGGGTACATTTTTACAATGGCTTAGGTAGTATGAATTTGATTATGTATTGCCTGAGAAATTTGACTGTATATATGTAAGACCAAGAGCAAACACAACTCAGTATGAGCAGGAAGAAGACATTGAAGTAATCTGGATTATTCCCCAAATCTGTACCTTACAGATACTCTATGCCCTAAATTACAGTGAAGCTTCCTTACCAAAAGGTTCTGAGTCTAGTGAAGGAAGTGCTCCGGTGATGGTGGTGAAGAGCCAGGTCTCACAACCCATGAGACCTCAGGTTTGCTGGGAGAGGATGCATCAGTCTTCCCCAACAAGCAGCAAGATGGAATGTCGAATTGGCTTGCAAATGATTCCAGGGCTACAAGCAGTAATGATGAAGTCTAGCAGTAAAATCATTATTATCCAACACACCAAAATAACTGCAGTGCTCAGTTTGCACCCACTAGATGCACTGAGTAGTACCTGAAAGAAGGAGGCCTGGAAGACTGCTGAAAGGGAAAACTATGAAACAACAAGGACAGGAAAATGTAAATTTTTTTTTGCCCAGTAAAGTAAGTGATCTTTTGCCCAGGAAAATAAGCAAATATATTTTCTTTTTAGGTGGATCTTGTAGTTCTCTTCATCCCCAGATTTACTTCAGGCAATCCTGGAGTAAATGGTCTTCTTACTACATTTGATTAAACAAACAACCAGTATGTAGTATTTCCTGAAGATTATTATTGTTTTAAAGAATAAAATTAAATAACGTAAAAATAAAAATAAAATGCTTTGGTTAATTAAGCTCAGAGCAACATCCTTTTCTCTTTTTTTCATCTTCAGAGAATAAATTGTGGGATTTGGTTTGCTTCTATTTATTCCAGATGCCTAATGCAAAAGGACACTGATTTTTCTTAGTCTCTGTATACTGTAAATATATCTGTGAATTTATAGTGGATACAAGGCTGTTAGCTTTCTCCATCAGCTCCAAAAAAAATGCAATGCTATGATATAACATCTAGCAAATGTATTCAGTATTAGGCAAAAAAACATGTATTATTTCACCAACATTTAATAACATCTAGGGCAAATCTGCCATGATTGTGATGTTTTGGAGTTGTGTCATTTTGTTCTAGGTGCCTCTTCAAATGAGGTGGTGTATTCAAGGATACCTAAGATAAATTTATATTAATGTAAAAATATTGTCTATATATTAACAGTCATGACCTCCAGGTAAGATAATACAATCATTTACTGTAACTTTCAGTGATTACAAAAATTATTTTCAGCTTTTTACAAAATTGGTAGTTAGATATGTTATTTAGACTAGATGTATTTCATTATACTTTTCCATTTTTAGTGAACTGGTTGGTCAAGCTTTTGTTTCACAAGACAGAGTCTTACTGTAACCATTTACCTTAATTTGCAGTGGCTCTTTGGCAACTTGTAAATTCAGCTTCCATATTTTTCAGTAGCTTATGTGTGGAGTCTGAAGCTCATGCCACTTGCTTTATTTCATAAATTCTAGTGCAAGTTTCATACAAGTGAAACAAAAAGATCTGGGCCTTTTAACCTAAGGTACTAAAGTCAGTGCTTCTTGGCTGCAGAACTACTTTTCTTTAGGGATTCAAAATACAGTAACTTTTACAGTGTTGAAAATTAAACTGAATCTTATTTAATTAAATTGACTTCTTTTCTTTCTTATGCAGTTAGATTTGGTGAAGGACTATGAAGAGCAGTACTGCTTCTAGTGCCTGTACTGAGGAAATATTTAAAACAAAGCAATTATTTACTACCCTTTATCTACTAAATTCCACAACATGGCAAGAAAACACTAGAAGAGACAGAAGAAGGGGAAATGCATTAAAGAACACCAACAGAATTGTGTTGAAAAAAATACTGGGCACAGGCATATCCTCTGCTATAAAGAACTGTGTTTCAAACGAAAGATTTGCCTTATTTTCCCAAATGGAAATTGGAAAGTTGAAAGAAACTGAAAGAGTGACAGCAAATCTGTGACCACATTAGTCATTCTGTCAAAGAAGGAAAAAACTAGAAAGAAATATAATAATTGCCAAAGAAGACAAACTCAGGCCTCAGCAGTTATAAATTGGCAGTGCTGTTTACTCCGCGCACTCTACTCAACATGTCCCAGCTGTGCACGTGTCATTCAGCTGTCCGACTGTCTACGCAGATTTTCCTTACTGAGGCACCTACCTAATCAGTTTGTGGAAGCACAATACTCCATTTGTTCAATTTCCCTGCATAGAGGAAGACATGACAGATATATTTGAAGTAATGCTAAAAACTACAACCAATGGGGAAGATACCAATCTTGGCTAACAAGTGAAAATTGTGAGAAATTCTAATGCAGCAGCAGCACATAATCATTCACATTTATATCCTGCTGTTTAATGGTGGCATATATCAAGACTTCATCTACAAGAAGCTCATAGAATCAGTCAGAAGTCAGATAATAGAAAAGAATGTGGGATAAGGAGCAGAGATCTAATTAGTTGTTGTAGTTTGTACGTTCTTTTTAAAAGATTCGGATTGCTTTCTGTGGCCTTTCTACTATGTTTAGATTGTGTGTTGCAAAGGAATTGCAGCATTCTATTTTATTTACATTCATCCTGTACCAGTGACGATGTGATATGATAATGGTATAACATAAAACAGTTCCTGAAAAAGCACTGTACTTTAGTGTAATCTATAAATCATCTGTAAAGCAGCTTTAGAATTCAGCAACAGCAGTAGTTTCATATGTGTGAGTAGTGCAAAGAAAGTTTACCTGACAATGTGTTCACGCCCTTCGTCTCTTTTGTTTCTTGTTCCTCTTGTAGAATCCAAATTTACGTGGGTTATCTGGGGACTTTTTTTCAGAGAAGACTATATTTTAAAAGGAATATCTTGCTCCTTTTACAGGGAAATACGGAACATATATGGAAAAATACAGTGTTTTGCTTGATACTAGCTTGCCTAGAGAAAACAAAAACTACATCAGCAGTCTAGTATTTCCTGAATACTCAATTTACTGTGAATATACACAGGCAAGTATCAAGGGGAAATTTGCTATTGAGAGTAAAACAATCATATACTTTAAGTCAGCCTGAAATGTTTAGTAGAGGTTTGCTTTTATAAGAGCAAAGTTTTCCATAATCACATACACTTGTTATCAGAACTTGGTATTTGAAATATATAGACTTTAGCTGTGACTAAAAATATATGTACTTTAACAGTGTAAGACATTTTACAAAAATTACATTCATAACAATAAAGAACAGGAAATTACTATGCATGGTCACTCAAAGTTTTATATAATAAGTACCTGAAATTGATCAATTGAAGTGGAAAAATTAAGATATGAGATAAGATATGATTAAAATATGAAGTGATCTTGCACACCAAGCTCCTGCTGAACGTAGAATTTGATACAATCTGTGAGCAAGCGGCCACTTTCTCACAGAGATGACACCAATGATTCAATCAACCCATTTTTGACAGCCTTTTGCCAAGTTGCAGTGGAAATCTGCATGTGATTACTCCCCTCACAACACAGCAAGATGTCGACATTCAGAAGTAAGAAACAGAAAGAAAAAAACCAAAACAACTAGCTTATGGCATACTTCTCTTTGTTTCCCCACTCACACCACCACATACAGACACTACTCGCAAAAGATACAGAGTGCCTGTTCCCTTTGAACTCTGACTTTTGAGCGCTCACCCTGCCTTGTCAGGCTTTTCACTGAGATTCAGCACAGGTTCAAAACAGACGTAATTGTCAGACAACTTCATCAGGCCAGTAAACGAGCATATTATGTCACCCTTGTGCTTCAGGAAGACAGTGCTGGCTTTCTCAGCAAGTAGCACCTCCTGCATCATTGTTGGCATTGAACTCTCTTGCCTCAAGGGAAGCTTCAGTAATCACCCTGCCTTGCTGTGTCATCATGCTGTGTCCTTGAGCTCCCATGAGGAAAGAGGCTGCCTGTCTATATCTGCACTGTTTTAGCGGGTGCAGCTTTTCCCATTATCAGGACGTCCTTTTACATACATTAGCAGTCTTGTAGGCATTGGAAGACATTGGTACAGACAAAAAAATGTGTTTCCTAAACCTAGATTCAGCCTGTTTTTTCACCAATGACCCGACAGAAGATTAATTCCAGTGAGATTTCTGCTGTCTAGAAGGACAGAGGTGCAGGCTTATGATTTACTATTATTTTCTGGATGTTTCAAAAAAAAAATTTCAGATTTTTTCTTTAGTGATGTTTAAAGAATTCTGTTGTCATACTTGCAGCCACCTAGTAACCATTGTTCTTGTATCTATAATATGCTTACATTTATTTACTAAGCAACTCAAATAATTTTACTGGAACAGGGACTTTTTTATACTGTTACCAAATAATCTTTTTCTTTTTTTTTTTTTAAGATAATATTTCTTTTTCATGTGAGTATCAAACCATTGCTTCTATCTTGGTATATATCCTATGACAGGGAAGAATATACACGGCTGGCTTGCTCTGTTGTACTCTGGGAGTGACTGCATCTGACTGTAAAGGGGTTTCTTAGCCCTCAAAACAGGGTCTTAACTAACCTTATATTTGTTATAAAATTTTTAACATGTTTGCATTTTGGCTTACTTTTGTTTCTTTATAGAACAAGATTGCTTAACAAATTGCTCCACTTTATTTCACATCCTCTGCAGGGGACTAACTGAATAAAACTGAGATGAAACTAAGGAACAAATAACAGAAAAAAGAACAAAGTAAAAACCTTTTTCTGAAATACAAGCTTGTGTGTTAGTAAATCAGCTATGTGTATAATCATAAATACAGTAAGCTTGTTACAGCAATAAAACACAATTTATCTGTGAAAAACAAAACATGCAAAGTGCAAGAACTTCCAAAAAATGTTTGTTCACAGCAAATTTTTGTAACAGTAAGTGACTTCAAAAATTATTTTATCTAGTTCTTGAATAAGTTTATGGCAAAAGCAATTATTTCCTCCTCCTCTTCTTCCTCCATACTATGAGAGTGGAATTATTTACTTGATTGGGTCAGTATAAAAGCTATTAAAAGAAATTCATGCCTTAATAGGATAAATTGTGAAAAATGGCCTGAAGTTCAGGATTTTTTTTTCCTTCTAACTTATCTTATGTATCCTCTTGCATAAATCATTGAAAAAGCATACTGACAACCAATGGAAAAATTTTAAAAGATGAGAAGAGAGAATAGAAAGGAGATAAAAAGGTCACTGAAATTTCGTTAGTTATATTGCCCTGAATAGTATTTCTGAGCTGCGCTGTTGCTCTGTAAAGAAGCTGGAACAGAAGGACAAAAGATATAAAACCCCATACTGATCTGACTAAAGACTGAATGAACCATAAAAGTTTTTCACAGCAATAACAAAATAGTCTTAGAAGGATTTATAGCAAAATGAAAGTATCTTTTTGGACTACAACATTTATATACAACTGTAAATACCAAGTTAGCAGTGAATAACCTGATGGCAGTCCACTGATCAGTAAAGGATCAGTAGGAGTCAGGTACATTGGCAGTTACACAATTAGCATCTAATAGGCACATTGTGTCTCCTAGAAATCTTTAGAGTCGTTTCTCACAGTGAAACTGGGACATAGAAAGACAGCAATTGACCATTTTAGAATGAGGTAATGAGCCTGCAGCTTGCAAATCCTGGCAGAGTGTCTAAATTTCCTATGCTAAAGCATGGATAAGAGCTAAAACAGGATTCATTGTAAGAATTTTCAGTTCTTCTGTATGGTTTTCTCCATCAGATGCCCACACTGTCTTACACCTATCTCTGTTATACTTATTTTATGAAAGAAAGAAATAGAATTTGAAAGATAAATGCTGCTCTGGGGTTCTCTAATATTAGCCTTTAAATAATTTATTACTTATCTCATAATAATTTAATTATGGAAATAATAGAAATAAAGTACTTAAATATCTGAAAAAGAAAAACTCTTCTAGGAAAATGAAGAAAATTACTCTTTTACTAAAAATTACTTAGAATAATAACACTTGATTAGACTTTGAACCTCAATTTTTTCTTTATTGTTATTTCTTGTGAGAAAGCAATTGTGCAGCTAATAATACTTTTGTCACTCTTGCTAGTAGACGGAGATCAGGGCATCGTTATAAAACAGCATGTCCCATATCAATAAATCACTACCTTCATAGTAAAAGTGCCACTAAGTAGTAATAGCCATCAATAAAAATAGCATGGGTTAATTGGAATAAACCCATAAACTGAAGAAGTATACAGTGAGGGGCATATCACAAGAAAGAGGTGTAAATGTTGTAAAGAAACAGAATCATGTTAATCACAGACAGATAAATCCTTGTGTCAATGTAACTTTACAGAGTTTCTGCAAAAGACATGAGAACCCAAACAAGACGGTCCAAGGAACCTATGAGGAGCACAAGAAAAAGCAGATGACATCAAAACCAGATACAGCTGTGGAGAGTGGAAATAAAATAAAGAACATTTTGTGTCTGGTGTAAGCCATTGGTTCAAAAACTGAGAATGCAAATAACACGAGGACACAGTGATTTTCACAGAGTGGATAGCAATGAAAAGAAACAATATGTGATAATACCTAGCAGCATTAAATTCACTTTACTTATTTTCTGCTGCTCATTTGAATGCAATAATTGTAGTCCCACAGTAACTACTCATTTAATCCACATATGTGTCTGTTTCTCATCACTGGAGTGGCACAAAATCCTCAGAAGATACCAATGAGCACGAGCTGCTTTTTTAAATAAAATGGCATAATAAGAATGTTTCTGAAACAAGAAGGCAAAACAACAACAACAACCTTCTTCTGTACTAAGGCCAAAAAAAAAGGTGAAAAGAGCAATCTGGGTAGGCCACAGAAAACAGGTGGCAGGATACATCACTGTGTACAAAAGACACTGTGTCAAAGAGGACTGTATTTATTTGTGCCCAAAATACTGGATCCTGCTCACGTTAGTTTCACCATATAAATGTAGCACACTACCTCATGTCTACATAGTTACAACAGCTTCATAGCTAATATTGCAATATAAACACAGTCTCTAGTTGCAAAGTCTTTGGAAAACTTAAGGTTCAGTCCTTCAGCTTCTGTTCTCTATGGACTGTAGTTGAGTCTTTTCTCACTCTTAGTAGTACTTTTTTCTGAGTTTTGACTAAGACAACAATGTCTCTGTGATTGAGACCCTTGTATTACCAGTGAAAATATATTACCAGTGCATGAGGTTAAATTGTTCAGTATCTTACTTTAAGTTAAATGCTTACATACATTAAGTCAATTGGCAATTCATATTTTTTTTCCAGAGGTTCCTGAAAGAACCTTCTTTTAGTGGCTGCAATATTATTAGAGCCTGAGTTACTATATACTTTGGACAAGGTGGAAAGCTAACGTAACTCAGTATGGCTCCATTAATAGAAAAAGAACAGCATTGCCATTTTTCAATGTTTGAGTATTGCTGGACAGTAACAGGAGAGGACTGTGTATTGCCAGATGAAAAGAACTTTTCACAGTAAAAGCCATAACCATCTCACTGTTATTTGTTTGCTTAATGTCTTTGGACTGGAAAAGCCTTGTCCAACCATTCCTGTGACTTTGCATCTCTCTCCAGGGACCACTGTGTATGAATTGGTAGTTAGGCTGTTAGATTTCTTTTGTGCATTTATTTTATAGTAGGAGCCACTAAGGTGAAATATCTGCCCACCTTTACCTCCCTTGTTGCAATGAATTACTCGCTTTTTGCAGACTCCTTCTCATTTCTTATGTGCCTGGTTTGCAATACTGGAATGAAGATCACTTGGTGTCACAAGCAAAGGCTGTCTTTCCTACATGCCTGTCACTCAGTGTGCTGATATCATTCCTTGGGAGAAGTTTATTTTTCCCAACATAGCATACTTGATCACTTAAGCATGTACTGAGGAAAGATTTCTGTGTTTCTTTTGAATTACTTGAACTGGGCTTCCCAACCCCCTTGTCTCTGAAAGGCAGATGGGATTGCATCATTACAAGTAGCACACCCAGCAGCTCTATTTCAGGGTGAAAATACCTGTCTTTCTGGACTGCCATGATTCATAATATAAATATGGTTTGCTGTCTTTCACCTGTACTGGCCATTCTCCTGAGGCACTGCTGTAGCTCGAGTTGCTCCTGAACTTTAGAGTCTTTAGATATAGTGTTTTACTTGCAATTCCTTCCACTCTTTCAAATGCTTGATCTTTGATCTCTGACTGTTACAATGCCACAGTATCTCAAAGACACTGTTAGCTAGCCTATAAATCAGCTGGTTTCTTTCTCATTCTTTGGTTTGGAATTTCTCAGGGTTCAGCTACAGCACCTGAAAAGCCAAAAGTTTCACTGGACAATACTTTATTTCCAAATCTACATGTAGGTTACATTTTTTTTTTCCTCATTCTGTGTTAATATCTGGGATATTTTCCGTTTCTTTTATTTGAATATTTCTCTGTAGTCTTCTCTTAGTACTCATGCAAATTGGTTGTGGAAAAGTGTGTCACATGCACTTTTTATTTTTGAACCAGGTTTCTTAAAAAAACCAAGGCTAATGCACTCATGCTATCTGATTATTAGTTCTTCAGCATAGTAATTTTAAATCTTGGCCAATTTTGACCATATAAAAATGGAGAGCTACAATCTAAAAAAATAGCAATATTATACAGCTGTGAAGAAGAGTTGTGGTTGCTTAAGAGTGAGGGATATAGGGATAAGGCTGCAATATGAATTCAAGAGATTGTTTGGCCTGCCAGCTGGCCATTCAGCTTGCTTACTAATCGGTCAAACAGCACATATGTAGCTCCAAATCAGCTGTAATACAAACTTCGTCTTTTCCTATTAGAAAAATAGGTGGAAATTACATGTACATCAGGGGAAAGAAGTAGGGAATGAGGAAAACTGAAAATGAAGTGATAGCGGGGACATGGTGATTTAAGACAGTGATTTCCTAAGGTTGTAGAGTGTATATGAGGCTGCTGGTGAAAAGCTTGTAGGGTGTTTGGTTGAACAGTCTACATTTTTGGTAGGGCTGGATTTTTTTTTTCCACCCACTTTTATCCTTGTGGCCCACTCCAATGAACAGATCCCACTCATTTCCAGTTTATTTCCAGTTCTCCCATGTTTTTTCATGTGGAAATACCTTGCCTGATGTCCTTTCTAATTCCTCCTTTCTAGGAGCTGTCTTGTTTCCACACCGCTACAAGAATCCACTTGCTGGAGTGATGGCTGTTACCATGTTTCATATGTTTTAATCCACTTGACAACACAAAGAGCTTGATGTTCCTAATTTAAGTGCCAGCTTAGCAAGGACATGTCAGGAAGTAGCACGCAGGGAAGCTCCACGGGGACAGCAGCGCTGAGGGGGACTCCAGTGTGGTTCAGGGCAGGGCAGGCCGGGTTCCTGATGTACCAAGAAGGCAAGGTCCTTTACAGTGGCCAGAGCCAGTCAACTGTCCTTCTGTGAATCTGAGTGAGAGGATACAGCTAAGAGGTCCACTGGTAAGGCCAGGTGTGCCAACAACACATCCCAGGTCATGCCTGAGCTCAGGTGCAGTTCCTGAACCAAAGCATGGAGGACCTGGGCAAAGCTCACAGTACAGCTGGTATTCTTCACAGGCTGCATTGCTGAAGAGATGTCCCAGCACAGAGGAAGCTCAACACCTTGGTAATGGCTATGGACTGAGACCTCACAGCTGGAGATGATACTTAAACCAGTACATAATTGAGTTATTGATGTCTTTTCCTCATCTTTACTTTGTAATATTGATTTAAATTTAATTAGAGGCACAGAATATTGGGTGAGAAGAGGGCCACTAGGGCAGTGCCTAGGCACAATTAATTAATTAAGTAGCTATATCTGTTTATAGTAGCCTGTGAACTGGCTAAACAACTGTACTTCAAATAAGATGACTCTTCCTTAAGTAATTCCTTTGAGGCATTTTTTTTGACGTGTTGATGGAGCCATAAGAAAACATTGCTTACTTCTGAGCCTTGCAAACATTTGTATGAGAAAATGAAACCTTCTCTCCTTCTCTCTCTCTCTATATGTATATATAGCTTGCTTTTTTAATTTTAGTTTCTTTTGGCAGTGGCAGGTGTGTCCTGAAACAACTCTGAAAGGGTGGGGAATGTGACTGTGTTTCCAGGGTTACTTACAAAGCTCTGTAACCCAACTGCATTTACCAATGGACTTGAAATGCTGGTTTCAATTAAAATAAAGCTACATTAATGAGATAGAATGAAAAGATGCAGAGATGACACAATGTTCAGGCAATCAAAAGAACTAGGATGAGACAATTAGGAAAAGTGAAGAATTTTGATGCAGGATAACGGTTCTCTTGAGATACATGAATTAAGCCGGTGTTGAAATCCCAGAGGTGATAAATACTTTAGGGCTTTAACTATATGTAGAAACTTTTACAATATGCCCTTTTGTTACCTTATTGGACAATGACATTTGTCATAAGACTAACAGGTATAGCAAGTTAAAAATATCACTTCTCATTTTGGTACATACTTTCAAGACTAATAATTCCCCGTTGTAAATGGTGACATATGGCATACTTCATTTCCTGTAAAGGTGGAATGTTAATGCATGATGGTGGGAAATGGGTCCTGTAAGGGTGATAATAGCCCTGTAGTTTATTGATAACCTTGAATGAGTGAGATAGCTGAGTACTTGAAGATAGATTTCTTTTTACCCTCTTTGGTCTGTTTTGCTTCTTCCAATGTTAAAGTTCTGAGATTATAGAAAATTTCAAAGTACAAATAAATATGTTACCAAGGAATCTTCAGCAGCACTTTTTTTGGAATTAAAATATCACTTGTGGTATCACAAATGATCACACTTTCTGTTTTTGTTTTTATTTTTATTTTTTATCTATGAAACATTGCTTTAGACAATATCATTTAAGAATGAAGACATTTCACAAAATTTGTTGCCCACTTGGGAAAAAAATCCCTTATCACTATTAATTTAAGACAGAGTTAGCATTTACATCTGTGCTTTATGTTAGGGATCTTGTTATGATACCATTTGCATGTGTATAAAATCTTTCACCTGAGTAGTATTTAAAAAAAATTCAAAATCACCTTATTAATTTGTACAGTGTTTGTAATTTTCATGCACAAACAGATGGAAAATGATCAGGAGGAAAGTTACAGTAACAATATCAGCTATTTCACTACCATTTTTAATGAAAACAGAGGGCTAATCTTTCAATCGCACACTCAAACATTTTCACCATTCCATATAAAAACATTTTTATAGTTATATATTCTGGGTAATTTCCTTTAAGTATAAATGTATTTATGAGCAATCACACAGAAATAAAAGAGACTCACTTTGTTAGTCTTCCTAATCGATTGTGGTAGACAATTTGAAGTAGCTTGAGATTGTCACAGTGTTTTAAAATCCCTGTTACTTTTTTAAAATTGTGAAAAGCTTGATGATCAAAGAAAACTCGGTGCCCCAGACTAAAGATCATGAAAACATGCACTTCTCTTTTTTTTCCTTTCAGCAGATTTAAAAACTATAAAAAGACCTTATTATTGAATGAAACTCAAAGTCAGCAAACTCCTTGAACAAGGCAGTTTAATACTACACAAATTTATAGATGAACAAAAAGAAGGGAGAAGCATTTGGAGTAAATATATACCTTCTGTTCAGGTGGTTGGGAGGGGGTTTATTCCCTTTTGCTGTTTGTGGAAAAATTCAGAACAGTATGAAAGTGCTTTGAAAGGGAAATAGAAGGGAAAAAATAGGACTAAATGCATCCTGAAATTCCTTCTGCTATTTACAAGAGCAATTGCTAACTCCTTTCTGCGTGTGAGAGTGTGTGTGTGCATTGTGAAAAGAGAAAAACATGAAAGAAATGACCTTGACCAGGATTCAGACACCTATGTCTTCTAATTCAGCCATTCCATCAGCTGATGCATTAAACCTGCTGCTTTTCTGAGAAAATATCATTGTCAGCCTACCCTACTCTCCGGATAAAAAAGCTTTTAATAAAAGCCTAGCATCCTCTTCAATGGCCTACTCATATATTACTTAAGTATATAACGGAAACATTTGCAACATTAATGTATTCAGTGTTCAATCTTCCTGGCTTTAATTAGCTGTCCTGAAGATTGGGCATTGCGCTTTGATTAAAAAGCATTTCCTGAAATAGGGGAGGGAGGGAAAAATCCTCTGGGTAACTCTGTTTCCTTAATCATAATTTCTTCTTATGTTAATCAGGTCTTTGCAGTGTGTGTTGACTACACTAAAGATGAAAGACACCAAAACAGGCCAGACAGAAGGCAACATTAAAAAACAAACAAAAAAAAATCTGTTTAATTAGCATCTATTTTTTGCAAGCCTCTATGATATCCTCATTTAGATACTACCATCACTTTAAATCTATTACACCCCAGACGAGTATGCACCAAGCTGTCAGCTAAACTGATTTATTCTTTACTTGCTTAAATTTAAAAATTATTTTGCTAAATATGAGAAGTTATTTGTGAGCACTGTTTTTGTTTGAAATCCAAGTCCCATACACTAATTAAGCTTGCAGCCAAGGATAGAGTCCTTATTATACAGTATAAAAAGAACACTTTTCACCAGCCAATTATCATGTTACCTATTTTAAAACGGAACTCTTTAGAGGAAATATATCATTGAAACTATTCTGTGTGCTTTTTAATAGTCACGGTCCTCAAATGAACAAAAATGAGTTAATCAAAGACATTCTAGAACCTTTGAAATTAATGGGAGGCTTCTATAGACTAAAATAAGGAAGGAGTTTCACCCAGGATACCAAATTTATGCTCAAGTGTCTGTTCTTCAGCATATCAAAGAAATATACTGAATTTACCATTTAAAGGAACTAGAAAAGTGAACAGGTATTTGAGACCTCTCAGCATTAAAGAGTACTGTCCTTGACCAAGCTTCTGAAGAGATGAAAAGGCAGAACTAAAATGCAGCTTGTATCAGCTGTTACAGATTCACTGACCATGAACTTTATGAGGTCATAAACATGGGGTCAGTGATGATCGAATCTCACTTTTTGAAAGAGGAAGACCTAGACTTTGGAAAATGAGTCTTCAGCTGACCATGTGCTCACACATACGTGGGTACAAGGAGTTCCTTCATCTCTGCAGGACACAGCTCTTTAGGGCAGGGAACTCAGCCATGCAACACCTTGCATTTCTCTCCAGGCCTTGACTTAGCACTTCTGGTTGAAGTTAACATGATAGAAAAACTGGTAAAGTATTGCAAATATTTCATTATACCTTTCTCAGGTTGCTCAGGGGTTTCAGTGACTGCCTGGAGCAAATACTTTTCCCTGAGGTTGCATGGAATGATAGTAGAAGATTTTTCTGGGGTTTAGGAAATGATATTTTTTATACAGCAAAATAAAATGTAGTTTCAAGTGCAGAAAGCTGAATTTTCATAATGTCGTATTGTGAGGCAGAACCTGTTGATCATGTATCAAAACCTTACCTAACAGGTTAAAGCTTTAGGACAACTGGGCCTAACTGATGCTTGTTGATAAGTGGAACAGTGATATTGTGCTCAGATAATGAAACACTAAACAAAACCTGCAATAAAAAGTAATTCTTTTCAGTCTTTGAGCAGTGTTACTCTCTTTAGACAACTGTAATCCTTCTCTTACATAGAGCCAGCCAGAAATGTCTAAAGCATGGAGCATGAAGCACTACAAACTATAGTCAAGTAAGTTTTTTAAAAGGAATGTTATCATATTTAGCATCTTGTTCTGCTCATGAAGTACATTAAGTTTTCCCCCTCAGTGTATGTTGTCTTTTTTTTTTTTAACATTTTGTCTCTGAATTGTTTACAAAGTAACTTTTTTGTTTATATGTTCTAATACTAATGATGCTTGCATTAGGTACAATTATCTGTAATAATTATTCATGTACATTTATTACTCAATAAGTTAAATTTATGAATATTGATAATGACTGGTCAGATCAGTCATATTACAGTTTATATATTCCCTGTTGGACCATACTCACATTATCAGGAGCTGATATTCAAAACTATTTCAAAACTAAAATAGGCACTTCAATAAACGTGAGTTTAAATGTGATTTTTACATTAAACTTCTGAATTAGCCTTTGGGGAAAAGAAAAAAGTCATCCAAATGGCATGCAACTGAACTGAGTACTGGTTAGTATCCTTTAGCAGCTGAATTAAAATACCAACTCAGTCCTGATTCTGGAATAACCCCCATATGGGCAGGTGCTGGCACATAGACAGATCTCCAAAGGTGATCTGCTCCCATTGTCATTATAGCAGCATTGTCACAATAATCCATAATTTCATTATGTTTGCTGAACTCACATATTAATTCACAGTTCCTTAAGTATTTCACTGAAAGGACTATTTGTCTTTTGTAATCTTCAGAAACAAAATGGGCTGACAGTGTTCTGTATGAAGCATACTGAAAACAAACAAACAGAAAATCAAACTGTTTCATGAACAGAGCTGCCAAATTTTGTTCATATTGACTTTCAAGGACCATGTTTCTTGTTATTTGCAATTATTTAAACACCTGCTGAGAGAGCTGGTTGCAACATGAAATAGTTGAAGTTGTTTCTAATTCACAGGGTTGGAAAAAGAAATGTGTTTTCATATGAGGGAATATGTCTTATCTTTTTCCAAAAATGTTATTTTCTTCAAACTTGGAAATTTCCTTTTTATTTAACCTGTTTTGTCAATAAATACAATGAAATGACCAGTGTCCACAGTTCATTTGTTTAAGCTACTTTTTAAATTTTTTTCTCTTCTGTTTTTTCTTTATTTCAAGTTTTACGTATGAAAATATTTTGAAACAAAAAAAGAAAATGAACAGTAAAACTTCATCTATCATGTTTAAACATTTCAATCTGATCAGAGTTAATGGTACAGAGTCTAACTTTTCCTTTTTGTATCCTATTTGCTAAAAAGGGACAGTTTAATTTTTCATTTTCCTGATCTTTAGTTTTCCAGTATTTCAAGTATAAATATCTAAGTTGCTTTATTTTTTCTTCCTTTCTGTGGATCAAAGCATCAATTCTTATTTATTTTTTGAAAAAGCCAGTGACTTGAAAGGCTACAGAGGTTGCTATATAGTGTTTCTGATTCAATAAACACTAAAAATATTGTATTATCTCATTCCTTTTTTCAAAACTTCCTTTGATATCTACCTGAGATTTTAAACTCATATTGCATATTTCCAGGGTGAAAAGAGTGGAAGGTTTCATACAAACAAGAAGGATGAGAACTGCTAGAACTTCTGGGAAGGGTTGTGGGAGATCTTTTGGAGTTTCACTACCACCACCTTTTTCCTCACAGCAGCATTTATTATTATAAAAATTTGGGAATTCCCAATCTCCTACCTTGGAGGAACAGTGGTGATTAAACAGTGATCCAAAGAGATTTTTTACAGTTGTTCACAATGGTCTTTTGGATCTGTTCATGACTGCCCTACTACAGAGAATTCTGATAAAAGACTCTAAAGAAAAAAATATTAAACACTATCATTTCTACTAATCTAGATACAGAAATCTCCAATGAAATTTCAGCTATGTCTAAGAATGGATGTGTTTTAAAAGTGATCTCAACTAGCAGTTCTTTTTTACAGTATTTGGCACATTTAATCAACTGAAATTTAGGTAAATACATTGCAATTTATAGAGGTTATGAGAATGGCTCACTACCACCTCCCTGGAGTGGCATATGTGTTGTGACATTGCAAAGGGTTTGTAAAAACTGGTGAGCTACTGTAGATATTTATTCTTTACACTCCATATGTTTCTTTGAGTCTAATGAGAAGGAAGTGAAGATTTCTTCTGTCTTGCACCAAGCTAATTTTTAAATTATTTTTTTCTGATTCAATTAACATTTTTAGGGGGAAAATATTTGAGTGAGCACGCTGCAGGGAGCTTCATACATCTTATCCCATTTACTTCCTAATCACATAAAATGGAGGAGCAAAGCTGTCATATTTACTTTGTAATCAGGCAGTGAGTGTCAGGCCATGATTCTGATCTAGTCTGAATATTTTCTATTATTCACCTTATTTAATAAACTGTCACTTGAAAGAGGGAATAGTAAGATTTTGGACAATGAATCAAAGGAATGCTATGCCTTCTCCTTTATTATGCATGCTACATTTGCAACTAATGAAGCATAACCTCTGAGCTTATATTTTTATAGATGAAAGAGACATCATGCTACATATTCTATTTATTTCATCAGCTTCTCTGTAGCCAACACAAAATACAATCATTGCCTCACATTTCATATCTGACAATTGATGGGCACTCTTCCTGACTTCTTGTCTAATAGCTTTCTATTATCTGCATATTTAAGATTCTAACTATGAATGGAAGAGCAAGCATGAAATGAATGGAGAATAATGGTATATTTTAATTAAAAATTAGTGTGGATATAGTCATGACTAATCTTTTTTCCAACATTTTCCTTTTTTTCTCCCCCATATCACATGTTGTTTAGATATTACTCTCCCCACTCCTTTTTTCTTCTTTTAAATATGTTTTTAAGAACTGTACCATCAGCTAACTTTGTTTCCATGGGGATTTTACAACTGTGAACAAAAAGCCTACCCAGATAATAACTTCAGGTAAAACTTCACAGTCTTCACAGCATATAAGGCTGCTTTATCTATTAAAAGAAATCAAAAAGAATAATGCACGACATAACAAGGACAACAAAATACTGATCACTATTCTAGTATGAAACCAAGAATATTGTTTAAGCAAACTGTACCTTAACATGTGTATTTTGGTAGAGGAATGCTGTGTTACCATATCTGTGGAGAAACAAAAAAAAATAAATTTTCATCCTTGATTAATAAAGGATAGTGTATTTTTAGAAGCTGCTGCATTGATTTCTTAACTATACATTTTGCCAGACAGAAGTATGTAGAAGTCATAAACATGTCTCAATTAATAAAGCTTCCATAATGTTTAAAAAATCAAAGAAGTACTTTACATATTTTTAGAGAAGTTTCTGATTCTTAGCTGGAGTGCCCTGGTAGCTCCATATGCATTTGCTGAAATTCTAATTTCTTTGATTTATAATGAGAGCATTTTCCCCACAAACAATACCTGTCTATCTATCCAAATCAAATAGAGAGTTCAGGATAAAGTGCCAAATCTCACAGTACACCAGTGGTAACTGGAGAAAGCGGAAGGAGATTACCATTTGGCCAATTTTCCTGTTCAAACAGTGGATCTCCTGGCATAAAATTTTACAGATGATGATGTTCTAAATGTATTCAAAAGTTAATGAACTAATTCATGGGTAAGGAATGTGCCATGTTTGTTTCTTTTTTACTTTGTTTTATTATTATTCAACTTCTAAGTTAAAATGTAACGTGTCTCACTTGGTAACTCCTGGACAGGCAGTTGGAGTCTGGGAGAGTACCCTGGAGAGGTACTACTGCAGGCATCTGACTTTGGCCACTGTTCTATTGTTCTTCACAATTAGGAAAAAAAGAATTAAAATAGTCCATAACAAAATGATCACCAGAGGAAAAAACTAAATTTAAAAAGAGGAGGAAAAAAGAAGAGCCAAAGGGCCAGGGCTGTAAAAACAAGACACCAGCAGGGACACTGAACAAAGCACTCCTGTCAGTGATCACTTCTTCTTGAAGCTGTTTAAAGCTGCAGAGCAATATCTCCTCCCAGAATCAAGATGGGAATAGAAACAGGCTCCATAGTTACCAAGATCTTCTGCCTTACTTCTTCCACCAAATGCTTGGTCACGGACCAGAGATGGCCAAGATAGACATCAAGAATGTCTAGCAATTAGGTGGGTGATGGTAATAACTGAATGAGAGGATGTGGATCAGGAAAGGACTGCTCCTTGGTACAGGAGGACGTACGTGCATGTCAGGGTCTTCTGGTCATCATCCCAGAACCATGGGTGCTTCAGGATACTGTTTAAAATATTTAATTGAGAAGAGATTAACACTGTCTCATGAAACAGACCTTTGAACTAACCTGATACGGTCATTCCTGTGACCTTAAGACAAATTCTGCAATGAAAAATATCAACTTAACTGAGCATCAAAGAACATTTGCAGTGAAGGAAATACACTGTCATTTTTAGAGCTGGGTCAAACAGTGTTTCATTCATATTTTCTAATTGTATGTCCCTTTTTATGGTGTATCAGTTGAAAGTGGACAATAGACAGCCTCATGGGAGAACCCCCAATGTTGACCCTCCAACTGTTTGGTGTTGAATGGGATCTCAAGTTTTCAAAAAAATTCAGATAAAACACTTTTTTTAATTTTTTGTTTTATTTTTTCCCCTGTAAGTAAGCACATCTGAAACACTCCGAAGATTTCTAAAGCCACACATCACAGAAAGCAAATAATAAGAAGGTAATCTTTCAAATAGGGGAAAATTAAGATCTGGTGCGTGAGACAGACTGGAAGTAAAGTCTGAAAACAAATCTCCTCTGATGATTGCATGCTTGCAATGTTGATTTTCCCTCTGATCTTGCTTCTAGAAAGTCTAACAATAATATTTTCCTTGGCTTGCAGACAACTTCACACATTCTGCCCATTCCACTTTCTGTGCTCTATCTGTTTTCTACCCTGTTTACAGGAGTCTCACAAGATCTACTGATGCTACAGGCTCTATACATTGCTTTGATCTATGGCCCTTGTATTCCCCTGTCCTCTTTCCAGGAACTTATTCCAGATGAATTTACTGAGATATTTTTAAAGAAAACACCTCTCTCAAGATCCACTTGACTTAGTGGGCAGCATCACATGTGCTGTGCATATCGCAAAAAGTACACAAACAGGCCAACAGGTTGTCTGGCACAAGATGAAAAAGAAAATTCAGTCTTTGCAGTGCCGTTCTTCTGTTACGTCTGTGGCTACTTTGTGTGTCCACTTAGCAATTGACCATAGCTTTCTTCCTCCTTATGAGCCATGTTGAAGTTACAAGGGGAAAAAAAAAAAAGGTGTTTTGTATAAAAAGCACCAGACTGAAGACCAAGCAAAACACAACTTTCTTTTTTTCTGCCTGAGATCTCATGTGTCCTTGAAGGTGTTTAAGTACTGTTCTATCTGCCTTGACTTCAATATATATTTCCAATAGCAAGAGTCTATGGATATGAATAGTAGTAAAGAATGTCAACAACTTTTAAGATGAGCAGCCTATGAATAAAAAAGATTGAGTATGCACATGTAAATCCAAGACACGATTTTAGCGGTTGCAAGAGCAACCAGCACACTTCCTTTAGCGTGTATTTCTATGTCATTTACATCTACATGTTTTCATTAATAAGAATCTAAGATATTACTAGTTTTCCTATAGCTAAACATAAAACAATGTACACTGCTACTTTTTTCCTTTCTTTTTTTTTTTGTTTTGATACACTGAATACACTGAGGAAAAAAACCCCACCACATATGAAGGAATGCATTGACGAATATAATGATAGGCTGTATCAAATAAAAACATTGACATTTTATGCTTTGAACATGTCAGCTGTGTTTATTTGGTACTCTTAATATTTTTCTTTTTGTTTTATTTTCCCTCTTTCTCCTTTTTTTTTTCTTTTAGAAAAACCATTTCTCTTTGCAACTGCTACATTGACTGAAGTGTAATTCAGAAGTTCAGAAGCTCATCAGTTTACAAATTCAGTAATGACATTCATATCTATAGACATGCATACATGCATTTTATATTCACTTTCTGTCCATAAGAAGAATGACAGATGTGTGTCTACTTTTTCTCTCATCTTATTCATATACAAATTTACTGTGCACTACCGCTAGGCCTATCTGCCACAGAATCAGAATTATAATGCTAATTACAACAACATCAAACAATGAGCTAGCAGTTTTACAAAACCAAATTGCACAGAAATGCTGCAAGCTATGTAATTTTTAATTTCAGTTCATGAGTCAATCAATTAAAAAACATTTAATAATAACTAGTTATTTTTATTTTCATGGTAGAGTGTATCAGTCTGTAAGACTCTATACACGGGTCTGGTTATAAGCTATCTCCATGGTTACACATAATTTTAACTCTCTGTCAACATCTTTCTCTCAGCAATGATAAATGTCCAGACAAAGAGACTAAGAGAAAAATAGAGGGATGCTTCATCTGACTGGCAAGTGAAAATGTCCTTCTTCTTAAAGTTATTTTCCATCCTCCATAGTAGTCACAAAAATATTATTTCATTTCTTCTAAATGAATACAAACACCAGAGACTAACAGACAGGAGCAACAGTAAAGACACGAAGGTGAAAGTAGAACTCTTTTTCTATTTCTGCAACATAAGTAACTTCTGAATAGGTTTTTATTCTTAATTTAACAAGTAATTTCTTGCTAAGGCATGCCTCAAGTTTCTGGACTGTGGTCTATTACACATGTAAATCAATACATTGGACAAATAATATAAAGAAACACACTTCTTTTACTAATGTTTTACTGGCGTTTATGTAATTATTACAGGTGAGACAGTCATCACTACCTTAGGCACTTTTCTGGGAAAAATGGTTTTTCTCTCCAGTCTACTAGACAAAGCCAGTTATAAAAGGTAAGGCTGACTAAAAATGAAAGAGTTGAGCTAAAAATATTACTTATTATTTTGCTATATGCTAAATCATAGGTTATAGTAAAGAATCACTAAATATTGCTGCAGATTCTTCCTTGATTTCTGAACGTGGTGTCATGAATTTAGATTTTGGATCTTGCACAACTTTGAGGTAGCAGCAATTTAAGATTTATTAACACTATTATGGTAAATTACAGGGTTGAGTTGTAAGATATTTAACAATACTTAATCATCAGCCAATTAACAGTAATTTAACAAAATTTACTATAATCAACACAGCAACTTAGAGACTCAAGAATAGCAAGGTTCATACAAGACTTATGACAGAGTTTCCTAAATCAAATCATACACACACACATACTCACACACATGGATATAAAGGTTAATCTATGACCAAGAGTTTTCTCTTTTTGCAAATTGTAGTAAATTATTGGTACCAAACAATCTTTGAACCTACAGAAATCTAATTGTAGTTAATTACTCACTCTTCTCCTTTATCAGTGTTTGTCAGCAGATGACCTTTCTACCCCTCTTCTTCATCATCATCTATCAATGGACAATCTTTGAACCCTCACAAAATCTACCCTGAAAGGCATCCCATCTCAGGGGCTGATACTGGATCACAGCCTGCTGTGATCCTGGAGAAAAAAAAAAGGTCTCACTTAGGATTGCTACTTACAGGATTGTGAGACGATTGACTTTGGTCAGTACTTTTCCATTTTTGGCCATAATTCTTGTCAGGTACCTTCCAGGCCAGGCTTTGATCCAGCCAGCAGGAATTTCAGGTATGGTTAGGGAGTGCCTATCATCCCACCTCACTGCACCTGTAACCAAGGTAAGAACACAATGTTGCATTGCCCTGACATCTCAAAGTGGCCCAGGGGTGCTGCACAAACACATGTGGAGAGTTAAGACAATGACTGAGACAGCAAGCAGACACAAAGATTTCACAAAAGCAGACTGTGAGCATTGCCCGATGGATATATGTCATTGGATAGAGATGCCTGGTGACACAGAGTACAGCACTTCCTGTACTTATAATGGTCTAGGAAGCACTGAGCTCAGGCTAAAAATTCTACACTTGAATATTCTTAAACTAGGGTCATAGAGAAGGATATAGAGTGATAGTAGTATTTTTTTCCCTATACCTTTTCTTTTAATTAATTAATCTAGCATAATATGATTTCTGGCACTATTTTCGCACTTTCTAGGGGACTATATTTTACAAAAGTACTTCCCAAAAGGCTTTTTGGTGTTCTGATTCTAAATGAAGAAAAAGTCTCAGGGCTCATGGATCACCCAGTGTCATTCTCTCTTTAATTCTAACTGACATCAGGAAAATGCTTTTTTGGGGGTCACTGGGATATTTCATAACAGATTCCATGCCGTTATGTTTAAAATTTGCTTTACATCCTGAGTATCAATATAATTCACAGAAAGTGGCAAGCAACAGACACTAGGTGGATTCCCCACTTTGTGATGGACACATTATCATTTTAACGTAAGCAAGTGCGTAGATTTGCAGACATTGTTAGTTTAAACTTTCTGCTGTACCACAAATCCTACCAACCTTGTAGAACACTTTTAAGGAAAATAAGAAACTTGTAACTGTGTGGTGAGTTAGACACAGCAGCATCCAGATGCCCACCCAGCTGCAACTACTCTTCCTCCTCCTTCTTGAAGTTCCCTCTGGTGTTCCCTTGATGTTCCCTCTGCTGTTTCTCTTTCTCACTCCTTTCTTACCTTTCTCCTCCCTCTCTCCAGCATTTTTACACTTTCCCAAAGAAGTTTTCCCTAAGGTGCTTCCATCTTGGCTGGTGGGTCAGTTGGAGCTCTCTGGAAGTGGCCGAGTCTGGCACGGAACAGCCCTGGTCTGTCCTCACAGAGGCACCCCTGCAGCCCCCTCCTCTGCTACCAAAACTTTGACTCCTACGCTCGATATAAG
>KZ505639.1:2926145-3005993 GCA_002844005.1 Limosa lapponica baueri | reverse complement strand
CTTCAAAAGCCCTCAAAAAGAGCTCCTTGCAGATCCTTTTATGTTTTTTTTGCCGCAGTGCCAGGATAAATGCATATGGGTCTCTGCAGTAGCTGGCTTGGACCTACAGCCTCTCCATCAGCTGATTTTCAGACACTCTGACCATGATAGCATCCAGTCCAGAGTTAGGTCCAGTCCAGTATGTGGCTCCCAAAATCCTTATCCTACTTGCCACTAGTCCAGCTTGATGTTTGCTAGTGATTGCACACACTGACATATTCACCCAGACCACCTGCAGACACCCCAGTTTGCCCCATTGCTGGCACACTGGTGCACACCCTTGTGGCCTGTGGCCCCACACCCATGTCTGGCACTCAGCCACCACATACGCACACACAGAGGACAAAGTTCCTCACTGAGGGACTAGTCAGAAAAAGAGATAAAAGACAGAACAGACCATGGTGATCAGGTACACGGCGTGGCGTCATGAGCACGCTGACCAGCCCCTATTCACACACTTCTAAACCCTTTTATTGCCTTTGCTCTCTACTTTCCCATGCTTTTTCATCCCCAAACCACCTTCATCCCTCCCTTTCTCCACTCTGTTCCTTCTCCTACATATGCCGTAATAAACTTTGTTCAGTCTTGAAGGGTTCTTCCCTTCATCCCATAATGTCTTTCAGGCACCTCTAGGCAGTAACCAGTTCAGTTTGTAAGGCGATTCAGGGACAGACATGCTCTAGAAAAGAGTTTGAGTTTTTTTCTCATAGATTTTACACTTTGAAGGGTTGCAACAGACTCAAGCAAGATGTTACATATAAGATTTTTGTGCCACACCACTTTGACAGATTTCAGAATCAGTCCTGGACGGCTATAACAAAATTCTTCTGTTTAATCAGAGTAGAAAATCTTTTGTTATTGTTTTTAGCATTCAACAACTTTTGCTCACTCCGTATTTACCTCATGACTAATTTAAAAAATCTCCTACTTCCTTTTAAAATCATTCATGACTCTTGCTTTAGTCTGGCTCACTGATTTTTATTTCCATACTATCGTTGAAACTTCTTCCTGAATCCATGCCATGTTCAAGTGACAGCCCAACCTAAAGTCAGTGTTAGATGGCTCATTCTGTTTACTAAATATTATTATTTTCATAGTTCTAATGATTTTTTCCCTGTTTTTAATTTCTTTTCACTTTTTAATTTGCTCTTTGTTCCTCAACTTTAGAAGATTAAAAACCACATTATTCAGATCTATACATCTTATTCGCCATGACTTCGCATTTTTTTCTGCAAAGTGTAGAACAGAATAGAATAGAATAGAATAGAATAGAATAGAATAGAATAGAATAGAATAGAATATTTCAGTTGGAAGGGGCCTGCAATAATTGCCTAGTCCAACTGCCTGACCACTTCAGAGCTGATTAAAAGTTTAAGCATGTTATTAAGGGCATTGTCCAAATCCCTCTTAAACACTGACAGACCTGGAGCATTGACCATCTCTCTAGGAAGCCTGTTCCAGAGTTTGATCATCCTCTCGGTAAATAGATGCTTCCCAGCATCCAGTCTAAATCTCCTCTGATGCAACTTTGAACTGTTTCTACGTGTCCTATGACCAGATCCCAGGGAGAAGAGATCAGCACCTCCCTCTCCACATCCCCTCTTCAGGAAGCTATAAATAAGGTAAAGAACTAGTCAATGCATTTTTCTTTCGACATGATAATGTTGATTTTATTTTTTTTTTTTAAATTGGATTCACATTTGTAAGGAGTTGCAAAAGAGCTTTGGGGAGCAAAGTACCTCCCTTTTTTTCCTTTTTTTTTTTTTTCGTTACACTTTTTGGAGTCCTAAATTACAATAGAAAATTGTCTTCTTTTAGCAGATGTGATATAGTTGTCAGCAGTTTCGCCAAATTATCAGTGCACAGATCATGCACTTTTCTGATTTGAAATCCCAGTTTGGAAACCAGGAGCTGCAAAAGCTTTACAGTTAACTAGTCATAATTGTTCTGACTACAAAGAAGTGAAAGCTTTCCTCTCTCTTTCTGTTTTGGAAATTACTGAACTAATTACTGCTGGAAGTCCCAAACAAAGAATTTCTAAACTTTACAGTTAACTTGGTACTATTACAGGACACAAAGCAATGCTTTTCATCCTGAAAGACTTAATTAACAACAGGTCTTAGTTAACCTCTGCCAGCTATGTCTAGGATGTTTACACGTGCTACATACAATATAAAGTGCACAAACTTCCTGAAATTATCAATCAAATGATCTTCTAAGACAGCTTTTCTGGAAACAGGAGCTATTAGAAAACAAAACAAAAAAACCCCAAATGCAAACTATCTGTTGTGTGCCATTATCACCCCCAGACTCACTGCAGATAGCAGAAAAAATAATGACTAGGGAAAAAAAATGAAAGACTGATTCACACATTGGAATGTTTTTCCCCACACACTTCTACTTGTATTTTTGGATCAATCATCAAACGCAGCTATGAAAACTTCCAATATGTTTTGTACATGGTTATCTTAAAAGATAAAGACAAAGAGGGTGGAGGTTTATTATCTGTTTCCCATGAAATTTGAATTTAGACATCATACCAAAAAAAGCACAATTTCCACCTTGTAAAAAACACTCTGACTATCTTGCGTAATACAAATTCTGACATGCAAGGGTTCACTGCAAAACAGAAGGTAAGCAGATTCAGTGCACAGTTATCCTTGGTTTAAAAGAAAGTTTTTTCTACAGTATGCATCATTTTACATAGCTGTTAAGCCACTAAGTCGCGTGAAGCATATGTTGCCGGTATATTTTTAACAATATAATTTTTGAATAAAAAAATCTATATATTTTATAATAGGGCTGCTAATCTTGCTGAAGAACATCAGAGGAAATAATAATAGGATACAGCTGAAGACAGACTTCATACAAATATTTCAGGATTGGAGAAAAAGAAAAAACCCACCATGGCACATATGCAGAATAAATGAACTAAACACAACTTTATATTGAAAAAATATACCCAGCTCTACATACCAAGATGGTCAGAATTTTCAAGTGCTGAAGTGATTAATAGGCTATGCTAATACTAGGTGTAACACACACGTGATTGTTAAATTGTCTTGTATTTGTTTTGAAACTGGCTTCCTCTGTATCAAACAATATATGAACTTACATTGATTTCACTGAAAGTTTTAAATATTCATAAGGCAATATGTATTTTGTGGTTTTGATTCAAGAAATCAACATTTGATACTACTGGTCAATATACTGTCAGTGCTGTGACTTCAGCAGACCTTTTAAAACTATTGAAAATTTGACTAAAGAACGATGGAATACAAACTTAGAGGCAAAGAGACTTCAATCTAAAATATGCAAAATGTGTAAATTCTCTCCAAAAAAATAGTCCAAACAATAGTAACAAATATCTTCACTTCATTTACAAGAATTAAGTAGACTCAGCATTTCTTTCACGTAATTTTGACATCTTTATGAGTTTTTATGAACATTTGATCATTTCTTATATAAGCTGGTTATGACAGAAACTTTAATTGGCCAATGCTTATTCCATCTGTTCATCATTGTCAGCACAATCAAGAGACATCATGACGATTCAACTGAATACATATAAGCCTACATACAGATATACATGTACATGTATGGGTAGAGGTATGTGAATGGGTACGGGTACACGCACATGTACATATGTCCTGATCCAAGATAGCTCCTTAAATAAAGGAAACTCAGATCTGCTCAGAAGGGCAGATTAATATAAAAAGTCTATAAAAATGTCTCTTTTGCCACTTTTCAATCTTCCTTTTCTCTAGAATGAAAGCAACTTCTGTTGGCACAGCTCCCTCTGGATATTTGGTTCTTATACCTAGACAACTGGTTTATTTTGCTAAAAGTCTGTACAAATGAAAGCGTAGGTGTGTTTTTATATGAACCTAAATGGAAAAAAGAACAAAAAAATGGAAAAAGTTTTTGACACCTTGATTTTCCATACTTGCATACTGAAAGATGAGCCAAGAACCTGCAGAAGAACAATCTATGTCCAAATTTCAGATGATTTCATCAAAACCATCATTACCTTCAACAAGGGCAGTGATCTGCCATTCTTTCCTTAACTATTTGAGCTTTTCAACCTATCCCATATAGTTCATGCTTGACAGAAGACTCTCTTCTATCTTTCTCTTTTACCTTTGTTGTGGATGTTTGAGTTTCAGTTTATAGTGTTGAAGGCGAGAAGTTGCTTTTTACTCAGCAGAATCTGTTCTGTGTTAAAGAGAGTTACCAGTTCAATAACATCTTTCTGTTAGCAGAGCTCTTCCTACTATTTATACTAGTGCCCTAGGAAGTGACTGACTTCTACATCTACAACTAAGACATGAGGTGTAAGGGCCAAAACCTGTTAATATGGCAATAAATGGAAGTTTTACCATTCACTGCAGTGGGAGTAGGTGCAGATTCCAAGTTTATGTGGACAAACTTTATTGTTGCTTTATTTAAAATTTATGCCTGTAGGTGGTCTGTTCTCACATACAGATGGTTTTTCACATTCTTACATTCTGCTATCAATAGATGAAAAAACTTACAGAGTCAGTTTTCTAACAAGGACTATTTCTACCTGACCTCTTTGTTGAAATTTGTGCAGGATGTAATATTCTTTCTTGTAATGTCAATTAACAGGGTTTTTTCTTGTTTTGTTGATATTAAACACACACACTTCATATTCGCAAGAGTTACACTTTGAAAATAATCGGCACTATTTATCAAAGAATGGAAATAATCCCCAAAAAGGATTCTTTCAAATAATCCTCAAAAAGCCCATTTTCACTTTTTATTTTTAATTTTGCAATGATATTGTCTCTGCCGATATCGATCAGGACTACTCTTCTGATAGAAAAACAGGCTGACCAAAACTTGTTCCTTGTTCTGGGCTTATAGTAATAGATTGAAACATGAGTTAAGACCTCAAGTTTTAGAATAGCTTAAATTCTGCTCTCACAGAAGTTACATTACACAATGTCAGAGGGATGATTTTTGCTTATCTTTTAGGGAGTGAAATATAGTCTATGTGTGCAATTCCTGCAGTTTCTCTGAAAACAAAGACGAATTGTATTTGCTTTTGTTATTCAGCTACTTGTCTTCTGACAAATAGAATAAAATTGTGCAAGGATGCAACTAGGGAAAAGTCCAAATTAGGAGCAAAAACCCCAAAGGCACAGAAAAAGAAAATATGAGGCTGTAGCTATAGTGATTCAAAATGTTGCTGAAGCTTCAGTCATCATTAGTTTCCGAGCTGAAATCCACTTTTTTTAAATTCCCTTGTACTTTGGTTACAAGGGCCTAGTAAGGCAATCTAATTCTTGCAGAACTTATAATTATCAAGGAAAGGAATATTTTATAGCTGTGGAACTGACCCATAGAAACATGAAATAATATGTGAACACTACAGCCACAATACTGAACAGAAATTAGGTTATATTATTGTTTTCACAAACTAAAAACTTATCTTTAAACCACAATATTGTAAGATTTCACTAAATCAAGAAGTCCCAGCACATTTTTTCCAAGCTGCTAAATTTAATGAAAAATTGAAGTGTTTCAAAATTAAATGTCATTAATACTTGCCTGTGTTAAATTTGGGAGCATTTGTACAGTGACCAAAAGCAAGTCTGTTGTTATGGAAACTTAGAGAGTAGTTTTGTACACTGATAACTTTGTGGGAAGTTATTTTCTCTTTCTTCTATGCAGCCAGGAATCTAGATGTCTTAGGCAAAGTCAGCCCCAAGGCTGTAGACTTGCCTCAGAAAGACTGATACCAGAGTATTACCACTGAAGTACAGAATTCACCTCGCTCTGTGGCAAGTGTAATGCCCTCTTTCAAACAGAGTTGGTAGCCAAAGGATTTTTTCAGTGAATAGAAAAACACTATAAAGAGGAGTAAGAACTTTGTACAAAGTAGTTTACATCAGACGATGAAGAGATGCTAAAAGAGAATAAGAGTTTGTCCTACAAAGATTTAATCTGATATTGCTGTGATACTGTGCAAAACAGTCCACCAGAGAAAAGGGAGCTAGGATGGCTGAGAGCAATAAAAAACATAACACGATTTTACACTCCTAAGTGGGCAATAGACACAGTGGGAAAGCACCGTAAAAGTGCAGTACAAGGTTCAGTTACTGGTTAGACAGTAGTAAACAGGCAGGTATGCTACTATTTGATAGGAAGCTATTATGTGAGATGATTCTTTTTAATTTCATTTCATGTTTTATTAAAATGTTCCACAGACAATAAACCAGACATTATTACATAAGAGACTTTAAATTGCTCTGATCTCACAGGTAAACATGTGTTTAAGTTTTAGACATGTTATATCATAACTTCTTATTCAGATTATGATTTTAGATAGAATCATAATTATTTTCTCTCTATATGAAATGATTTTTAGATATTCATCATAAAAGTATGAATCTAGTTCTACCAGCTAGCTCCCAAGTTTCTGTGGAAAGGAATTTTGCCTTATATTACACCTTGTATTTAAAGGAAGATGTTGGTGCAGTGTAGGAAACCAATATTTTGGATAAGTATCATATTTTTTCAGCCCAAGCATGTTTCTCAGCTCATCTGATTTCAGCAACGAGAAGATACTATGAGCAAAATGGAAATGTTAAGAATGCTGAGTTATCCAAAGCTTTGACAGAATTCAATTTAAGCTACTTTTAAGTATACTACTAAAAAAATGTGGTTTAATTTAAAATCTATGTTGTTTTAAAACACAGTTTATTGAATATTTTTTTTTGAGCCAGGGAACAATGATACAAATGCAATTAACAAGGGATAAATTACCGTAAGTAAAGTTATCTAATATGAGAAGGCAAAGATGATTCAGGAAGGATCCTGCTCACCTGGTGTTTCCAGCCTAGCCTCTGTTTTGTTTACTGATATCATTTATACGATATATAATGTTTTTTCTTTCACATTTCTAAAAGAGTCTTAAGTGGCCCACAACAGAGTGAAGTGCAGTCTCATGACATAATCCGATATCTCTCTTACATTGGTTTATGGAAGCACAGGCAATGGGAGTCCAAGCTAACCCTATGCTAGATTGCATTTAAAGCAAAGCCAAATCCCTTCTTAGTGTCTGACTCTCTATGAAATAAGAGATGGATTGGTCAAGTGTTTACATAGTTAATTGAAAGTTAGTTTTGTGACTATAACTTTCCTTACATTGCAGCTTCCCAAAACCAAGAATACCTAAAAATGTAAAGTCTTAACTACACAGGAGAGAAATTAATCAATCCTTGAACGTTAACCATAGTGGTTTTGTAGGTTCCACAGTAGTAAAATTTGTTTCTTGTATTCACACTACATACTTACAAAACGCAATCTTTGTATTTTTTAGATGTAGCAAAATATAATAATACTGGACTATCTGTTCAATTAAGGAAAAGAAAGATATTGTTTACATGTTCTAAAGAGACAGTAAGAAATAGTGGTTGGCAATGTCTTTCTTGCTCCTTGAAAAGAAAGAAACCTATTACCAGAACAACATCAATTTCTATTCTGTGTGGAACAGCAAATAACTCTTTAGATGAGGAACTATGGGGTGAATTTGTTTATTTGTTTTCCATTTCTGCCAAGGCACTTTACCACGAATCAGTGCTTATCTTCAGAACTACCAAAAAGGTGTGAAGCATTTTGAGGTTATGCTCATATAATTTTATTATTCTTTCTACAGAAAGTCAGAGATTTAGAAAAAGGTATAGGCTTTTTTTCTGAGCCTTTGATCATTTTGGAAACTCAAATCCAAATCCAAGCTTCTGAAAGATCGGAAACATTTGGTAAGCTTCCCCTTACCTGTCCTTCAGATGTTTCAAGGTTTTTGTGCCAGAAGTACAATGTGGCTAGTTCTCAAAGCTAACAAGACCCAAAAGTGTTTAAGGTAAATTATACCAGACTCCTGTTATTCAATAAAATGGCTATAAAAATAGAGTGATAAAATAGCAAAAAAAAAAAAAAGGTCAAAATAAATGGAAAATGGACTGTGTAATGGATTTTGATTTATGTAAAAATGTATGAATGATTGTGGGTTGCTTTCAGTAATGACTGACCAATCAGGCAGTTGCATATACAAAAGATTTCCTTCCCTATCTTATAATGTGCAAGAAAGAGTATATGTAGAACTATCTCACCAAACACAGTATTTTTGCCTGTACAAATCAGTCTTGAGACAAATTCAGTGATTTCATTGGTATATCTGAAGATGTCTGAAGTTTATTTTTAATTTAAAGATAGTTATCTAGGAGATAACTACATATAGTCTCATCTGAGACACAAGGTAACCCACAGAAAAAGACGAACAGAAATAATTTCTCCTTAAATTTCCACTCCATCATAAAAATAGCATATTGAATTTTCAAAGACAAGTCTCAGTGTAGTCAATGGAGTAATAATAGTCTGATATGTCCTGTTTCTAATGAACTTCGAAGGATGAAATTTCATTTATACTCCAAACCAGCAATAATATATTCAAAGCATGCCAGTAACTATTATATTTACAGTGGTTCTAAGAAAGTGTTCCACAGATGGAAACAATTGTAGCAAAAGATGTATAAGGAGGTATGCGTAGCAGAAGAATAATTTGTGTGTGGTTTTTGTCCTAACTTCACCTCCTGTACCTTTTACTTTCCTCTGTCTGTTTTATGTATTTCCTTTCATACAAATGGCTTGTTTTCTGTTATCACCCTTCAAACTTTTTCATCTACTCTCCATTTTTGATTCTGATGTCCTGCTGTCACTTTTCCATGGTCTCTTCTTTGTTCTACTCACAACAAAATACAAGCTGAGGGATGAAAAGGCACCAGAAAAACATTGCCCTACATTTCATCTCAGTTTGGTCTGCTTAGAGGTTAACTAAGGTAGTCATTCAAGGTCAATAAAATGAAAACCAAAATATGGGAGATAAGCCATTAAAAATTCAGAGATAAAAGAAAGCATAACTGGGTTACTAAAGGTATCGTTATTTTATGGAAAAAAAGAACAGACACCTTATTACATAGTCACATACATGTATAAACACACAGAGCTAAAGGGCTGATCACCTACGATCATTTTATGATTATTAATTAGAGGGACAGGTGTGTAAGTCAGTATTTTTCCTTCACTTCTATCCCTTTAAAATGGTTTCAGCATGAGCTGCCACTAAGGAGGACATTATTCACTGTATTGATACCAGCAGTAACACTGAGGATAAGCTACAAAGATATTCTCATTGTGGAGAAATTCAGGGAGCTAAAAATCAATTTTTATTAGCCTAAGCTGTAGCTGATTTCTCCCATTCAGCACCACAGAAAAAGTCCTTTTCTTGTTTGGTTTTTCGTCATTAAAAATCATACAGAGAGAAAAGAGAGAAAAAAGAGCAAAGCTGTTTGGCTGCTAATGCCTGTGTCATGTGAAAAGAAAGGGCTCATTGTAATGCATATACTTACACAGGCTGAATGTGTCTAAAGTGAAGCTCCACTTCAGTGTTGTGACTCGTTATGACTGAAATGTAAGTGGAAAAGGATGGGTATGGACTGGGAAAATGGCAGCAATATGATTGAGACACAGAGACATATTCAGGAAGGCTTCACTGATAGAATTGACATTTTGACTCACACAAAGCTTGAAAGCTCTGCATTGTACTGACAGTAGCAAAGTAATTTATAATTTCAGTTAGTGATATTCAGGGGTTGGTCCAGATCTTGAGCTGGTTCAATTTTGTATCCATTCACTGCATGAAGATACAAGGCTGTCTTTTAACCATATTGATACAGCTTCATTGAGTGCCCAGGCCAAGAGTGCTTTAATTTTTATCCTTCTGCTTACTATTGGGTGCTTAGTGCAGTTTTGATAGGTAAGATTCATCATTGCAGACACAGGCATTTATCAAAGACTGAGATGTTGATCTGTACTGAAGACACAATCAAGCTCTACAGAAATCTTGCACTTAGAGAGAATCTTCACTTGCCATTGAAATTGTTTTTAAGGCCACCTAGTATTAGGGGGCTTAGCAGAGCTGAGGATCCATTCTGAAAAGAGCAGATGCACTGATTACTTACCACTATCTCTATTTCTCTAAGCTCTCTGAGAAATCAATAACAGACATATCCATGACTGTGACCATGGTGCATTCAGTTTCAATATGGAAGAGACAACTGAATGAATTATTTCATTTTGGCTATCTAATTTACTACTTACATTTTGCAGGCTGATCAGGTTCTGATTTTGCAGCAATCCTTGTTTAATCATTTCTTGTTTCTTTTTACTAGTAAGACCATTCACTCTACCACTTTTGAAAAGACAAACCAGGAATATTTATTACTGTCTTTTCTGCCTTGAAGGATCTGTCATTATGCAGAGATGACTAAGCTACTGCACTTTCAGTAGTTGTTTATATGATCAGGCTGCAGAAGTGGTACAAAGTAAAAGGATTATTTTAATTCTCAATAGAAAGACTGGTTTTTGTAGCACCATAGTATCAGACCTTTCCCTCCACAGCAGATACCAAATAGCTCACCCTGTCGATTCCCCTGATGACAGGTGTCTGGAAAGAAAGCTTTTCTGCTCACTGTTTACTGTTCCCTGTGTTGGTCAGAATTACTCCATGTGCCTATGCACCACAGCACATGCAAAGAAAACCACTGCTTTTGCCTTGTTACAAACACCTTCACTAAAGGATACTAAAACTGGGACATTTAGCAACATAAGGCAGATCTTACCTCTAAGTGTGGAGACCTTCAAATGTGTTTGGCTTTTACCTGACACGTCTTCTCTTCTAGCCCACATAAGAGCATGTCTGCTACCTATTTTTTGAATGGCTACATTAGAGAGCAGAAATGACCAGAAGAAAGCAGGAAATTACATTCCGTATCACTTAGGACTGTAACTGCTCATGAACTTTGTTGCAAAAGATGACTAAAGCAAATAACATGGAACTTGGATTTTGTCAGCGATGCACTATTATAACTTCCAAAAAGGTTCTATTTGGGAAATTTAGACACAGTATACAAAATGTTTGTTTCCTGAAAACTTAGTTTTGCATTGAAAGTTCTGATGCATGATTTCTCATTATATACACTCTCTTTTACTTCCCTGTTGTGGTTTAACCTCACCCAGGAACTAGGACCATGAAGCCTCTCACTCTCTCCCCTCAGCTGGGATAGGGGAGAAAATCAGAAAAGTGAGAAAAAAACTTGTGGATTTAGATAAAGACAGTTTAATAGGTGGCCAAGAAGGCCAATGGTATCCTGGGATGCATCAAGAAGAGTGTGGCCATCGGGTTGAGGGAGGTTATCTTCCCCCTCTACTCTGACCTGGTGCAGCTGCATCTGGAGTACTGTGTCCAGTTCTGGGCTCCCCAGGTCAAGAAAGACAAGGAACTACTGGAAAGAATCCAGCAGAGGGCTACAAAGATGATCAGGGGACTAAAACATCTCTCCTATGAGGAAAGTCTGAGGGACTTGGGTCTTTTTAGTCTGGAGAAGAGAAGACTGAGGGGGGGATGTGATCAATACCTATAAATACTTAAAGGGTGGTTGTCAAGAGGACATGGACAGCCTTTTTTCAGTGGGGCCCAGTGACAGGACAAGAGGTAATGGGCACAAACTGGAACATAAGAAGTTTCACCAAAAAATGAGGAGGAACTTTACTTTGAGGGTGGCAGAGCACTGGAACAGGCTTGCCAGAGAAATGGTGGAGTCTCTGTCTCTGGAGACATTTAAAACACGCCTGGACATGTTCCTGTGCAACCTGCTTTAAATGGTCCTGCTTTGGCAGGGAGGTTGGACTAGATGATCTCCAGGGGTCCCTTCCAACCCCATATCATTCCGCGATTCTGGGGCTCTGTAATAGGTAAAGCAAAAGCCACACACACAAGCAAAGCCAAACAAGGAATTCATTCACTGCTTTCTATCGGCTGGCAGATGTTCAGCCATCTCCAGGAAAGCAGGGCTCCATCATGCATAATGGTCACTTGAGAAGGAAAATGTCATAACTCTGAATGCCCTCCCTTACTTCTTTTTCCCCGGCTTCATATACTGAGCATGACATCATATCACATGGAATAGTCCTTTGGTCAGCTAGGGTCAGCTGTCACAACTGTGACTCCTCCCAGCTTCTTGTGTATTCCTAGCCTACTTGCTGGTGAAGGAGCATTGTGAGGAGCAGAAAAGGCCTTGACTGCCTAGCAACAACCAAAACCACCAGTGTTTTAGCACACTATTTTCATCCCAAATCCAAAACATAGCACTAAACCAACTGCTAGTAAGAAAGTCAACTCATCCTAGATGAAACTGTGACACCTGTACAGGAGCTTCAACGAATCCTTTTGTGTAACAAACTGCATTATTCTTGCACGTGTTTTCTTTTCTCTTTCTAAATGTTTCTTTCTTTTCCTCATCCACTCTAATGAAAATAGATTTTTTCTTTTTCTTTTTTTTTTATTTTTCAAGCCTCTCAAGCACATAGAATAGATTTAATAGGTATAATTGAAAGGATTACTATGCTTCTGACACTAACATAAGCTGGACATAAAAAATCTGAATCAAACTACCAGCATGTCACACAATGTTCACAGCAAACCAAATAATGGAGAAAAATTACTGTTATCAATTTCAATGCAAGTTTCTAAATGAGGAAGAAAACCTCATATATAATACAGAATGTTTGTGGTTTTGCAACACCTGATATCAGGTAAACAGGAAGTACAAATATTTTTAATTTTTAACCAAGCACTGTGTATAATTATGTTAATTTTATAGCTTGCTAGCTTATTGTACTCCATAGCAGGAGAATGGAGAATTTTTTTCCAGATAAGTGATAAAGAGAAAAACAGTCATAACAGTTGCCATTAGATTCAACACAAAAATGGGGGGCAATAGGGGGTAATGGAAGATGTGTAGCAGGCCCAAATAAAATGTCCACAGATTTTTCTAAAAAACTATACTGTAGTTAATACTGCATCTTTACTAAAGTATTAGAAGATGGGACCGTTCTTTAAAACATGAAGTTAAAAACAAAGAAACACAGTTTAGAATGGCACAAAAATCAGGAATAATTATAAATGACACCATTATACTGCTGTTCAATGTAGCTGTGGTAGCACATTTGTACAATGAAGGCAAGAATACAAAAAGTTTGTAGGTAAACTCTGCCTGCCAGATTAGGTTAGTGAGAATTTTTGGCATGTGGTACTGTAAATATCAGCTTTTAGTAATGATAATATGAAGCTAAGGGGTGGGGGTGGAGAGTGTTTACTTTTTATTAGATTTTACAGTCCATTCTACCCTTAGTTTTTCATACCAAGCTCAGGATTAGCTTTTCTCCTATCCGCTGCCATAGCATGCTGATTTCCCTTCCTTCTTCTTACAGCCTTCGTCTCCTGCCAGAAAATTCACTAACAAGAAGCACTCAAAGCCCCAGGAGAACCCCATGTCCTGGTGGGAAGCTCAATGCCATCCTCATTCTGATGATCAGAGGAGACCTGGGTAGAGGCAGTGTGACAAGGGCAGGAAACAGAGGAGAGCCCTTGGCAAGGTTTTCTGACTTCTCAGCAACCTGCCTCTTCTTTGGCAGATTAGAGTCCATGTGTTTAATGTGTGCTCCCCGTGCGCCAGACTGCGGCCACTATTTTTGCTTCTAAGAGACCTGTTGCAGCAGCTTAGGGTGAAATTTCTCCTTTACTGTAGATTGTCTGACTAATATTCTCTACAGCTTTTTGTGGGCAAAATGAAACTGTTGGTTTATACACCTTCAAAAAGGTGTACAAAGGGTTTGTGTCATGCCACTCCTACTTACTACAAGAAAAAAGGGAAGACCAGAAACTAGAACAATACTTGCAGTGCAGAAACACCAGACTTACGATGTCTAATCTGGCTGAACTAATGTGGAGACAGAAAAAAATTTCTAAGTAGGCATAACAGACCTGAAACAATTGGTGGGACATTGACAGGAACACATTCATCCCATCTATTCTTCCATTTATCTTAACATATTCTTTGTCCTTCACAGAACATAGTAAAGCCTTTTAGACAGGTACAAGGTAATGGCTGGCATGATGTAGAGTAATTGATAGGTGTGGTCTCTATGAATTAGACTCTGTATATATATTTCACTATTATATATCCCTATAAGTTTCTTTTTTTCCCCAACTGTATGCTCAGCTTCTCTCATTTGGTAAGAATCCTGAAGGTTGTGTGTGAGAACAAACACTTTTTTTTTTCTTTAAACCATGTTTTTTAGGGTGTTTTTGTTTCGCCCACCAAAGAAAATGTAGAGATTGTAATGCCACACGTTCCCTCTGGAACTCAGGCAAATCATCATTACCCAGAGCATTTCATAGTTATTTGAAGGAATTTATGTCCAGAAAGTCACCCCTTGTGTGAAAAAAAACAGTGGGGTATTTTTTCAAGTTTAGTAAGCTCTGGTTGTTAGTGACATGGTTCCTGAGTATGATTTATCACTTCTCGAAATTAATGACCCAAGACTGTTTTTATATTATGTTACGAGACTGACACCTACCAAGAGCTGTGGAAGAATATGCTTTTTTAAGGCTTGTTAATTTAAATTATGTAAATTAATTGGCTGAAGTTTGAGAATAGATTGCAAAACTCTATCATTTGAACTCCTTTATTAGCAGAAA
The DNA here is from genome assembly GCA_002844005.1 of Limosa lapponica baueri. Lineage (NCBI taxonomy): Eukaryota > Metazoa > Chordata > Aves > Charadriiformes > Scolopacidae > Limosa > Limosa lapponica. The sequence continues at coordinate 2,991,328 of KZ505639.1, read as the reverse complement.
AGTCAGGTGTTGAAATTCTTTTAAAGCTGTGTTATTCTCTTCTCTTCTCTGCTGGTGTAGCGTGGGCAGATTCTCACTTGTTAATTATACCGAGACCACAGAAAAGGATGAGAAAATCTTCAACAGAAGAAAAGAATAAAATACTTTTCACTGACATGTACTTAAGTTTTTGTCCACACACATATATGGGATCAACATCTTAAAGAATTATTATAGAATCAAAGAATGAATCTTAGAATGCTTTGCATTGAAAAGGGACCTTCCAGTCACTGGGGACTTTGCCTGACTGCCACGACTTCTCAAATATGATGGAGAGCAGCTTAGAAACTACATCTGCCAGGTCCCTCCCAACTCTGAGACACATCTCTTCAGATCACATTCAATTCTGTATATTCAGGTTCTTCAGGTGGTCTCGAATATGATCTCCTATGATGAATGGGACTTCATTCCCCCAGTCACTGCCTTCTGATTCATGGTCTCGACAGATGTATGAAGAGCAATTGCCGGTGAAAACTGAGGCAAAGAAATTACAAATGGATCTTCCTGCATTCTAGCTTGCGGCCATTGCTCCTTGACCTGTCACCAGGCACCACTGAGAAGAGCCTGACCCCCTCCTCTTGACACCCACCCTTTAGATATCTGTAAGCATTGATGAAGTCGCCTCTCAGTCTTCTCTTCTCCAGGCTAAACAGACCCAGGTCTCTCAGCCTTTCCTCATAAAAGAGGTTCTTCATTGACTTGATCATCTCCGTAGCCCTCCACTGGACTCTTTCCAGTAGTTTCCTGTCCTTCTTGAAGTGGGCGGCCCCGAACTGGACACAGTACTCCAGATGTGGCCTCACCTTAGTAACACAGTTGAATTTGTGTCATTTCTGTGTAGATTAAAAACCTATTTGCACTGAAGGATTGATAAAAAAATCATATTAACAGCTATTAAAAAAAAAAAAAGAAAAAGAAAATGTTAAACAACTTCATTGTGACTCCTTCGGACTGCAGATGAACACGAGTAGGTGATCAAGGAACTGGAATAAACAAATGCACATGTTCATCGTCATAATAAACTCAGGAATGCAATGATCAGCTATGAGAGAAATTTTTAATGTTTAAATTTTTAAATTTTAATATGAATGGTAGGAGGGGATTATGCCTATTATGTATTAAAAATAAATAAATAAATACTGGAAAAAATAACCACATACTAGGTATATTGACCAGTGAAATGAATTTCAGGCATTGTAGATGGGCTTTCAAATGCCTTTAATGTCTCCCTAACAGTGGTCCCATGAAGGTTAATACGAGGTTTAATAGGAAGACGCATTGAGGTGATAGGACTGGGTCAAAACTCATCTTTTTATAAGTCTTACCATTTTAGCTCCATCATGCAGGAAAGGCTTATTTTAACTCAAAACAGAAACATGCCTAAAAAGATTCCTGTTATTTAGCAGGAATCTGTGAACTGAACTGTTCACATCCTAAGCATCAGCTAGGAGTGAAATGAACTGCCAGTTTTCCCCGGGAGAGAAAATGGTGAATGGAAAGCTTTCAGAAGAACCAGGTAAAAACTTATTCAAAATCAGCAGGAAGAAAATAAATAATTTTGGTGCCAAACGTAAGAAAATAAGCAAACAGCAGAGGCTAGAGAGAAGAAAAAGAAGACATATTACTGGCAGAAAGTACCAGGTCTACAAAAACAGACAACAATAAAGAAGATTAGGAAACATGATGGAAGCGAGTAAAAATGCACTCATGGTATTTTTCAATACCTGTTGAATAGGCAAGTTGAATTTTAAAACAAAGGTAAACATCCAGCACAAATGTTTTGTCAACTTTTTCCTAGGCATTTGAAAGCTGGCCGTACCAGGAAAATAAAATATTCAAGACCAAATGTTTCCATTGCCTACCCTGAATCAAACAGTAAAACTACATGACTAATTGAGCTAGATCCCAATAGTTGTCCTGACCAGATAAAACACTGGCAACAGAATGCTGGTTAGTTTTTCATAGATGACAGAAAGGAGACTGCAGGACACTTTCATATACCTCATTAATCCTTTTCAGATAGCACTTTCAATACACCTGCTGCAATTTTACTCAATCAATTAAATTATTAAGATATGGACACATCTGCCATGTACAGCACCATCATCAGCAGGTGCTTGTAGCTTGGACATACATTACAATTTTGGCTGAAAGATTAATAATAGTTACTAGCACATAGACTTATACAGCAGTAAGTTATTGCTCTGAGCTATGATAAAATCAAGTAATTTTAGGAAATAGATATTTACAAGTTAAAAAGATTTTGGCTTACTTTTGGTTACGTACATAAATTGTTGTGAGAATATGCAGCATTTTTCAAGTTAATCAAATATGTTCAATTGTAAATAAAAATCCATATTCAGAGTAATGTATTTCCAACACACTGTATGCAAACACAAATGGTCTTCCTTGTATCATACCTTCAGTTCGAATGGTTCAGTATCTATAATACTTTTCATTTATAAAAATATAACTAGAGATACTTCATCCTCACTATTAGCCCATCTCACGCAAACCACTACACTGTGTATTCTTATACAACATAGGCAAGCACCACATAAAATAATCAGAACTTAAATCCATAGAAAAAAAGCCAGCACTATATAAGGTCCCTCTGGATTTTCCTTGTTTGTTTGTTTTCCCCAAGGAGTGTTCAGTTCAGTTTGGGGGTGTCACAGAAATCACAGGACAATTCAGGCTTGTGGGGACCTGGGGAGGCCATTGTCCCAACCGCTGCCCAGAGCAGGCTCAGCTGTGTGTTCAGGCCGGGCTACTCAGGACTTCACCCAGCTGGGATGTGAAACACCCAAGGTTGGAGACAGCCCAACATCCCTGGGCCCTGGCCCCACTGCTGGGCTGTCCTCATGGGGAAAAGGCTTCTCCTTATCTCCAGCCTGAGCCTCCCATGTTTCAGCTTGTGCTGCTGCCTTTCGCTCTCCTGCCACACACTGCTGTGAATAGCCTGGCTGTATCTCCTCCATCGCCTCCCATGCTCTCCTGTTGGTGTGGGGAATACTGTTGGGTAGCCCCAAAGCAGACCATTCTCCTAGCTGAACTAACCCCAGTACCACAGTCTCTCCTCACAGGACAAGGTCTCCAATTCCACTATCTCCGAGGTCTCTCCAGAAACTCAGTCATATTTATCAACGTCCTTCCTGTATCACAGAGCCCGAAACAAGACGCTGCTGGACTGGAATGGCTTGGGCAGTAGGAAGTGACAAGGAAGATTATAGAATATAAAGGCTTTAAATAATAAATGCCCTACAGTAGCTAATTAAATCCAATTTCATTCCACAATGCTGCAATACAGACCCCCCATATTGCTGCACAATAACGGTGTCCTTGTTTCTACCAATGCAATGCTACTGATTTGGGGAAAGTTTACTCAAAATTATGCTTGCAAATTTAAAAAAGAACTCAGTTCACAGCTATCATTTTGTTAAGTCTGTGCAGCAGCAGCAGGCATTGTAAGTTTATTATCTACAACTTGGTTAATGCAAGAAGAATCTCAATGAGATTGGACAGAAAGGTCTTGTGTTGTAAGATCCTTTTTAGTTGCCCTTTTTTTAAGGTTTTTCTCTGTTCTAACTGTGCCTAGAGGGATGTACAGCACATACTGTATGAAAAAAATAAATAAATCTGTGTTTAGAATTCATGCAAAAGAAGGTCAGAAAACAGGATTTTTGGTAAAATGCGGAAATGGAAATACTGTCAAATATACCCAAATAGAATTTCCATAAGAATCAGTGCATGTATAATTTACCAGGCACAAAAAAAAAGGGACCAACTTTTCCTGCTGGTCATTAATGTATACACAAGCGTTCTACAGAGCAGATGCCAATGGACATTTCTCTGCTGCCTATTCAGTCCTATAGGACACATCTCTCTGTTGTCCTGGATTGTTGCAGATCACAGAGAGATAGCTAAGTGCCTAAGAAAATTTTTTTCAGAAGACATTGAACTGAGCGGTGGTATGAATAAATTAATCAAAATTTTCACAGAGAGGCTTAAGTTTTTCTTATGTTCTTGTATATTCTTGAGACTCGGTAGGGTTACAACAGAGTGATGTTCCTTTATGCAAGTTCCACAATGTCAGAGAGAATGCTCATTGATAACCATGGAAGTAACATGTTTTGAACTGGGTATTTGACCTAAATGGTGTACTACCTGACAGTTTTCATTCCCAACGGTAGTTAGCTTGGACACCTGGTTCTCTGCTACCTTATTGCTTGAATAGGCCACAGCCTAGCTTTTTATTGAGCCCTCTAGATAGTTTGAACAAGTAATAAACTACAGTTAGTGTTATGCCTTGTAGCCTGACTCAAATGTGTCAGGAGGTGAAAAGAACTATTGAATCAACATGCAGGGTGGATAAAGAAACACTTCTCTAAGGCCACGTCTAAATCAGTAAATGGAGCAGAGGTATGAACCTAGGTTAAGACACCCTGAAGACCAAAAATGGTTTCTTCAAACAATACCTCACTGGTGCTTGCTGATCTTGTTTATGCATACACTTGTCTTGCTGGAGGAAAAATCTTGTAAAGGAAAAAATATGGAGGAAGGGAAAAAAGATGGGGGAATAACTCAGACAGCCAGGTCTCCATGTGTTCAGCTCTTCTACAAAAGCTAACATTCTCAAACAAGATAAACAACTAGGAGCTCCCACTGAGAACAATTTGCACCTATGAATCTGAACATTTACTGAGGCTGCTGGATGCTGAACCCACTGGAAAATCCACTTCAAGAAGAATCCTTCCTTCTTTGAAAAACAAGCATCCAAAAGCTTGCCCTTTAAGATAGTTTTAGAAGGAGAAATTGACATATCCAGTCTGCATTGCCTGCAGCTTTCACTTAATTTGATTTTTCAAGTATCTTGATTTTAAAAAATGACATTAAGCTTAAAAATATTTTTAATTACTGGTTTTATTTCCTTTTGATTTTTATTAAAATAATTTTATAAAGTTTTAGTTTTATGTTAAATAAATATATTTAGATTTATACTTGTATAAATAAGTGTTGCGAGAATGGGTAAGAGCCTAGCATTTCTGCAAGTATTTCTTTCTAGTTTAACAAAACCTCACTGGCGAGAATTTGAAAATATTTTATTCTTGCGGGCTAAACCCATTTTCCAAAGGCAATTTGATTTAAAAAAAATAGAGAATCATACAGCTGTTATTTATAGCCAAAGGACATCTTTCACTATGTACGAGATGACATGGTATAAAAGAGCTCGTTTGTGATCCATGAGAGATTAATTTAAGCATTAAAAATAAGGGTATAGAATTTTAAATGTGGAGGTTTAAAAGTTGGTTTATAAAACCATCTTTAGAAGTTTTTTATTAACTAAAAAAAGGTACTCAACAATAAACGCTAATAAACACTTGAATAAATCTCAAAATCACTTGAACATTTTACACTTGAAATCACACTCACCAGAAAAGGGTGCTTGGTTATCAGGTACAATCGTAAATCGCCATCCCTAGTCTGGTTGCATGCCAGTCTTGTAAGAATATAGCCAGGACTATTATTTTAATAAATTATATAAATTCTTTGATTAATTTATAATTATTTTCTGCTTTTCCATGCAAGCTAATAGACTTGATATCCTTGCAGAATCTGCTTATGCTTTCTCCACTTCTTTCTGCAGGACCTTGTAGTAACAGCAGTATTTCAACATAGAACCAGGGCCTAACCTTATATTCTCCAGTTTAAACAAGGAAGTAAGGGAAGTAAATATAATTTTGTCATGGCAGTACTCAGTAATTTAAGGAGAATTACTTTGTTGTTATAAACCTAATCATGTGTTTATGATAAGTTCAAATACTGGACCCAGATTCATTGTAATCTCTTAAGGGACTCCAAAATGCTGAAACACACTGGGAAAGCTCCATCAACTACTATTAAACATTTCCAGTAAACCAAAGCAGATTCCAACACTTCTATTTACAAGCACACATTCAATTCTTACACTCATCCTCCTTTTGTTAGGATTCACTCACTCTTCTTCATTGTAATGGAGAACATATAGTCAAGATTTTCATGTGGTAAAGATAGTGTTAGCTTGCTATTTGCTACTTGATAAGGTATCCACCCTAGAATAAAAAAACTCTGTGTTGCAGAAAAATGTAGACTTTTATATGCTTTAAACTATCTCTGACCCTGAGCATATTTTTATGATTCACTTCAGGGATGCAATTAGTTTATCTGCCCTGTGACAAGCTCCTGCTTCTGTTAGTGTGAGCACTGATCATAATCAATTTCCTTTTGGTTAAAGCTGTTAATAAGTGTATTTATTGTACTTATATAAAATACTAATATTGGTGTCCATGTCTATAAAAGGTCACAGTTCAACTCCTACTGGACAGCAGTCCTCATTAAAAACCTGTATCTATACTTTAGTTTAGTTGGCTAATATTTCACGCTGCTGGTACTGCCAGCTCATAATTTTTCTCTATCACCCAGCTCTTACGTGTAATTTCATCAATATGCTTAATTTAATATTTTGCATATTTTTCATTTTGGGATGCTTTTTCAAATAAAATCATAATTTAGGACCTGCTTATGCATCTTTTACAACTAAGAGTTAAAGATTTGGGATTTCCTACATAAAAAATCAGAAAATTTGCCTGAGAAAACATTTTATTACCTAGGATTTAACTATGTTTTCTGTGATAGGAAGTGATATCAACATGTAAATTTAAATTGCCAGGGATGAACAAAAAGGCCACACTCAATACACGTTAAGTACGCACATGCCAGCAGTGTGGTACTCAATATCGAGTGCAATATTAAAATTGCAGTGTGGACATACAGATTTAGTATTCAAATCAATAGTAAAGAGCAATCATCTCATATGCAGAAAATACAATCTCCAGCTCTATTGTAAAACACTGAAACATATCCATTTTTAATCGCTATTCCAAGAAAGTCACGCAGAATTTGACCTACACTATCTTCTATCAAAAGCTTTTGGAGAGAAATATGGAGAATATAAATATTACAGTTTACCTGACATTAATGTAATGATAGCTAAAACTCTTAAATCTCATTTCAAATCCTTTTAGAAGAGTCAAGAATTCAGGATTTTCATAGATTCCTGGATTATTTTTTTCATCTAAGACATGACATTTACTTCTCATATCTAAGGTTAGAGCATTAGTATAAGATAAAGGAATTCTAAGTTACAAGCAACAAAACGGATAATCACTTCACTTAAGAAATAACTTAAAACCCTTGAGGCCCAGATACTGAGTTCAATTCCTTGAAAATCTTGGGTTTTTCTTTCTTATTTTTGTTTTGTTTTTGTTTTTGTTTTTGTTTTTGAGTTAAATGGACTTCCATATTCCCATGCTTAATATATTTTCTAGGTAAGAGCAGCTGCAAAGGATTAAACAAAGGGGTAAGTTTATATCTTTTAAAAACAAGCATTTATTAAAGACTTTTCAGAATTAATGTGAACTGTTGGACGCTTTGATAAATTAAAGTGAGTAGATCCCTGAGAACAAGATATCTACATCAGTTATCCTACAGTGGATGAAAAACTATTTGTGGGAGATTTTTCTGTACATGTGATTTTTAAAGAATAAATTTTCAATAACTGACATAGAAATCCAGGATTTTCTGTCTTCTTAACATTTACAACTCCGTAGTTTTCATTACATACAACTGTCCCCTCTCTGCTCTGCCTCACCTGGCTAAAAGTACCCCTCTCTCCCACATACGCTTCCTCATCCTTCTCCCCCTCCTCCTTCTCCGCCTCTTCACAAGACTTCAGTAACATCTGCCCTGGCTCACTCCACTTCTCTCCTGGTTTCTATTCACACTCATGACGAGGTCTACTCACTCTTCCAGCTCTCTGAAATTCATTCCTAGAATCAATTGTTTCTCCTCTACTTTGCCGAACACCTACTGCTGTCTAAGACAGCCTCAGTCCACCACGACCACATCTTTCCTTCCTTCCAGCTACTGATTTTTAGGGATCACTAAATCCCTTCCTTACCACTGACTCAGAGGAATTTAGCAAGCTAGCTAATTTATACTTTTCACCATGGCACTCTCCTTCAGACAAAATAAAATAAAAACCCTTGTGATAATATGAAGTAAGAAGCACTGTAATGGAGAAATGTGATAACACTATATGGCTATGTTGTACGGATACTTTATTTTTTTTGCTAATATCAAAAATACTTGCAATTGTTCCCTCAGTAAATATGTGAGAAAATCAGACAGATTATTTTGGTGTATTTCCACTACATTGTAAGTAGAGTCTAGTTCAATTTCATGTGCATTTACATAATAAGTAATTAGCAAGCCAAGTTTTTTCAAAACAAGCTACAGAATTACTAGTGCTTTTAAAAGTACACTGCACATAAGCATTCTCAATTTTACTGGCAGAAATACAAGCATCTGAACCACTATACATATCACACATCACTAAATTACCATACATTACCATAGTACAATTGAACAGGTTCATCACATTTGTATTTTACTTTTCACAACAGCTTTGTGAAGTTAATTAATTATTGCAAAGTTTGATCAACATATTTTTTCCAGTACTTAATACTTATAGATATACTTATATATACAAAATAGTTAAATAATACTACTTTCGTTTATACAGCAATTTAATGTCTATAAAATCTGTGTATAATAAGCAAACATTACCTTTTTTTTATAAAGAAAAGAGTATCATAGATTTCCTTCAACAAAAAGCAGCCTTTAAATGATTGTAAACTACAGCCATAATTAAACACTAGGAATATAGATAGTTCATACAAGAGTTAACTGAAAAGTCTACCTTTAAAAGTGACATTTACTAAACTCTACCTAATAGCAAAGATATCACAGCATGATGCATCGGTAAAGATCTGGCTCCTTGTAGTAGTGGTATGATATTGAATAATTTCCTACTACTGTTATTTTATTTCTAGAAAAGAATAAGCTCTAAATAGTATTGTAGAAAAAAGTTCTTGACTATTATATCTTTCACTTCCAATCCTCATATTTATTTATCTGAATTTCTTGCATAATTACGGTAAAGGTACTGGGTGTGTAAAAAGAAAAACACTGATTAAAAAGTACTTGAATAAAATATGATGGAAATAAAAAATGCTATGACAACAACATGGGAAGCATGACGTAAAAACATCATAAGTAAATATTGCAATGGCTGTTGGTTCTGAAAGAGAGTTTTTCAACGCAGATTAATTTTCGGTATAGTCTTTAGACAAGATGTTTCACAAATGGGAATGTCTCCCACAAAAAAGCAGAGAAAATCTGTGCTCCTACCATGTTGAGAAACATAATCTTTTGGAAAGGAGTAAGTATATGAAAATTACTGTTGCAATACATTAAAGAGAAATGGAAGAAGGGAGGGTGGCGGTCAAAGACCTGACAGGAAAACAGTGATTGTAAATTTCTCATGAGAAGAACCTCTTTTTTATTTCTTCAAGTATATAAATAATATTATGTAAATATATAAACAAAAAATAAAAAGCACAATTAGTTACCTAAATTACCTTTTAAAAGCACAGAAATTGCTACAAAAAAGCCCCAAAAGTTAATGGCTTTTTCAATTCCCATTTTTTTCCCAACATTTTAAAGAGAGATTTTGCACTTGGAGAATTTTACCACAGTGTAATGGAAAATAGCAATATCTAATTGAAACGTCTCAGAAGTTGGTTTCCCAGAGCAGCTGCGGATGAAGCCCCCTTGAAAGCATTCAAGGCCAGGCTGGATGGGGCTTTGAGCAACTTGGTCAAGTGGAAGGTGTCCCTGCCCATGGCAGGGGCGATTAGAACTAGATGATCTTTAAGGTCTCTTCCAACCCAAATCATTTTATTATTCTATGATTCTACCAGAACTAAGACAGTTAATACAAATAAACCTTTAAATATCCTGAGGCCTATGTACTTGTTACTTCAGAAGTCCTTTAAAGCAAACTTAGTAGACATCAACAGCAATTGTAATTACATGAGATTATTTTTTTTAATCCACAAAAGTCGGATAACCCATTTGAAGACAAAAAAAAAGCAAAAATAAATTTGGAGTTATTTTCCTTTTTCACTCTCATTGTTTAAAAGTTAGTTTTGAATTGTGATAAATTAACATTTTTTAAAGGAAATAGACTTCAAACTACTTCTAGTTTCTGTGTGAGAATTATTATTTATATGTAGGAACTAAAGTATTAGGAAAAAAAAAAAAGATTCCAAAAGAGTGCATTTGAGCAAACAATGACTAATGCAGACTGTCAACACAATGTAGTTCAAACATTTCAGTTCAAAGAAGTGGGTTCTTGATAAAATACAGTTTAAGATGAGCATGTATTTAAAATACTGTCCCTCATCCACTTTTGGTTTTGCATTAAATTTCACCTTACGAAGAGGTAACAAGGGTAAGATTTGGGTTTTGCCAATTGATTTGAAGTTAACACCTGGACACAAAAAATGAATATCAAGGAAAGTTTATTCAGCTCTGCCTTTGAAACGTTCACAAATTAATGTTAAATTGATGTGGGATGTTAGTACATCATCAATGCCAAAATCAGTTTTACAAAAAATGTAGAATTTTCAGTTGCACAAATAATTTCCTATTTGTTCTAAGCATGAAGTGCATGAAACATCACTGAAATTCACAGCTCTTCAAATCTTCTAGTTGATCCTCAGACCAATCTCAGCCAAGACTAGATCCCACTACACCCTTTGCAAAATTCCCAGTACGCAGAAATGTTTTAAAAGTCAAACAAATGGAAATACACTCATGAACTCAGAAGAGCATTATAAATCATATTAATGAAATGTCAATACAGAAAATACTTGATTATTTTAAAAGATCTATCCTTGATTAAAAGTCAGACTGATGGAATGAAAAGGATGTGAGATCTTCTGTTTAAGAATACCTTTCTGATTTTTAGAGATTACTCATTTCTTCCATGTGGAAAGTTATCCTCTTCCAAAGCTCTCGATTTGATCACCAACAAGGCATCAAAAGTGTTTGTCAGTTCATTGCTAGTGACTAAATCACTAGCAACTGTAATTACTAGTGATCACAATTCACACATTTCTGAATTCACTATTAGTGAATTGTAAGCCTGAATCAAAGATCAGTTATGTTCTGAAAATATTTTGTCAGAATCCTTGTCTTACACACTGTTGAAATATGACAGGAGTGTTTTTGTGCCTGGGCCAATGCAGTTTACTTTAGGCCTGATGATTTTGGTGAAGTTATATGTGACTGCGACACAGGTATAAAAGAGGTTAATAATCTGCAACGAGTAAGTCTCCAGGTTTTCTAAGGTGTGGATTCTGGACACTGAGATGACAGTTTTCAGAGAAGATAAAATAGCAGGGGGAGATAGAAATAGATTTCCAGCATGAGGTGGATGTTGCTATGGCTTCAGGCACTCACAGCATGCAAAATGTACAAAGTTACCATCTGTTCTATTGATCTATTGAGGAACAGGATATGATTAGCTTTAATCTCTCTTCAACTACCACTCTCCTCATATTTCTAGACTACCACTTCCCCTTACAAATATAAATAATTTTGCTGTGGATTATGTTCTATCATGTGCAGCCATGCAATATATGCATACTCCAATGGAAGTGTACTTCTGACTTGTCAGAGAGTTGGGGATGAGGAATACTTAGGCTTTCTTATTTCCTTTTTTTCTTTTTTTTTTTTCCCCTCCTAAGCTTCTCCAAGGAATGTTTTACGTCAGGTGGCTGATTTGCTCAGAGCTGAGTAAGTCACGCTGTTAAGAACAGGCATATAAATTAGTGTTTTCTTTAAAAAATAAAAAATATCATAATTTCACTGTGGAAATTTAGTAGGAGCCCTGAAATAGAATCAGAGACAGTTTGTGAAAGACTGCAAGTGTGATACAAAGCCCTCTTGTTCCTGATTACCAGTTACAGCTCCAGGTCAACTTATTTTTAAAATTACAGAGGACTGGATCAAGTAGAAAACCAGATTCCAGCACTCTAGATAAGCATCAGGTCCTGAAAACCAAATCAGTTGGGTAGCAATTCAGCTTTTTCCTGTATTTGACAGGGTTATAGGTTAAGAATAACATGCTGCCCTTTAACCTTATGAATTAAGAAGTAACTTTATATAATGCTGCCACCTGTCATTTAGATGAACACTTTTTCTCACAGTTCCTAGAGAAGGGTGAATCCAGAAAATTTCATTACAGTCCTTAAAACTCTAGCAAAATACAATGACTTTGCAAGCAAGCTTCATCATGACTCAACCTGGGACTGCACTGTTTATGGCAAGAGAGCCTATTTCATGTCACAGAGGATGCCAGCCAATAGATTTCAGAGATGAGAAATAATTACAAGGACTATGCAAACTGAGGGATACAAAAAGCAACAAGAAATGTTAGGAAGAAGTACTTTATACCCTTCAAAAAACAATTTCTTCATCAGGCATCCCAGTAGAGAAACAGCAGTTCTTGTGCCAAGCTCATGAGCCTCACTGGCGGCCTACATGTGGGCACAGTATTTATGTTAAGCTTAAAACAGGCAGACGTGTACAGAGTAGCTAGCTGTATGGAGCAGATAACAAAAATCATGCCACTATGTATTACGAAACATGCTTTAGGAGACAAGTCCCACATGCGTGAGCTGAATGCTGATGACAAGAATGTATACCTACACCTCCCAGTAATCACAATGAGCCACTGTGTGAAACTACTGGTGTTATCACAGAATGACAAAATGGTTGAAATTGCAAGGAACCTCTCGAAATCATCTGGTGCAATCTCCCTGCTCAGTCGGGGCCACCTAAAGCCAGTTTCCCAGGACCATATCCAAACAGCTTTGGAATATCTCTGAGGTGCCAGACTCCACAACATCTCTGGGCAGCCTGTGCCAGTGCTCAATCACCCTCGCTGTAAGAAAGTGTTTCCTAATGTTCAGAGGGAACGTCCTATATTTCTTTGTGCCCATTGTCCCTGGGTCCTGTCACTGGGCACAGTGAAAACAGCTGAAAACAGCCTGGCATTACACCCTCCCTTCAAGAGGGGTGTAATACCCTTCAGGTATTTATATACATTAATAAGACCCCACCTGAGCCTTCTCTTCTCCAGGCTAAATAGTACCAGCTCACTCAGCCTTTCTCATAGGAGAGATGATCCAGTCTATAATCTTCACTGGCCAGTCTCCAGCAGCTCCATATCTCTTTTGTGCTGGGGAGTGCAGAACTGGACACAATATTTCAGGTGTGGCCTTATCAGTGCTGAATAAAAGGCATCACCTCCCCTGAACTTCTGCCAATACTTTCTCTAATGCATCCCAGGACTACTAGCCTTCTCTGTGGCAATGTCACAATGCTGACTCATATTCAATATGTTGCCCACCAGGACCCTGAAGGCCTTTTCTGCCAAGCTGCTTTCCAGCTGGGCGGCCCCTAAGGGTTGTTGCTCCTGAGGTGCAGGACTTTGCACTTTCTTTTGTTGAGCGTCATGAGGTTCCTGGCAGCCCATTTCTACAGCCTGATGAAGTCCCTCTGGATGGCAGCATGACCCTATCAGACACTCCTCCCAGTCTTGTATCATGAGCAAACCCGCTGAGGGTACACTCTGCCTCATCACATAGATCATTAATGAAGATGTTAAGTAATGTTAGACCTAGTAGTGACCTCTGAGATGTACCACTAGTTACTAGCCTTTGTTCCACTGAGCACAACCCTCTGGACCTGACTATTCAGCCAGTTTTCAACCCACTTCACTGCTTATCCAGCCCACACATCAACAGCTAATCTATGAGGATCTTATGGGAGACAGTGTCAAAGGCCTTATTGAAGTCCGGGTAGAAAATATCCACTGCTGTCCCCCTGATTACCAGTCCAGTCATTTCATCACAGATGTTTATCAGGTTGGTCAAGCGTGACTTCCCCTTGAATCCATGCTGACTACTCTTGGTCACTTTCTTGTGACTGTTACAAGTCTGGAAATTATTCCCACATTTAGTTGCTCCATCACCCTCCCAGTGATGAAGGTGAAGTTGACTGGCCTGTTATTCTCCCAGTCCTTAGTCTTGCACTCCCTGAAGATAGGTGTTACATTTGTTTTCCTCCAGTCTTCAGGTATTTCTCCCAGTGCAACGATTACCATGATTGATCAAAGATTACAAGATTGACCTCTCTATTACATCAGGCAGCTCCCTCAGCACTCATGGGTGAATGTCATCATAGCCCATGGACACGAATGTCCAGTTTTCTTAAGTATTCCCTGACCTGATCCCCATCCCCCAAAGGTACATCTTCCTTGCTCCAGGCTTTCCCCCTGGTCTGCGGGACAGTCTTGCTAGTGAAGATTGACACAAAGAAGACATTCAGTACCTCAGCCTTTTCCATGTCCCGTGTAACCAGATCCCCTGTGCCATTGAGCAATGGGCCCACATTTTCCCCAGTCTTCCTTTTGTTGCCTGTGTACTTGTATAAATGTACTTGTATAAGCCCGTCTTCTATCCTTTGACATCCCTGGCCAGCTTCAATTCCATTTGGGCTTTAGCTTTCCTAACTTCATCCGTGGTTGCTTGGAAAATGTCTCTGCATTTCTCCCAGGTTACCCGACTTTGCTTCCATCCCCCGTATGCTTCCTTTTTGAGACTGAGTGTGTCTAGCAGCTCTTTTTTCATCCATATTATCCTACTGGTATTTTTGCCTGACTTTGTATTTATTGGAATGGAACTCTCTTGAGCTTGGACGAGGTGATCCTTGAATATTAACCACCTTTCCTCAGCTTCCTTTCCCTCCAGGGCCATATTCCTTGGGACTCTTCTGAGCAGACTTTGACAAGGCCAAGTCTTCTCTCCTGAAGTTGAGGGTTGTCAGCTTGCTTTTCACCCTCCTCCCTGCCCAGAGGATCCCAAACTCCACCATCTCATGGTCACTGCAGCATAGGCCTCCAATGTTCTTCACATTCCTGGTGAGTCCATCCTTGTTGGTGAACATGAGGTCCAGAACACCTCTCCTCGTGGGCTTCTCTGTAGCTTGGGGATAGTTATCATCTGTGTACTCCAGGAACCTCCTGTATTGCTTGTGTCCTTTTGTGTTGTCCCTCCAGCAGATATTAAGGTGATTCAAGTCCTCCAAGAAGACCGGGGCCTACAAACATGAAGCTGTTCCTCTCTGTCTGAGGGCCTGATCCACTTGTTCTTCCTCACAGACAACAACTGTAATGCCACCTCTACCTGTCCTCTCTTTAATCCTAACCCATGAACTCTTAGTTGGCTCCTCATCCATCACCAGGTGCATCCACCCTACATGCACTCCAGCTGCTCTTTCACATAAAGTGCAACTCCCTTTCCTTGTCTTCCCATCCTGTTTTCCTAAAGAGCCTCTATCCCTCTATTGCAACACTCCAGTCATTATACTCAATCCATTTCAGGACTGACACTGAAACAGATGTCACAGGCATCCCAGAGCAGTTTCCAGGCATGAATGGTCAGTCTTGAACCCCAACAACTGATAAAACATCACTCAGGCTACAGCAGAGTTCCATGCACACTATTGGAATGATGCATGAGCAGTTGCAGTGCAGGTAGATGTCTATTCAAGAAGATTTTATAAAATCAACAGTCTGTAGCGATCTGTTCTGAGCCAAAACCAAAGAAAAGAACTAGAAATTCAGTGTGATCAAATCTCAAGGAGACCAAACTCAGGATAAAAATAAGCTTAATTCAGGAAATCCCAGCGATATTCCTTTGTCCATTTCCATGTCAATGAGTTCCTCTATGATTATTTGCACAGAACAGGGTGAGTACTTAAGAAGACTAATTTAGTCTTGAGATTAAAATGTGAGAAAATGTGGGAAAATGTGAGTCTGTGAAGACAGCTATTGATTTCAGTGCTACACCAATGATGCTGATATTTATCCTGGCAAAATTGCAGGTGGAGCCATCTTGAGAATGGCCCTAGTGCTGAACTGTCAACTAGGTGTGATAACTGTTTTATGCCTGTTTGTGCCCCATATGCCTGACAACTTAGTACTTTTGCATATGTGTTTACAGAGGAGCACAGTATGCAGTGGGAATTAGCACAAAAGAAAATAAAGACTTAAGGGTATTCTGTCCTTCACTTCCAGTTCAGCCATTTTTATTTCAGTCAAACTAACAATTGTCTTCGGCAATATGTCATTATATAGTCTGGGAACTGTCTGGATCAAATAGGAGAATAATAAGGTGAAATTGACTGCATAAGTACAAGAGAGGGAAAAGGTATACTCATGTAGAAAAAGGATGTAAGAGATCACTTATGTATGTCAATGTTTTCAAGATTCCGTTAACAATTGGAGACTGGTTGACAGATTTTCTTGTCAAAGTATCTCTCCTCCCTCATTGTACTAGTATCAAGTGAAAAGATTTGAATGACAGGATACTCTTAAAATTTTCCATGTACCTAGATCACCCATCAAGATATCTGCTGCTCAGGAGAGGTGTTCAATAGCTGTGTGCAGAACTATCATGTCACTAACTGCAATGGGTAAGAATTCAATTAAAATTTCTTCAGCTCAGTAAACTTCCTAAAAACATCTGAAGCTTGCTAGGTTCTGCCAGAAGAGACAGCCTTTCAGGAGTACTTAATTACAGGTGTAAATAAGAACATAGAGAAGACACAAGACTAGACTGTAGTCTGGGTATCAGTACCTCACTACACACAACACTATGTTGCCTGGTGGCCATATTTTCATCATACTCCAAGAGTACGTTACAGTGACTGTTTTTCCTGGTGTTTGTACTTGCTGGTCCTAAACCACTTGACGTGTAATCATGAACCAGGAATGGATATCTGTTGAAACCTTAACAGGGACCAGATCTCCAAGCTGTTCCATTTTCTTAAAGCTGGAGGTTGGCCTCTCAGAAGAAAAAAAACGGATAATGTAAAGGTATGTGGAAGAAGAGTGCTTCTTGCCACGTATCTGGTTAAGGTCTTTTTCAATGTAAAGAAGGATAATGAGAAAAGAAGGAGGCCATAAACAAGAACATAGACATAAACCTGACAAAGAAATGATAAGGACAGTGACAAGAACAAATCCAGCCAAGCACACTAATTGGTAAAGATACGTGAAGTGTGAGAATTTTCATTTTTCAATATTATTATCTGATTAAGCACCTTGTCAAATTGGGATCATAAGAAAAGAGAGAGAGAAAATATAAAGAAGCATAAAACCTCACCAATTAACTAACAAAGACAATAACCAGAAATAAACCTGGTCAGTTGCACTAATTGATAGGCTATCAAGAAACTGCAGGCAAACTGGGACTTTGCTACTGAGAAAGATATAACTCTGAGGTCAGAATGTTAGAAGTGTGTTGGTGGGACTAAGAAAATGGATGAGGGGAAGGAGTAGCATGTAGGAACAAAGCAGGGCTAGACAGAAAGGGGCCCAAAAGTATCAAGTGTAAAACTGGGCCGATCCATACTCTTGTCTGGTTGAGCTCTAGGCCTGATCACTGTAGTGTATCCTATCTTCTTATATCTTCCCATTAAATCTTTACTATCACTCTGTGTATCTCTCTCCATCCTGTAGGAATGTGTGGATGAAGTGCCCATGAGCCTTGTGTGTGTGAGTGAAATTTGGTGCCAACTACTGGAGTCAGACTTGGGTTGACACCTCTGCCCTGGTGTCAGCTACTGGCACAAGTGGGAGTTTTTAGCCTCCAGCCTCCAGCCACCGGGGTGGGAATGGTGTGTGTTCCCTGAAAACCAGCTACTGGGTGACTGGTGTGAGTGAGGTGGTGAGGGGCTTAGCACTGGCCACTGGAGCAGTACGGTGGGTCATTGCCCATGTGCCTCATGCTGGTTGCTGGGTAGGATCCCACTGTCTGTATCTTCCTCAGACCTGATGTGCGTGGGGTGTGGATGTGCACATTCACTGACAAACTTCAAGCTTGACTAGCCAATGACCTGAGGAGTCCTGGCTTTGGGCCAGGGTATCGGGCAGGTGGAGGGTTAGCCCAAGCACACCTGCAAGTGTGGGGTGCCTGTAGAATGAGTGTGGATTGCCATGTGTTCGCTAGCAAGCACTGAGCTGGACCAGCTGGCAAGGAGGGTACACATGGAGTGCGTAAGAGGGACAATCTTCGAGGGATTTGTGCTTGTGAATCTGTAGAGTGTTGTGCATGTGCTGCACTAGTGATGTTCTGCCTCTGCCAGTCCACGAGGAGGAGGGAACTCGCCTTTCTGTGCTTGTTTGTTATGCGAGTCTGGTCAGTAGGTGCTGTTGAAGGCAGTGCCTTGTCTGTGGCAGCCTGTGTGACCAGCTGTGTCAGTATCCTGCCTGTGTGTGTGTCCCGTGTTCATGTGTATATCCCTAGGACATGTGCTCATCTTCACGACTGGTTCAACCAGAAAATGGGAGAGCGGCAGTCACATCCCTCAGCCTGGGCAGACCCTGGGTTCCCAGGTACACCTCGGCAAGACAGATCCTGTGTTGAGGCCACTGGAGGCAGCAGCCACCCTGAACATCCCTTAACAGAAAATAGTGATATTTTCCAGTCCAGTTAAAGTGCTAACCTCTCCATGTGCAAGAGTAAATACAGGACAAAGAGAGGTCTAAAGGTTTCCCCTTTGACTTTTACAGAAAGTGTGAAAGTCCATCTACTAGCTTCCTGAGGGCTTAATAATAAACCTTGCAGAGACCATAAAAGCACATAAAGACTGAATAGAACAACTAACATAAAATGCACATCACATTTTCTTGGGTTTGGTATTTCTGCATATTAAAAATAAAAGAATAATTACACTGCATTAAAAAAAAAAAGAGCTTCGTTTTCTTTAATCATCCCTGAATAATCAGTAACAGGAAGAGTATAAAAAAAGGTAAGTACAGAACAGTATTTCCTCTGTTACACTGTGTGTTTCAAGGTTTCCCAAACCAAAGATTGTATCCATATGTTTGTGTTTAATAGAGCTTAGTGGATATTTTCTATAAATTTCTATAAATCACTTTTTAAATATACTTCTCCTTTTTCCAAATACAAGATCTTGCAGCATTTTTATGAAAAAATACTTCCTTTTGCTTATTAATCCTGCTGTCTAATCCTTTTATTTGCTACAACCTAATTATTATTTTTTATGTGTTTTCTCCATGTCATTCATGACTTCATGCATTTCACAATATTTTTCATCCACACTTTAAAATTGTATCCAACATTGGATTCTCTCAGACATCCTTGTTACACTTTTCTGCTCTTATACTCATTTTGCTGAGCTGTCTGTGAGAAGGGGTTGACCAAAAATGCATGTACTTCTGAAGATGCAGGCACACAATGGCTTTATATAATGGCAGAATTTTGTTCTCTAATCTTATCCTAGCAACTTCCAAAATCCTTTTAGCTTTTCTCACTATATCTGAACAGCAAGGTGACATATTTAGAGAATGTTTAATTCTAAGATCTGTAAGTAGTATTAGTTAGCTTGTATCCTTCCTTAATCATTTTTTTTTTTAAATATACCTCAGAGATTGTCTGACATACCATAAACATATGTGAAGTCCTAAATAACATACTTATTCAGAGAGTGTTCAATTCCTAGGAATCCCTTTTGTGTCAAGGGAAATGTCTTTGCTGAGACTGAAATTTTCTGCTTTCATCAGGACCCATTTTCTTAGCTTCTCTCTTTGCAGCAGAAATAGCAACCACGAACTCCATATACCTTTGCAAATACTCAATCAAAACTAGCTTAAATGAAAACTAGTTCTGAGATGCAAAGCCTCTTTTCTTTGTTCCTTCTGGGTGGGAAAACTCCCATTCATGGACCAAAAGAAGGCACACAATCTCTAGTAGGAATTGTCTCAAAACAGTAAGCATTTGCTGCAGCACAAAACAATAGCAGAGGGAAGAACTTTGAAGTATTTCTGAAGTAAATGCGTACCAGTAAGTAACAGCAGCAACAGGCAACAGCCTCTCCCCCCAGATTCTTGCTGCTAGTGATTGTTCCCCTGAGCCTGTGCCTCTTGGGTAGCTATTTCAATCCATTTATCAATCCATTTATCAAGACCATGGTCTTTAACCATCTTCTCATTTCATCTTTACTTGCTAATATGTACCACATTTCTTCTTTTTCCTACCAGATGTATGGTATGTTGATGAAAACTTCTACTCTATGTCACTCTGCTGCATTATTTTTTTAAAAAACTATGCTTTAAGACTTTGTTTAAAGAGTCAGAGCCCTATCTTGCAGAATATAAATCAAAGGAAGTCATGCCACTGAGCTCTAAGAACCAGACCGTAGAGCCAGCGGTCCAAATTATTCCTTTCAGAAAAAGGTTATTACAGAGGTTGGTGCAAATGTACATGTAGGTTAGGTGTCTGAAACTAGCTTTCAAAGTGTTTACTGTTAAATGCTTAACGTATTCAGCATCCTGTTCCCCACTGCCAGGGATATTTACTAAATACTTAAAAACATACAATAATAGCTTTTAATTTAAAGAAGTCCACAAGTTATTGTTTTATATTTCAAAAACTGCAGAATATATGCATCCTATTGTGGTTTTGGTTTTGTTTTTTTAAATAGATGAGGACATGCATATTTGCTGAACCTTGGTATTTTTCATATATTCACAGAACCTTAGAATTAGACTGCATTGCCTTTATGTTGCAGGGTTTCGGTACATGGGGGTGGGGCTGTAGGGGTGACTTTGTGAGAAGACACCAGAAGCTGTCCCCATGTCAGACAGAACCTTTTCCAGCTGGCTCTGGAACCAACCTGATGCTGCATCAACGAGCAATGTTAGTTGCACCTCTGTGATTACATATTCCTAAAAGGGTAAAATTGCTGTCCAACAGCAGCTGTGAGAGAGGAGTGACAATATGTGAGAGAAACAATTCTGCAGACAGCAAGATCAGAGAAGGAGGGGAAGGAGGTGCTTCAGGCATCAGAGCAGAGATTCTCCTCTAGACCATGATGAAGACATGGTGAGGCAGGTTGTCCTCCTGCAGCCTATGGAGGTCTATAGTGGAGCAGATACCCACCTGCAGTTCGTGGTGGACCCCACGCCGCACCAGGTGGGCATGACATGAAGGACACTGCAGCACATGGAAAACCCACACTGGAGCAGGCTCTTGGCAGGCAGTGCGGCCCATGGAGAGGAGCCTGCTCAGGAGCAAGTTATCCAGCAGGACCTGTGGTACCATGAATGACTCATGCTGGCGAAGCCTGTTCCTGAATGACCCATGCTGGAGTAGCTCTTGAACAAATAGAGCCTTTGAGAAGGACCCACATGGGAGAAGTTTGTGAAAGACTGCATCCCATAGGTAGAAACCCATGCTGGAGCACTGAAAGAGTGTAAGGAGGAAGAGCAGCAGAAGTGTTACAAACTGACTGCAACCCCCCATTCCCCATCCTCCTGTACCACTTGGGGTGCCCGGGTTTTTTTTATATTCTTATTATTTCTTGTTATCCTACACTGTTAATTTGCAACAAATTAATTTCCCCAGGTTGAGTCTGTTTTGTCCATGACAATAATTGCTGATTTTTCTCCCTGTCTTTATTCTGACCCACAAGCTTTTCATTGTATTTTCTTTCCCTGTCCTGCTGAAGATGGGGAGTGATAGAGTGACTTGGTAGGCATCTGCTGTCTAACCAGGGTCAACCCATTACACCATCATTGCTGAAGCTAGAAGAGACTTCTGGAAATCCCCAGCCCAATCCACTGGTCATCAAAATTGCATCACTCTCTAGATGTGTCGGGACTGGTGTATCTCCAAGAATGGAGATTCCACACCCTCACTGGGCCACCTTTTCCTGTTCTTGCCCACTGGGAAAAAAAAGGAAAAAAAAAAAGGAAAAAAAAAAAAGAAAAAAAAAGTGTTTTCTTCTGTTTAACTGGAATTTCCTGCATTTCAATTTATGTCCATTTCTTCTTGTCCTGCCACTGGGCACCAGTGAGCAGAGTCTGGCTCTCTCTTCATTCCCTTCTATCAAATGTTTATACACATAGAAAAGAGCCTGAACCTTATCTGTTCCATTCTGAACACTTCCAGCTCTCTCAGCCTCTCCTCATGTAAGACAAGCTTCAAGTCCTTAGTAACTGTTCTGTCCCTTTGCTGAACACCCTTCATTATGTCCCTGTCTCTTTTGTATTTGGGAGTCCCGCAGTGGACGCTGCACCCAGATGTGTCTCACCAGGGCTGAGTGGAGAGGACAGGATCACTTGCCTTGACCTGCCGGCAATCCGTTTCCTAATGCAGGTCAGGAAGCTACTGGCCTTCTCTGCCACATAGTGCATTGCTAGCTTATGGTCAGTTTTTTATCCGCTAGGACCTCAGGTCTTTTCCTGCATAGTGTCCTTTTTCTGAAAGGAAAAAAGAAAGCCACAATCGTTTCACAACCCTGTGTATGCTAAAAAGGGGAACAATACAACTCGGTCATTCTGTTGATGCAAAAAGTATTCTCAGAGACTCAATATGCAAACTGGAAATTAAAGGTGAATATTTTCATGGTGTCTTAGATTAACTGTCCCATGTTCTATATTTTGTTCCCGTATTTCTCCATTACTAGATTCACACATAATCCATATTTATCAAGTACCCACAAGTATCTGATAGCAGGTTGTCTCAGGTCAGAAAGCCAGAAAAAAAACCTTATAATATAATTTCTTCACAGAACAGTTGGTATTAAGCATTGCAGATAAAATTTCTATAATTGAATATGGCTAAATCCATGAGGTGTACTCTCTTTCCCTTGCAGAACAGAACAAGAAGCCACTCATAGTTACCATCCACAAGGAACACAAATTGTTTTATGGCAAGAAGAAGAGAGAGAGACAAAAAAAACAGCATTATCACAAAAATAGCTCTCTTCATGAATGAATGATCTAAGTTTGACAGAGGTCAAACTGTTTGTAACTTGCCAGATGAAATTTCACAGCCCCACTCTCTCCTTTGTGACTTAATGGAAACTGATAGATACGGATGTGTCCAGGCCTTGATTCTCATATTTTTTACATCTAGACATTCAGTAGCAGCTCTGGTTTAGCCAAGGATTATATAGTGTGATAATTTGAACACAGCCAAGATTCTGCTTTGTCTCAGGAAAGCGAAGAGGAGCAAAAGGGATCTTTCTGTTTCTTTCCAAGGGAAAAGGAGATAGTCTGTCAGGGAACATGAATAGGCTTCCAGGGCTACGGACACTGAAGGGATTGCTGCTTTTGAGCAGATACCTGTCTTTTAAAGGTTCATACACTACTGAGAGTGAGATGTGGCTGAACGAGTTTAGGGACAAGACTTAATAAGTAGCAAAACTGACCACGACAGGCTATAGTACATATAATGTTCTACTACATTCCCTTCATCCAGCAAGAAACCTGAAGAAATAAAATGTTCAATATATTTCACAGTCGCTCTTGGGAACATCATGCAAGGGATCACTGTAATGTAATGGGAGCAGAGACTGAATTTGAGAGCAAAGATATTCCACTTCTGCTCTTTCAAGTGATTGAAAACATGTGAGAGACATGCAAGTACTCTGTTATTATCTTTTGTATCATTTCCTCCTCACAAATCCCATCCCACAGGATCTTTCTTCCAGAAATTTAATGGTCACAAGAACATAATTTAAGCTGATGAGCTTCCACTCACCTGATTGAGAAATGGAAACATCCTTCCTGTCTCTCTATATGCATCTGAAATGCCGTAGCTGCTTCCTCGCTCACACATGAACTGAAATTAAGCAAAATACCAACCTCAATGTTTGTTAGCAGGCAATGGCAGACACCTTGGACTGCAGAGTATCTGCAGCACTTCAGCTGTGCAGTGATTTCCTACTGTTTTCAGTTGTCACTTAACAACCTAGTGTGCAAGTCCTAGCTCCCAATACAATACTTAGTTACAATACTTACTGATGGCAATAGACAAAATATTCTCTACTGCCTCAATAAGGGAGTATATGATTGCATAAGCATGATTCTTCTAGGTGTTATTGTTGCAGCAGTGCCTTGCATAAGGTTAATTTTCTCTTACCTTTTTATGAATATGACAAGAAGAGACAGAGCAGTATGAAAAAGATTTTAATGAGGCACTTCTTTTATTGCAACATGAAATGACAAATCTCTGTTTATTACATACTGTTGAAAATCCTTATTTTATTGATAAGCATCATGTAAAACAAGATGTACTGAATTATAGACAAGAAGCTGTAAATTGCCCTTGAACTATTTAAATTTAATGCTATGAACTCAAGAGGGAAGCTAAAGATTTTGAAAGGCTGTCTGCAAAGTGTTCACTTTATACCCACAACCAAATAACACAAGCAGAGAAAACATTAAAGGAATAGCACAGGTGCTGAAACCTGAACCTCACAACTACCTGTTGCATAATGGGGTAGCCTGAAAGAAGGGCTGATATGGAAAGAGAAAAAAAGTACTGAATTAAAGGAAAAAAACCCAAGAAAATAAAAATAAGAAAAATACAGGTGATAGATGCTGATTTTCTTTTTCTAGAGGATGACTACTTTTGAAAACAAGAAGGGGCCATTACTACATTAACAAATTTCAAATCTCTCACTCCATTTCTGATTTAACTCCTGCAATTCTTCAACTTCTCTTTTGACTTTCTGACATGCAGCTGTAACTGGACAGAGAGTTGCAGCACAACTGTTCTTATCTTCTTAATTCTGTACACTTCTGCTTAATAACAGAAAATTATGCCAAGTTAATGATGGATGACCAGTGCACACCTTTCTCTCATCTCTGTTTCTGACACTCTGTCAAGGCATCTTTTTTCTCTACATTGAATACTTTAAAGAGTATTTGGACTTTTGGTATCTTATACAAATTGCATCTCCCATGCTGGAATATTTAGGTTTTCTCCTCTGCCCCTGAAGTTCTCCTAAAATTCTTTTACCAAGTCCTCTGTATTCATGATTCCCTCATCCATCTTATCTTGCATCGTTCCTCCTGTTATTTACTATGCACATCAAACGGAACTTTTCACTTGAAAAAAAGACTATCTTTTACACTGCATTTACACTTCCTTTTGACCTGTCTTGAACTTACTTTTTAAGACCCTTCATTTCACCTGCTCACATCTCAACACCTCTTTTCAAATTACTTCTTCACAGTGGGAAGGTCTTCCTCAGTGCTGTAAGACACTTCAACTTTTCTTTCTAATTATTCTCCATAAACATTCTTCCATTCTTCTTCTTTTGTCTCTTTTAACTAAATGCCTAAAGAAAATCAACCTAGACTATCCACTTTGCTTACAGAGCATCTTCTGGCAGCTACTGCTCATTAAACAGATGATTAAACTCCAGGATGCTGATGAGAAAATTAAAGGACAATACTGAGTTCACTTTTTTGCCATGTCCCAGATCTTTGGCCCTTCAACATTTGGACCTGACACAGTCCTAGTCTATTGCTCTTTTTGCAGCTTACCATCACTAAAATAAATTAATTTTATTTATAAGCCCCTGACTCAGAATTTTCAATAATTTTCTTTTAAGAATACTTAAGAGTATAATTGGGTATCAGGTTATAAAAATCTCAGTTAAAACATTGAGAGTTGTTACAGGACCCTAAATTATCTACAGAAAGCATAAATTAAGTATTTAATGGGCCTTTAAAATATAACAACAGTTTTAAGCTGTGTCACAGCTTCATTCGATGTCTACTGTACACAGGAGGGAAAGGGCAATATTTACTACATTTCAAATGCCACATCGAACTCAAAGAGATGGGACACCCACTGTTTTCTGTCATAAAGAAGAGATGACCTTCAGTAGCCTGTAACTTATTCACTGGAATGTTTCACCATGCGTTATCAAAAGCCTATAGCTATTGCCAAGATTTTTCCTTTAAGAAAGTGCTTTTAAAAACTCCTCCCCTCCTCCAAGTCCCTTAGATGTCTTAGATTTTGGATATTGCTATATGAAATGCATTTCAACACCTAAACTTTACAATTTAGGTTTTGTCTGAGATTATTCAGTAATAAGCTGATGAAAAACATCAGATTCTCGAAGAATAATTTGCTTTGTGCTTTGGTTTGGTTTGTACCGCAGATAGTAACTTTTGTTGCTTCAGCTTTAAAATGCTTTTTTCGGGTTAGTTTTTGGTTTGGGGTTTGTTGGGGTTTTTTTTGGTTTTGTTCCACAATCGAAACAGTGCAGTCTCAAAAGACAAATCTTGGCATGGAGTATGGCTGGCTGCTCCAGAGAGGAAGCAGCAAATACTGGACTTTAATGATTCAAACTTAAAGATACTATGGCAACTTACTGCTATTCTACTAATGATTAGCTTTAACAGCCTTGAAGGAGATACTGATTTTCATACTTTCTACTAAAAGTGTCAGAAAGAGAAGGCTGACAATTCAAGATGGAAAGAAACCATAACAAGTCAGAAAATATAGAAAATGCACAGCAAGTATAAAAAATAATAATTAAAAAAACCCCCACCACAGTAAATGAGGCATCAAAAGGTTGATTCCAACCATACTCCTAGAAAATCTGTCAGAACTTCATATCTGTCCAATTTCTGCTTTGCAAGTTGCTCTGTTATTCAGCAAGTATAAAGGAGGAAAAAGGAAGAGATGAGGGGGTTTTCTACTATACTATACTAAACTTGGGATTGTTTCTCCTGAAAAAGTAGTTGCTTGACTAGCTGCGCAGACAAGATACAGAGATATTATATCCACAAATTTTATGGATAATTTTCTAAGCAACTGAAAGATTTTATCATCATGCATATTAGAGATCCCTTCAATACCTACTCAGCTTTTTTTTCACTGAGATCTGGAAGAGAAATTGAGTTTCAGTAATTAATGTTGTACGGAGAACTAACAAACAGAAGGCAAAATCTGGACTGTATGAACTAAGGAATTTGAATTTTAAGCACATAAAATACACCTAACTTTATACTAAGTCATCATTACAGTTGGTGTCAGAAGGCAGTTGTGTGTCTCTTCACATATCATCTTCATGTACTGCAGAAACAGAATATTTCCGCTTTATTTTTTATTTTTATTTTTTAAATTAAAATGTTCTTGTTTTGTGATTTCTCTGCCCCTCCCCGCCGTCTCCTGCCAGGAATAAACACTGTCACAAAAATGGTTGTCTTTGGCAAATGTGTTCAATGTTTGTCTGAAAGGTAGGCTGTAAACTGATTTTGGATTTATTTTACAGTCCTAGCACACAGCTAAATTGCCATTTGTTTCACTTTTTTTTCTGTAAAGAAAGTTTTATCAGATCTCTTGCCTTAGTTCCTCATGTGCAAAATGTTTACAATAAAAGGAATGATAATGAGTAAGTTCATCAATACATGTGATGTATCCTTAATTTTTAGATTTAAGTTTTTAGATCCTGTCAGTAACAATGGTGTTTTATTGGCTGATATAATAGTTGATTTCTTTACTGACACACAGAGTAAGAAGAAAATATGGAAAGTGGCACAAGCTCTCTACTTCCCAATTAAGAATCCTAGTCATTTGTTTATATTATGCCAAAAATAACTAGAGGTTAATAATAGGGTGAATTCTTAATTGCAATTCTTTCTTGCCTCTTGGCATAGACAATATTCATTGTTATACTTTAATTTGCTACATCAAATTAAATTCTTTGTCTTCAGTCCAGAATGGTCTCTATGTTTCTTTATTGACACTTGCTTCTTCTATCCACAGAGATATTTGGCTTACATTAAGAGAAGCTATTATATAATTCACCCTGTGCTCCTTTTAGTAACTATTTAGGTGCCTGTCAACACGAACACTCTGTTCTTAAGCCGCAAGAAGGTAAAACAAACCATGAGTCAGATTCCCTTCTTGCCTACCATGATGCAAATCAGGAATATATTTGATGAAATAAGTGAAATTATATTTCTGTAAAAAGAAACAGTCTAAAAATAAAAATTAGTCTGACATTTATCTAGTAGTATCAATATAATTTTTACACAAAGGACTAATTATGTTTTAAAATTACACCTCTTCCATGGTTTCAATTACATGTCTTTTCTTTCCAAAGGAGCATGTTAAGTATACCTGTTCAAGACAAAAACTTTGCCTTAGTCACTATATGTGTACACGGTGTGTGGTATGACACAGCCATGTTCTCACCTGGAACCTCCAACAGTACATTAATAGGCTTGCCAACAATATGTCAATCTAATCTATCAAGAATAGAAGGAAAAATGCTTCACAACCTCTCAAGAGCGCATCACCTTTACAGAAGTCTCAAAGCATCCTGTCAATAGACACCTGGAAAAGTTTTCAAATAGTCAGAAATGCTTTGAAAACTTTGCAAAAAATCAAACCAGTATTTTTTTGGACCTAATTTCAGGGAACAAAATTAACTGCAGCTAATTTTATATGTGTTTTCACAGTTCCATTAGAGGATATTAAGCAATTGGAATGTTTCCATGTTTTAACTAAGAAACTGTTTATGCCAATGTTATTTTACAGGTTGGATCAGGGAAGGAAAGAGTTTAGAAAACAGTGCATTAGACTATCTTGCCTTGGAGCAATTGGATTTGATTAATTGTCTCAGCATTACTGATGAAAAAAACAAAGCCTATTAGGAGCCCAGTAACCTAAACAAGAGTGGCATATGAAGGATTTTGTCAGGTTATAGACAGGTCCAGCCCTAATGCCATTAGGGAAAAAGGATTTGATTCAATTTTTATGCTTGATCTAGATCATTAACACTCAGGACTACGTATGTCTTGGTATACAAGGCAAATTGTGCAGATGCTTGATTTGTTTGCTCAAGGTTTATTGTGTGGTTGCTGTGAGGTATTTATTCTACTAAAAATGGGATGGCCAGGAAGCACAAACATCTGTTTGCCTTGCCCTGGATGAACACAAAGAAACATCTGGTATTGTAGGATGGAGAGAAATTCTTTCCCTCTCACTGACTGAATATAAACTAAAACAACAGCTCTGGTGAAAGACAGCACTCAGATGTCTCAGAGAAGTGTATGGCATTCTTGCAGCAGGAATTGGAGCTACTTGTTAAGCCTGAAGTATGAGAGAAAAAACAAAACTTTCCTAGGGACCAAGAGGGGACTGGGGAGGTGTCAACCAGAAAACCACCAAAAGATGCCAGACTGCACGGCAGAACCAGAGGGAAGGACAAGCCCTGCAAGGACAAAGGAGACAGAGAACATGGGAATTACTTTCAAGCCTGCTCTTCGAGTTGTTTCAAGGCAGCACTAAAGGGTTTGCTCTCTTTCAAACTTAATCTATTTTCATTTAGTATTAAATCATTCAAATAAAGATGAGATTTAGAAACAGAAGCCTTTCCTCTGATGTATTCACTTCAAAAAGGGGAAAAAAAAAAGGAAGGATGATCAGCTCCACCTTGAGGATCACAGGGTCTCATCACAATGTAGATCAGCAAGGCTTTTATAAAGAAACAACTCCATCAATTTAACAATTGGTCAAAGCATGGGAGAGATGTCTTCATATCTCTGCATCATTGCAGACTTCTTTTGTATCTAAGGAGAAATCACAAAGTTTCTTTGTGCTTTGGGTCTACATTTCTAAAACAAGAACAAGTAGACATTTCCCCGTTGCAGAAGTTTGCCTTTCTAATAGCTTGTGGATATTGCAGCAGTGGTGACTACATTTATACCATAAAATGGGCAGGGAAAGAGAGATAGAGCTGAAGCTGAAGAGAAAGGGTGGGCCCTAGAAGGACAAACAGGAAAATGTACACTGACTAAAAGGCCATAGGCTTTTGAAAATTGTCTTCTCTGTCAAATGATTAAGTATTGGCAAATAGCTTCAGTTTCAAAACTTAAGAAAGTGTAACTTTCATAGGAAACAGGTTGATTTTACAAACCACTGAGAAGCTATTTTAATCAGAAATGGTGTGAACAACACAAATATTCTCCTGAGTGCTATCACATCCCACTCGTTAGTACAGACTCCACCAAAATAAGATGTGTTTTAATGGACTGAAATTTTCTATTAGAAATTAAGTCCCTGACTTGCCCTTGGGAAATTCTTTGTTCCAAGCACTTAGCCGACAATATTTCCCTCAGTATTCATTGCCTTTCCTGTACAGTCAACTCTTATTATTCACTACTTGTATTATTGCACAGCCAAAATTTCCAGTCATAGACAAGGACCTCATAAAACTAAGCATTACACAAGCATTACCAAAAAGATGATCTTTTCCCCACAGAGCTTTCATTCTAAAAATAAAACATCAAACTGGAAACAAGGCATCTGCCTAAATAGTCAGTTTGCAGACAATTTTAGCTCACTCTGAGAGGATTCTACTGCCGGCAAGTAGAAAGCAAGTGGTGGACAGTAGCTACAAAAGGGAAAGGAAGAAGACAGCATTAGTATCCGCTGGGAATTGTTCAAATTCTTTCAGCTCTGCCATTTTGGGAGTCATTAATAAAGTAAATTTTAATGTGCATAATTAGGATAGAAGGTGAATACTAGGTGTTGGAAAATCTTTTGTGTGCTTACAACAGACCTTTTACTATGGTTATTAAAGACATTTTTAAAGAAACCTGTCAGGTATAGTAAAATTGAAGACTAGTTTAAAAAAAGATAACAAGACTCATTGACATCAACACTGAACAAAGAATCTGTACTTCAGAAACACTGAACCATGGAGAGGTCAGCCCCACAGAGAGATGTGTAAGAGGGACTGATGGCGTCCACAACCAGCAGGGTTCTTCAAGAAAATGGGAGGTACTAATTAATACCTGTACTAGGGCTGAGGGAAATGCCAAATATACATATGGTCTTTTATTTAGGTATCTGTGTCTCTGTATGTTATTTATTTTTGGCAAAAGAAAATGTGTGTCACTGCACATCATCACTTGTACATAATCTCTAAAAAGAAAATCATATAGGAAGTTGGCCCTTCCAGGTAATGACATTATGCACTTGGATTCTGAGTGGGATCACCACTAGCCATTCAGCCTTTCTCTCAGTCTTTGAATGGAGGGAAATAGGATGACTGGAAAGGGATTTTAAGGGATGAGACTATTTTGGGTTCTGTTTAGTAAAACGTATCTCAGAGAAATGCTGATGAGAGACTGCACAACAATTCTTACAGGAAGCTGTGATGTATTAGCAGTAAAATTTCATTACTGACAGAGACTCCCCGATGAGACAGATGTCTGAGGTTCAGGACTGATACTATAGAGAATATTTGCCTGCTGAAGCAAACAAAGACATAACAGAATGTCTAAAGTAGGAAGCATATAATCGCCAGCATCCCGCTTTGGAAGTCAGAACTATTAAGTTCTGCTTTCTGTAAGCCAAGTATTAATTACCTGGATCAAATACTCCCATCACAGTTTTCAGCACCACTGTTTTAAAGTAACTCATATAGTCTGTTTTCTCAAACTGCCCACCAGTTCTTTAAATACACTGTACTACCCCCCACAGCCTTTGCCCAGCAAAAACCAACTACAACAAAAAAAAAAAATTCTATTAGTTGGCATGAATTGATGACAGAGTCACTAGAAGATTTTGATACAGTTCCATACTGTGATGGTGATATCATCTGCTTCTTGAATTTCTCTTTCATGGATCTTTGGCCCAAAACACAATTTAAACTGTCTTTCTGTAAAGCTAGGAGAATAACTGAACCTAAATTTAAAAAATAAAATCCAAACTTGATGTTCCCAGATGGGTTCATATGGGCTCAGATGAAACACTGGTTATTCTGGTGTCTTGGTTCCACCAGGGATAGGGTTACTTTTCCCCAGGCTCTGGCAAGGACACAGGTACTCCATACCATGACAGCCATGCCCAGTGGATATGGGAGCTGGCTGGGGGAGGGGGCAGGAAGTTGCTGCTGGGGAGCGGGTTTGGGCATCTTGAGTGCAGTCTGTGAGCTGTGGTACCGTAATTGTGTTTGTATATTCCTCTATCAGTGGTGGTGTTGTTTCCTTGCTCCCTTTGGTGTTCTCTTAAATTGCCTTCGTCTCAACCCAGGAGTGTTGCCTTTTTCTTCCTACTCTCCCCTCACGAATGGGGCGAGGGGGAAGGGGAGCAAGAGAGGGGCTGCGTTGTTCTTTGCTGTGGTCTGAGGCTAAACCACTATATCTGGTTATTATGAAATCTTTTAATAATTAAATTTTCCATTTGAAAAGCAGGGAAAATGTTAACAATCTTCCTTTTGAAAGAATAGTTGAGATAAAACTTGAGAAGATACTAAATGCCAATTGCAAAGTACGTCAACGCTACACAAAGAATACAGGGAGGACAGCATTGTCACCTACTGTTTAGAAAAAATTATTTCCTATTTATTTTTCCTGCATTTTGCAACAACAAAAAATCACTGAAAACAGTGCTTATTGGGGCAACATGTTTTAAATAAATCTTACACATTCTCAAAAGCAAACAGGTTTTGATCTAAGAAAGGTGAATGTTGCTCCAGAAAACCTAGCCTTAGAATTACAACCAACCATCTGTGGAACAAAATGGTACCACATCTCCCAAGATGAGAATCAGAAGGCCAACCACCTCAAGGGTGTATATGGTTGTGGTGGATCTTCTTGCTGCCCTCCAGGGAAACCAGCCTGCTCTACTACCTCTCCGAACTGCCTGTATACCAACACATGCGGCATGGGGAATAAACAGGAAGAACAAGCGATCTGTGTGTGGTCGCAAGCCCATGATCTCATTGCAATCACAGAGACACGGTGGCACAGCTTGCATGACTGGAATGCTATCATGGATGGGTATGTGCTTTCTAGGAAAGACAGGCCAGTGGGCTGAGGTGGTGCAGTTGCTCTTTATGTAAGAGAGCAACTGGAATGTATTGAGCTCTGCCTAGGGCTGGATGAAGAGTGTGTTGAGAGCTTATGGGTAAGAATTAAGAAGCAGGCTAACATGGGTAACACCATTGTGGGTGTTTACTACAGACCACCTGATCAGGAAGAGGAAGTTGATGAGGCCTTCTACAGATAGCTGAAAGTAGCCTCACAATCAAAGGCTCTGATGTAGGTCATGGGGGACTTCAACGACCGTGATATTTGCTGGGAAGACAACATAACCAGGCACACACAGTCCAGGATGTTTCTGCAGAGCTTTGACAATTTTTGACACAGGTGGTTGATGACCCAATGGGGAGAGGTGCTGCTGGAACTTGTGCTAACAAACAAAGAAGGACTAGTTGGGGACATGAAGGCTGGGGACAGCCTTGGCTCCAGATTGCACCTTGGCACCATATGGTGGAGTTCAGGATCCCGCATGAAAGAAGCAGGGCAAAAACTAAAATTAAAATCCTGGACTTCAGGAGAGCTGACTTTGGCCTCTTCAAAGACCCACTTGGAGATACCCCAGGGGTTAAAGCTCTAGAACGTAGAGGAGTCCAAGAGAGCAAGTTAGTATTCAAGAACCACTTCCTCCAAGCTCAAGACCAGTGCATCCCTCTGAGTAGGAAATCAAGCAAAGGCGGCAGGAATCCTGCATGAGTGAGTAAGGAGATTCTGGAAAAACTCAAACAGAATAAGGAATTTTACAGAATGTGGAAAAAGGGACTGGTCACTTGGGAGGAGTATAGGAGCATTGTCAGATTAGGCAGAGATGTAATGAGGAAGTCTAAGGCCCACTTGAAATTAAAACTGACAAGAGATATCAAGGACAACAAGAAAGGCTTCTTCAAGTACATCAGTAACAAAAGGAAGACTAGGGAAAAGTGGTGGTGATGAAGGATGCAGAGAAGATGGAGTTACTGAATGCCTTCTTTGCTTCAGTCTTTACTGCTAAGGCCAGCCCTCAGGAGCCCCAGGCCCTGAAGGTAGGAGAGAGAGCCTGGAGTAAGGAAGGGTCCTCCCTTGATTGTGGAGGATCAGGTTAGAGATCATGTAAGCAAACCTGACACCCAGAAACCCATGGGCCCTGATGGGTTGCACCCACGAGTGCTGAGGGAATTGGCAGATGTTATTGCAAAGCTGCTCTCCATTATCTTTGAAAAGTCATGGAAAACCGGAGAGGTGCCTGAGCGCTGGAGGAAAGCCAATGTCATGCTAGTGTTTAAAAAGGGCAAGAAGGAGAATCCAGGAAACTACAGGCCGGTTAGCCTCACCTCCATCCCTGGAAAGCTGATGGATCAGCTCATTCTGGATGTCATCTCTAAGCACGTAGAGGAAAAGAAGGTTATCTGGAGTGGTCAACATGGATTCACCAAGGGGAAATCATGCTTGACCAATCTGATAGCCTCCTATGATGTCATGACTGGCTGGGTGGATGAAGGGAGAGCAGTGGATATTGTCTACCTTGACTTCAGCAAGGCTTTTGACACTGTCTCCTGTAATATCCTCAGGTAAGCTTAGGAAGCATGGGTTAGATGAGTGGATTGAGAACTGGCTGAATGGCAGAGCTCAGAGGGTTTTGATCAGCAGCACAGAGTCCGGTTTGAGGCCTGTAACTAGCGGCATTCCCCAGGCGTCAGTACTGTGTGCAGTCTTGTTCAACGTATTCATCAACAACCTGGATGAGGGGACAGAGTGTACCCTCAGCAAGTTTGCTGATGATACAAAACTGGGAGGAATGACTGACACATGAGAAGGCTGTGCCACCATTCAGCAAGACCTGAACAGGCTAGAGAATTGGGCAGTGAGGAATCTAATGAAGTTCAACAAGGGCAAGTGTGGGGTCCTGCATCTAGGGAGGAATAACCCCATGCACCAGTACAGGTTAGGGGCTGAAAAGCAGCCGTGCAGAGAGGCACCTGAGATTCTTGACGGACAACAAGTTGACCATGAGTCAGGAATGTGCCCTTGTGGCCAAAAAGGCCAATGGTCTCCTGGCGTGCATTAAAAAGAACATGGCCAGCAGGTCCAGGGAGATCATCCTTTCCCTCTACTTTGCCCTGGTGAGGCCACGTCTAGGGTACTGTGTCCAGTTCTGGGCTCCCCAGGTCAAGAAAGACAAGGCACTATTGGAAAGAGTCCAGCAGAGGGCTACAAAGATGATCAGGCAAGTGGAGCATCTCTCTTATGAGGAAAGGCTGAGAGACTTGGGTCTGTTTAGCCTGGAGAAGACTGAGAGGGGATCACATCAATGCTTATACATATCTAAAGGGCAGACGTCAAGAGCATGGGACCAGACTTTTTCAGTGGTGCCCAGTGACAGGACAAGGGGCAACAGACACAACCTATAACACAGGAAATTCCATCTGAACCCAAAGAAAAACTTCTTCACTTTGAGGGTGGCAGAGCACTGGAACAGGCTGCCCAGAAAGGCTGTGGAGTCTCCTTCTCTGGAGATATTCAAAAGCTGCCTGGATGCGTTCCTGTCCAGCCTGCTCTAGGTGGACCTGCCTTGGCCAAGGGGTTGGACTAGATGACCTCTGAAGATCCGTACCATTTTGTGACTCCATAATTCTGTGATTGATGCAGCATATCAGAAGGACCTCGTAAGACTGAATGCTATACACACAAAAAATAATTGTCCAATAAATGATTCACACTTTATAAATCTAGAATTATTCATAGGGATATATTTTACTTACAATTTGCTCATAGGTTTGTTGTTCACTGAAGGAGAGAGTTTAATTTGTCAATTATTCACTTAATTCTAGTTCCTCAGGTGGCCATTGTTGTTTGTGTAACGAGTGTAATGCTATTAGTTAGATATAAATAAAAGTCCATTGTTCTGAAATCTTCCCAGTGGAAAAGAAAATAACAGGAGACAGCTTAGAACCGGAAAATTTTATTACACAGTAGAATAAAAAACTCAGTAAAATTATTTGTAAATATAGAATTCTCAAAGCTATATGTTGT
Organism: Limosa lapponica baueri; assembly: GCA_002844005.1. Taxonomy (NCBI): domain Eukaryota; kingdom Metazoa; phylum Chordata; class Aves; order Charadriiformes; family Scolopacidae; genus Limosa; species Limosa lapponica. The sequence goes on along the minus strand of KZ505639.1, from coordinate 2,955,591 downwards.
GAAAAAACTTTCTGCACTTAATTAAAAAATGTTACCTAACTTCATCTCTAGATAGTACAAAACATCTGATATACAAACACTCACAGGCAGGACATTTTCTCCTTCTGCTTTCCAGAATGTAGAAAAAACCAATTTGATCATGCTGTTTAGATAAACATTTCTTAGCATAGTTATAAAGCCACATATTATTTGTCCAACAAGTGATTTTTTGTCTATAATATGAACATTGTAATAGGCAATTGCCTGTTTTGTTTATTTGATTTTATTATATCATCTGAGGTGTAAACAGAGCACCTACATTAGTATTCTGTTTATGAACAGGCTGTGAAGTGAATAATCCCCATTAGCTATCTTTGGAATACGTCACATAGTGAGATTACAGTTTGCAAACTGGATTCCATTGGTACTAAATGAAATCAGAAGATATACTGCATATGCTAATGAAAGTTCAAAATATGGTATTAATCTAGAACTACTCAGAAATAAAATCATTAAGACACATACACTATAGATGTCAGATCCTCAGTATCAGCCTGCTTTTCACTACAGATTTGCTCTTATTTGCAATGTGTTACTTGGTAATGTAGACATACCCAGCGACTACCTCATTTAGATGAGGCATAAGCTAGAAGTAATTTACATTAAGAAGCAACAGTTATCTTGCCTTTTGTCAAATTGGAAATGATGCCTTATTTCTTTATCCCAGAAACTAATCTGATTTGGCATAGAGGCAACATTCAAAGATTTAACTCAGTAAAGCAGGATTGTTGGCATCCAAAGACAACAAATTAAAGGAACTGATCAGTGTTACTCTCCAGACAGATAAACTACAGATTTTGGGTTGGGAGCATTCTTGGATGTATGGGCTTTGTTGGAGTCTTCTGAGGTTAATGGAATTGCATGCAAACAAAGATGGCATATATTTGCCTTAGTCTTCATAAATGTCTGAGTTCACAAAGACAATGTTCAGGAAATGAGATGAGGACTCAGTATTTGTGAATTTGGTGAACTGCTCACTATTAGTAAACTTTTACACATGAAAGAGAGATTGGACTCATAGGGATTGCTCAAATAATTCTGGTGTTTCGAGGACTAAATACAGTGAAAGTAAATTTCCATTCCCCAAACTTTATATGTCTCTGTACTCAGACCCAATTCCATGGCCTGAGTAAATTCCATGCTGTAGCCGGCTGGACTGTGTAGATAAAGTGTGATTGAAAAGACCATGCCTTTCTGGTGATACTAGTGATTCTGTGTTTACACAGAAGGTGCATGTTTGTATGACACCCTGACGTTGGTTTAGCCCTACTGGCTGTGGGAAAGAACCAAACAAATTTTTTAAGAATTTTCTTCATTTCTTTCTGTAGAATAGACAACAAGGACTATTCGGGCTCCACTACAAATGGTAAGCAGGAACAAAGAATTTGGTATATTTTAAAACTCTCTTAACAAATCCATTACTAAATCTTTGTGTTCTCTCTTTGTTTATCTCTTTCAGAATATAGATATTAGGAAGCATGTGTATTTTCAATCATTTTTCTTAAGGTAGTGTAGGTAAAAACTTCTAGAATGAGTGATTGAATATCAGTTGTACATTTCAATGTGCTAATCAAGGTAACATGGCTTCTATGCTGTGATTACTCAGTACTTTCTCCTGCAGAGTTCTGCACTCTGCACACAAAAATATGTTGACAATGAAAAGTGATTGGCCAAGAAGTGTACAGATGAGTTCTACCTCTCTGTCTTTCAATGTACAGCTTCAAAAGAACTAAAGAAATGGCAGCAGGTTTCAAGTCGGTAACTATGCAATGTAGGTTAAGGCTACATACATTTTAATAAGTACTTACAGCACTTCAACAGCCCTACCTAACACTTTTTTACTTCCTCTTTCTTTTTTTCTTTTCAGGTGTCATTTGTTAATTCTGAAACATTTTTCTGTTTTAATAGACCACTTAAATATTCTCCATAAAAGGGTTATTGTGAGCAGATAGGCTGTGAGTCAATGATACCATGCCTGACCTATAGTACTGTATCGTAGGCCTTTGCTTTTTAATGCACAAGGAAATTTGGTTACCATGGCTATAATTACCATAATTTTACACCTCTTAATTTTGTCTGTAGCATTAATTTCCATAATCTACAATTTGAAACAAAAACATCATCTTCATTCTGTTGCTGGCAAGAACAGATTTATTATGAAACTCCTAAATGTCAATTTTTTTCCTTTTTCTGTGAATCCCTCCACTTTCCCTCTTATTAAAATTCAAACAGCTGTGAAATGGCCAGACAGCAAGAAGATAAAAGCAAACGTGAAGCGACCTTCATCCATGCTGAACAAATAGAATATTATAAACAGGCTTTCCAGTTGAAGTTACACAAAGCAAATTAAGAAATACCTAAGGCTATAATTTACTAAAAAAATGTTTCCTAAATTTACGACAGTTTCGTTTAGCTGACTAATTAAATTTGCTTGTAGGCATTTCAGTGAAGCAGTCTTGTAACAGCTCTAGCATTTGGAAAGAAAGTGTACATGGCTTTTCAGGGGAAACATGTTCTTTATGAACTATGTCTCCCATTGAACATTTGACTAGAATCAAACAGTGATACTTTATTGAATCAAATGAGAATTTGAAGCTTTAGTTAAAGGTGATTTAAAAAATGCACATGCTAACAGTCATATGAGATCAAATATCAAAATACATGTTGCCAAGGAAAGTAAGCATTCAGGATTTCAAACTGTCCTGTAGATGTATATCAAATTGTCCTTTAGAGGTGCATTTTCTAGGACAAGTGAAAAAAAATTAGCAGATTGTGAGCCTAATCCTCTCTGATACAAATCAATGTTCCCACTGAAATCAATACTGTATCACCTAACTGCAGTAGCTAGCATATGTTATAATCAAATTATATAATCACAGTCCATTATTTCTCTAAATTAAAAGTTTAAAAGATTTCAAAGGTGTATCTTTTCAAGGCAAATAATTTATCTGTATGATAAATAGTTTCCAGAAATTCTATTAAAAAAAAGCTTTCAACAAATAAGACATGTTTCATATAAAAAATCCTATCTTTCTTGTGTGCATTGCCCCACTCACATACACACAAGAAGTGAAATAATTACTAGAACAAACAATAAAATTTATTCTTCCCTCCCACATTTGAGAATAAATAAAATAGAGCACCTTCATCATCCCACAAAAATTCATGACAGAAACTTCTAAGCAATTTTGCAAGCATGCAATCTACAGGTGCATCATAGAAACTGTACCATGAAACAGCCTACAATCTTCTATAATTATAATACAGATGAAATCCTGGATAATGGTCAAAACATTGAATTTTTCTCTTTATTTCTTTGGAAACAGTTCAGTACCTTGCCATATAAAATAGAAAGTACCTGACAAATTTTAATAATGGCTTTCTTCCATTATATCTAACTGTGTTTTTCCTTTCAGAAAAAGACATTCAAAGATAAAATGTTGAGAGCTGCAATTATGTGATTATTTTACAAAAGAGTAGAAAACATTGGCTCCTTATAGGTGATGGTTAAATCAGAATTTCTGTGTACCTAAGGCAGTTCACAGCAAACTAGAAATGAGAAAAAATTATATTTTTGTATTTGTGATAAACCTATAGATTATTTTTTTTCTTGACATGAAGAAAAAGTTACTAAAATTATAATACCGTAAATTTATATTCCTGGGTAAGACATTGTGTTCTTTGCAGGAAAAAAACAGGAAACATCATTTGTCTGTCAACTGAGTTAGTTAACTGATTCAAGCAAGATTCCTCTGCAGGAAAAGTATTTTAAATCCATTAACTTGAACTAAGGAAGGTAAAATGAACAAAATTTATTTAGCTCTCTAGGTCCATGACTATGTAAAAATCATTAGGTTTCCATGATTAATGCTCAAAAATGTTGTGCAATCTCCCTTTCCAAACGCAAAATTTACTTACAGTATTATACCACTATTTTAGTAGCCATGACATTTTAAATATTGTATAATAAAATGTTATAATACTATTTATACTCCAGTAACAGCTGCTCAGTTTCAAGCCCAAGACTGCATATGACATATTTTATTCATCTTCAGCTGCAGTCCTACATGAGGAGAAAAAACTGTTACTATTGCTGCTATTGCTAGCACCATAGAAGTCACATACTGGATCAGAAGAGATATGAGGTATATGTTACTACAGCTGAAAGAGATTGTGCAGAAAGCAGCTCCAAGCCATCTTTGATTCCCTCTACTCCAACCTGTTTGGGAGCAGACAGTTGTCTGGTGTAGGTTATAGTGGCTTTGGGGTGTTTGAAATCTCACCAGCTAGATAACCGAGCACAGGCAGAGAATGGAGTATGGCTGATCTGGGACCTGCTGCCTGTGTCGGTGCCTTCTCCCTCCTTTACTGTACTTACTTATATTACCTCTATAGTCAAATGTGGACTTGGTAAGGGTCTTCAGTCCCTTTCATTTGACATACTTAATATGAATCAAGCTGACTTTGATCTCCTGAAATGGCTTATTTAGTGAGGATAAAGGCAAACACCCATTGCCACATTATGTACAAAGCATGAAAGTTTTACCATTTTGGTTTACTTTTCCCTTTATTGCAGGCTATTTGCTCCTGTTAGGGATCTGCTGGCTGAGCTGCTCCTACCTTGAAGCAGGCTGGGGAAGGCCCTGTCAGTAGACCTAAATTTACAGTAAATAACCAGTTATTTAAGCATCTGACATGAAGTTGATGACCACTAAGTGCACACAGGAGCTAAATTAATAGGGCAGTAACTTCGAACACAGATGTTAAAAACCCCCCAAGTCCCAAACAGAGTACCCTAGTAAAAATGCCATAAGCACTTTGTAAAAAATTCACCCAGATTTGGCCATAGAAATTTTTTTATTTCTCATGGATTTATTTGTACTATAGGTCTACAGGCTGTAATGATACTAAGAGATTACATGCACTAAAAAATAACAAGTGGTAAATTTAACAGAGTTAAAATACAGTGAGGGTTATCACATAAGATGACAACAGTCCTGGTTAGGCCACTAAAATTAATGATTCTAACTTCTCTCCCAAGTGAGAGAAGAATGAGAGAGAGAAACTCATGAGCTGAAAAGAAACTATACCACTTTAATGAAATATTAATAATAAAATAATAAAAAGAAAATGTAATAATATTAATAAGAAAATAATTAAATACATACAGTACATACAAAAACATATCGAGCTCCCAGGATGACAGCCATGTCACCAGCAGGCACTGGGAAAGAACCATAGTGGACTCAGTGAGGTATGGAAACTGGATTCCAGATCTGGATTCAGGAATGCACAGATTGGGATCAAAGGCAGACAAACAGACAGAGTCCTTCTTGGATGCTGGTCATTGAAGAAAGAGCCTGACCCTTTGATCCCTCAGCTTTTATACTGAGTATGATGCAGATGTGATGGAATACCCTGTTGATCAGTTTTAGGTCGCCTGTCCTGTCTGCTCCTGCCCACAGGTGGGACCCCTCTACACCCTTCCACTTCCAACCCACCAAGAGGGCAAATAACAGTTATCTTACCTTGGTTGTTTTAGCAATAAATATAAGCAGGAGCCTCTCTGCATCCCATTCCTTGGCACTAACTATAAACATCAAGCCTTATCGCTGCTAGAAGCAGAACCTGTCTGAAAAACACACTGCTAATTTCAGACAATTCAGTTAGTTAGAAGAGATTTAGCTGAAAAGTAAAATTACTGAAAAAAAATTTGGTTCTGTTTTACCTCAAACCAGGACAATTCCAAAAGCCACAAGTCGTTGGAGATGGGGAAAAAGTTCTGGGTAAAAACTACACCATGCTTTCCCATTCTTACACTTTTCCTTAGTAATTTGTTATAGACATAATTCTAGGGCACATATCTTTGGTCTGATTCAGTAGGGCACATTGTGTTAAATCTGTGTAGTCTGAAGACAGATGAAATAGAAGTGAAAATATCTGCATTTTAATATATACCACCTTTATGAACCCTGATTGCTAATCACACTTTAATTAGCTCCTGGTACTGATCATCTCTTTGCTGTCCTGATTTCTTAAATTTCACACACTCTTTTTCCAGAGGTTCTTAACTGATTTTGTTAATGGAACGCCTTCTGTTTTGTATTCACAAATGCTAAAATTTCCCTTCATTCTGTTTAAAAATAGCTTAATTAAACCATAAATCTGAAAACCCCCCCCCTATTTAAAAACATCCCATAAAAGTAAACCAGAAAAAAATCCAAACCACCATTTTTTATCCCTATGTGTGAATAGGGACTAGCAATACTGTTTTCTTGTAACTTGCAATAACATTTTCTGTGAGCAGGGAAATTAATTTATGTAAATAGCCATGTTAATACTTATGCTTTTTTTTCTTTATCCTTTTACTTCTTCCTTAAGTCATGGATCAAATATTTCAAGTGAAAAAATAAAAGTCTTACACGACTTTGTCTTGAAACACTTACTTGAGCAAATAAGTAAAGCATTTTTTAAATTAATGATAGTCTGATATGCGGTTTTAAACACAGCCTGGCTTTCCTAAGTCATTTTTCTAGGAAAATATCTTTAAAATGTATTATAAAAGAGAAAAAGATAAACACTTTAAGGTAAGGATTCCTACAAGAGGTGGATGGACTCACGGAGTCTAAACATTTCATGGAATTGGCAAAAAGAATATGTAGAAGACTGAAAAAAATATAGTAAGGTATTAATGTGTTGACTGTAGTTCAGGGTGAACCAAAAGGCTGAAAATAAAAAAGAAACCAAATCACTTTCTTGTCACTGCAACTATTTATAGATTAAAAAAAAAGATAAAATATAAGGGCATGTAGTATATGAATCTACTGATTTCAACAGTTTCCATAGCTATCATCTCTTAAAACATTTATGTTATTACTTCTTTTTAGTATAGAATTGCTTCTGCTGTGACCTGCCAGCCTGTAGGCCTCCTCAGCTGTTGACTCTGGACAACTGAACCAACTTTGAAAGAACTTCTTTTAAGATGCTCCAGTTAAGACAGAAAGAGAGAAGGACTCTCTTTTTAAAAATCTATAGGGATAGGAAGAAGAATTCACTTTAAGACAATTCCTTGGTCTTAAAGGAATGATGAAATCTCCCAGACCAGCTAATTGCTAATTGCTAAGTGATACTATTATCACTTACTCCATACTACAGACACTATGATATGATGATCAGTCTTGAGGCTAAGTTGGTTACTGGACTTATGATGCAGAACATATTTTTCAAAAGCAACTGGCATGTGAGCAACATCTGCATAGGCTGTGCTGATACTCTGCCATTTGATCAGGTTCTTGGTAGATCTTGATATAAAAAGCTTTCTCCTACTTTTGGTAGTTTCAGTTTCCACTCTCAATTTTTATCTGAATATGGCAAAAGGAACTATTTTTGGCTGCTATTTTAAGTTTGATACCCTGCATTTAATGCCTTTTAAAAAAAATCTGTAAACAGAAACAGAGACAATCATTTTTTGAATAGAGGTATTATAATACATACACTTATAAGTAAACATATATGTATTTCCGTATTTTATACATGTGTATGTACATACATACACATAAAAAGATATTTATGTTATGCCTGTATGTATATATGCACAGATGTTGTACTCCCATGAACACACAAACACTGCATATCTGAGTAAATACTGAAGAATTGCTTTATGAGGATTTTTTGTAGAATTAAAGGTAAAATGTGACTCCTTAAACTGTAAAATTTGGGTGACTGATAGAGAAGTAGGGTAACTCACCCATCTGTGATCCTGCTCAGGGTAGATACAGAATATCAGGCAAGGTGAAAGACCTCAGAGTCTTTCAGTCTCTGGTTTAGGTTATCCTGCTCCACTGTTACAGTGTCTGATAATGAGAATATCACACAGTGAGGGAAAATGCATTTTGAACATGTATTTTATCTACATAATAGTAAAATGATTATTTTGAAGAAAACTGTAATTAAGAGCACTTTATAAAAATATCAAAGAGATGGTAGGAAGGATACATACTGTGTACATCTCAAGTGAATTTGTAAAATTATGATCATTTTAACAGTGAGAAGATCCATGTGAATGCAGGTTTTTATATATTGTACCTGCTGCTTACACTTTTCTAGTTCATTCAAAAAGAATACCAGTCAGTTGCTAAAGCAGTTCAAAAAGCCAAGCGAGCTGTAGTTAAATTGGCAACTAAAGAATGACTTTGAGTCACTTCCATAAAGATCTGAAACTTCCTTTTAAAATTCAGCCACAAATAGAAGGAGGTAACCAACATAAGGCTGCTGACACAAAGCAGATGAACCACAGGGATAAGGTTCCCATATAGGCTTTGATCACAAAACTCCATATAAAGCACAGAAAAGTTTCTAAAAGTTGATTATCTCAGAAGTCTGGCAAACACATAGCAAATGAAAAAAAAAGTAATTTCCTACAAGTGGTCTGAAAAGAGCTAGAAAAGAGGGGGAAAGGGGAGTCCAGGTCACAAGCCTCCACCCGGGCATTCATTCCTCACCAATACATTGGAACCACCCAAGGCACTAGCCCTTACACAGGTCCTGTCATGGCTCAAAAGCCAATAAGACAGAGCCAACTCTTACTTAGCTATATAATCCCTGTAGACTTTGAGAAGATACTTTCCTTGTTGAAGTTCTGTTCCTAAAGTAATTTGCACAAGGACTCAGTGAGAGTGTTTCTGAGGATGCAGTCTACAGCCTGAGTCCTGTTTCAAGGACAGACAAGCCATGAGGGCATACGGAGGCAAAGGTACCTAAAGGTAGCTATAAGGAGAGCTTTAAACTAGATGTAGCAGAGGAAGGAGATGGCATTTTGAGTAACAGAGAGAAGCCAGGGATTGCTAATGTGTTTACACATTGAGCGGGGAACACCTGTGAAACGCCTCTGTATTTGGTTTATATGGCAAGGTTTTGGTAGCAGGGCGGGAGAGGGGCTGAAGGGGTTGCTTCTATGAGAAGACACTAGGAGCCTCTCCCATTTCAGAGAGAGCCATTTCCAGCTCGCTCCAAGGTGGACATGCTGCTGGCCAAAGCTGAGCCGATTGGCAATGCTGATGGCAGCGCCTCTGTGATAACATTTTAAAAATAGTAAAAAACACTGTGCAACAGCAGCTGTAAGAAAGGAATGAGAAAATTTGAGAAAAACAACTATGCATACACGAAGATCAGTGAAGATGTAAGGGGAGAAGGTTCTTTACGTGCCAGAGCAGAGATTCCTCTGCAGCCCATGGAGGACCATGAAGGAGCAGATATCCATCCTGCATCCTGTGGAGAACTCCACACTGGAGCAGGTGAATGTGCCCTCCCTGAAGGAAACTGCAGCCTGTGAAGACCTAAGCTAGAGCAGACTCCTGGCAGGAGCTGCAGCCCATGGAGAGGAGCCCATGCAGGAACAGGTTTTCTTGCAGGAACCATGGAACAGTCCATTCCTGAACGACTGTACCCTCTTCTTGAAGAACTGCAGCCCATGAGGAAGACCCACATTGGAGAATTTTGTGATGAACTGTATTCTATTGGAGGGAACACCCAACACTGGACTGGGGGAAAAGCGTGAGGAGGAAGGAGAGGTAGAGATGAAGTGTTATGAACAGACCGCAACCTCCATTCCCCAGGTCATTGCACTACTTATAGAGGGGGGATGTAGAATAACCACAGGGGAAGGTGAATCTGAGAAGAAAGAAAGAGTGAGGGGAAGGTGGTTTTATTATTATTTTTTTTATTTCTCACTGTCCTACTCTGATATTAATTGGCAATACATTAAATTAATTTTCCCCAAGTCAAGACTGTTTTACCTGTGACAGTAATTGGTAAGTGATTTCCCTGTCTTTACCTTGATCCGTGAGCCAACATGGCTTCACCAAGGGCTAATTGTCCCTGACTAATGTAGCTGGCCTTCTACAATGGAGTGACTGTATCAGTCAACAAGTGAAGAACAACTAAAATCATCTATCTGAACTTCTGTGAGAACTTTGATACAGTCCCCCACAACACTATTACCTCAAAATTGGAGAGATATGGACTTGATGGATGGACTAGTCGATGGATGAAGAATTGGCTTGGATGGCCACATCCAAAGAATTAGTCAACAGCTCAGTGTCTAACTGGAAACCAGAAACAAGTGGTGTCCCTCAAGGGTCCATACTGAGGCCAATACTATTTAATGTCTTAATTAAGGACATAGAGAGTGGGATTAAGTGTACCCTCAACCACTTTGTAGATGACACCAAGCTGAGTGGTGCAGTTGAGAGACCAGTGGGAAGGGATGCCATCCAGAAGGACCTTGAGAGGCTTGAGAAGTAGGCCCATGTGAAATTCAGTAGGGCAAAGTGCAAGGTCCTGCACCTGGTTGTGGCAATCCTCAATATCAGTGCAGACTGGGGATGAATGGATTGAGAGGGTTGCGCATTACCAGATGTGAGCTGGCAATGTGCACTTGCAGCCCAGAAAGCCAAACATCCTAGGCTGCATCAAAAGAAGCAAGGCCAGCAGGTTGGGGAGTTAATTCTCCCCCTCTCTCCACTCTTGTGAGACCCCACCTGGAGTACTACATTCAGCTCTGGGGTCCCCAGTAGAAGAAAGACATGAACCTGTGTGCTGGCTTAGGCTAGGATAGGGTTAATTTTCTTCATAGTAGCTAGTAGGGGGCTATCTTTTGATTTGTGAGCAATGCTTCAGCTGTTGCTGAGCAGTGCTTACACAGAGTCAAGGCCTTTCTGCTTCTCACACTGCCCCAGCCTGGAGAACAGAATGCTCCAGGGAGATCATATAATAGTCTTTCAATACTTAAGGGGGGCTTATAAGAAAGATGGAGAGAGACTTTTTGCAAAGGCTTGTAGTGACAGGACAAGGGGCAATAGTTTTAAACTGAAAGAGAATAGATTTAGATTGGATATTAGGGAAAAAAAAAATTACTATGAGGATGGTGAGACACTGAAACAAGTTGCCCAGAGAAGCTGTGGAAGCTCCAATCTTGTTCAGGATCAGGTTGGATGGGGGTTTGAGCAACCTGGTCTAGTGAAAGATGTCCCTGCCCATAGCAGGCAGATTGGACTAGTTGATTTTTAAAGGTCTCTTCCAACTCAAGTCATTCTATGATTCTAAGGCTGGCAGTCTTCCACTGGCTAGGCTGGGGCCAGCACACTTTCTATCACTTCAGGGGGAATCAAAATGAATCATAGAACACCTCTACAGCAATAGAAACTGTGTGATAACACCTTCAGATGTGATGTTTGCATGACCAAGGGAGAAGCAACAATATAGACACATCTGCTTCTGCAACTGGGTTACTCGCACTGAGATTAGGCAAGCCTGAGTGCTATCAGTAGTTATTAATCACTCAGAAATGCTAGAGTGAAGACAAACAGAGGAATTTAGACCAAAATATAAATTAAGATAAAACACTCTAGATTAAATAATAGATACTACCAGTATGTTACATCAATAAGTTTTAATTGAATTCTCTACAGCTATTTGTTCTTTGATCTAAGCACAGTGATAAAGCCATTGTGATTTTTAATTGAATTGTGTTAGGGTTATGCTAAACTCATATAATACATAGGCACATTTGAAGACCTATAATCTTTATATGCAGGGTACACTCCCTGTGAACTGCTGCTTGTAAAGTGGCACTAAATCACTGTGTTATATTGCAAATATAAGGAACTAGGCTGTTCAAATTAGAATTGCATGAGGGAATTCATTAGTAAATATTTCATATATGAAAATCACACAACTGTCAGGCCCTCAGTATTAAGAAATAATAAGCATTTTTAAGGATGGAATCAAGACTTTTAGACTCAATTTTGGTAGGGATAAGTAGCCAAAAGTACTGTACAATATTTGGTATTTGTACCAGCATAGAAGCTACTTCTGCTATTTTCTGTTAAAATACAGAAAATGGAGTTTACTGCTATTTGTAAACATTAACTGTACATTCACAGTCTTGCCCAAGACTGAACACATTTTATGTGCATAAAACCAAAGTAATTCAAAAATGATAGATATGCCTGTGAGAAGAAACTCTGCCCATTCTAATCAAGGATCAGAATAACTTTTGTAGTTAACACAACAGTGTAGTTTCCATGATGTTTTTGAATTGAGAGTCTCAGGTAAAGGATAACCCTGTTCTTCTCCAATCTTGCCTACAGCTTTCAGGCTATTTGTACATGCCTCCTTTATCATAGTTCATTCGTAAGATAAATGCTACTGCTTATATTACCGCTGATATTTTTAGGAGTCCTTGTAATGGGTCTCTGCCATTACATACCAGAGGTCTGTGCCGATATACCAGAGGTATAGTCCTCTCAGAAGTAAAAGTGTGTAAATAATGAAAAATGACCCAGTATTCTCACAAGGTAGGTTGTTTCTGTGAGTAGCCTTGTAAAAGGAACAAATAAATAAACAAATTAGTAAACAACAGCAAAAAATATTAAATATGTGCTGAAAAAATTGCAGGTAAAATTGGATATAATTCTGCTAAAATTATAAAATTTTCTATTTAGTTAAAAAACATTCTCAAGCAGTATTAACAGGATAGTAATAGTTTTGCCTTCTGCTATTTCTTGTTACTAAATTGCTGCTTTTATCACAGAATTGTAGGATGGCTGAAGTTGGAACAGACCTCTAGAGGTCATCTTGTCACACCCCCCTGCTCAAGCAAGGTCACCTAGAGAAGGTTGCCCAGGACAATGTTCAGCTGGCTTTTGAATGTGTCCAAGGTGGGAGACTCCACAACCTCTTTGGGCAATCTGTGACAGTGATCAATCACCCTCACAGTGAAAAAGTGTTTCCTGACATTCAGACAGAACCTTCTGTGTTTCAGTTTGTTCCCATTGCCTCTCATCCTGTCACTGGGCACCACTGAAAAAAGCCTGGCTCTGTCTTCTTTGGACCCTCCTTTCAGGCATTCGTACACATTGATGAGATTCCCCCTGAGCCTTCACTTCTGCAGGCTAAACAGCCCAGTTTTCTCAGCCTTTACTCTCATGAGAGATGCTCCAGCCCGTTCACCCCTACTCATCTTACTGTTGAGTAGAGGGGACAGATAACCTCCCTTGGCCACTGGCAAATTCTTCCTAACGCTGCCCAGGGTACCATTACCCCTGTTTGCCACAAGTGCACATTGCTTGCTCATTTTCAACATGGTGTCCACCAGGGCTTCTCTGCAAAGTTGCTTTCCAGCCAGTCAGTCACTGGCATGTACTGGTGCATGGGGATATTCCTCCCCAGATACAAAACAGACTACCATTTCTGTGAAATCAGAATATCACTGCAATATTTCACATGTCTTGGAGAGTTAATCTAATAGAATAGATAGTCCAGAGGCCTGTTCCATTGTTTGGAAAATTTAGACTTCAAATAGACCTAAACTTTGCATATTGATGTTTCCTGTGAAGACTCGTTTAGAAGAATATTTTGTTTGCTTTATCTACTTTCTAAAGATCTACCCCATTTCATTTCTCTAATTTTACAAATCCATTGTTCCATTTTAAAATACTGGTCTGTATGTTGTTCCTTATTTCAAGGCTGAACAAAAGACTTGTCACCATTTTCCAACATCTGGATTATATAAGAATGATATCAAATCGCTTTATCTTTAATTGAAATGCACTGATATCTTCAGACTTTCTGTTTTATATTTCCTAGGTAATTATTGTTTCCAGCATTTTTCTGACACATATTTATCTTCAAAACATTTTTCACTAAGTTCATGCACTGTTCTGCTGCTTTTTGAATATGCTTTTTATACATAATGTATTATGCTTATATTCCCTCATTTTGGCATTTTAGTTTACCATGTTTATATTATCTCAAGTTTCAGTTTGAATGCTTCATTTGATCTTGATTTCATATTAAAACAGCCAAAAACACATTCCTAGGCACTTTTGCAGATATGCACCCTTTTAGTCATTTATCAATTTTTATTGAAATGAATGTCAGTATAATTGAAATTTGTTATCAGCAACTGCTATATGTACTTGAGCACTTCCTGATATATTCTGTCAGTTCTTTAATAGTTCCCATAGTTTCCTTTGATCAGTTTTAACCAACCTTTGATTTCAGTTGAACTGTCTAGGCTTTGGTAACTATTCCCTATTGGAACAGGCTGATCGCAAAAATCTGAACCCGAGTTTCTACTGACTTCTGTTTTATTCCTTACTCTACACCATAAAATGCCTAGAAAATAAGGTCATGAAAAATGTGATTTAAGTATCTCACTGAAATGAACTGATGCGTATAATAAGATATTTGTTTTTGCATAGTTTCCTGTTTCTTTTTTTTGTGCTTTCTCTGTTAGTATTCAGTTCGAGATTTCCTTCTTCTCTCCCTCGCAACCATTACTTCCCATTAGCAGTTGTAGTTATAAATCAAAAAACGTATGGACAGACTGCACGTACCTTGGAGTCAGGGAGCAGGAGATAGATGGATTACATACAAAACCTGCTAACTACTTAATTAAAACAAAAAGATTTGTTCCTTTGAGGATTTTGTAGTTGCCTATTTAGAAGCTCAAGTAAATGAAATTTCTTCCAAGATACTAGTAATCTGAATGTGGGGGTGCAAAACTGGATATACCGTTCTAGATGTGATCTAATGGGTGCCAAGGAAAGTAAGCAGCTCCCTTGATTTACTTACTAGCTATATTTCTGATCAGACTGCTGTCCACTGGTATCTCCAGGGCCTTTTCAGCAGTTTTTCATCAGCCAGTCAGTGCTCAGGCACTGCAACAGGCTTGTCCTTGTACCATTGCAGGGGCTTAGTCCATATCTGACACAGACCTTTGCATTTATCCTTGCTCAGTTTAATAACATTCCTTTTGGTCCATTCCTTTGTGTTGTCTGTGGCCCTCTGAAAGGGGCTTGTTCTTATGTGTATCAACCACATGTTTGGTGTCATCCACAAACTCTGTGAGAGCACAACCATTGATGAACATATTTAATGGGATGAGTTCAAGACAGACCTCTGAGAAAACCCTTTAACTGGCCTCCAGATAGAGTATGACTCAGCAATCATTACCCTCTGTGCTTGAAAAACTCAGTCTTTTCACCCATCTAGTAGTCCAGCTGTCCAAACCACAGTGCTCCAGACTGAAAATAAGGGTGCTGTGACAGTTAAAAAGGGTAAAAATTATCCTTGTAAAAAGGTTGCAATGTAGACAATCCTCACTGCTCTCCTGTTATCCACACATCTAGTCATTTTACCAGAGAAGGCAATCCTGCCAGTCAGGCATGATTTCCCCTTAGAAATGTGTTCTGGCTATTCCCAAATACTGTTGCTTTTTTTTTTCTCCTGCACATGCTCAGAACTTACTTCTGAGAAAATCCATTTCATAGTTTCCCCAAAGACTGAAGTGAGGCTTTAATTTACTGAACAATGGTTTTTACATTTCTGAAAATGGGTGCCTTTCCAGAATCGTCTCTACAACCTTTCAAAAATGACCAAAAGCAGCCCAGTAGTAACCTCATACAGTGCTCTCACAAAAAAAAAAAAATATTGAAGTTTTGGGTTTGTTTTGGTTTAACCACAGCCGGCAACTAAGCACCACACAGCTGCTCACTCACTCCCCCACAGTGGGATGGGGAAGAGAATCAGAAGAGTAAAAGTGGGAAAACCCATGGGTTGGGATAAAGATAGTTTAATAGGTAAAACAAAAGCCACGCACGCAAGCAAATCAAAACAAGGAATTCATTCACTACTTTGCATCAACAGGCAGGTGTTCAGCCACCTCCAGGAATGCAGGGCTCCATCGCTTGTAATGTTTACTTTGAAAGACTAATTCCATAATGTGTCCCCTCTTCCTCCTTCTTCCCCCAGCTTTATATGCTGAGCATGATGTCATATACTATGGAATATCCCTCTGGTCAGTTGGAGTCAGCTGTCCCAGCTGTGTCCCCTCCCAACTTCTTGTGCACGCCCAGCCTGCTCACTGGTGGGGCTGTGTGAGAAGCAGAGAAGGCCTTGACTCTGTGTAAGTACTGCTTAGCAGTAACAAAAACATCCCTCTATTATCAACACACACTTCAGCATAAATCCAAAACATAGCCCCGTATTAACTACTAAGAAGAAAATTAACTCTATCCCAGACAAAACCAGGACAGTTTGCTGTATAGAATTGCTCATTTAGAGTGAGATAATTTTCAGGTTACTTTGGCCTCACATACATACAGGATACACTAGCATAAGGCTACAGGGCTAAGCACATAATTAATGTAAACTTGTCTTAGAAGAGAAATAAAATCTAGGAAAAAAAAACAACCACCCCAAAAAATAATGTGTTATTTTTTACCTTCCCTCCACCCCAGCCTTGGTGGAGGTGTAGAGGATAAAGATTCTGTGCAGAAATGTTCTGCTTTTTGATATAATTCAGTAAAACCAGGTTTCACAAAGTTCAAAGAGAAATTGGTTTCTATGCACAGATTTGCAAAACTACAGATGTAGTTTTCATTTAATATTCTTATCTAACCATATTCTTTTAAATCAGGTACAAACACGTTGCTATCCTCAGACAAACTTTTACTGGCAGCTCGTTCAGAACAATTAACATTGGCACTAAGAATATAATACTGGTGTTTTTAATTCCTGTCTAGGACACAGGGTCCATTTCATTCTCACAAAAATTAATACAATCTTATGGAAGAAATGTATCATGTTAATATTTAAACCAACCCAAAGCTTTTGCATAAATAAATATTTATTTCCTTGAGTATCCTTAACCCTACAGATTCCCATTGATAACCCTGGAATTCAGGATTTAGGAGATTTTTGTTTATTTAACTTCTTCTGCAATTTTGTCTTTTATTTTAAAATATGCTGTATCTCTGAACACATCACAGCCTACACTGGTAATAGTTTATAAATAAACATTGGTATTCATTTGCATTTTAGCCCTCATTATTCTGTTCATGAACCTGATGATAATTTCTACTTTGTCTTTTTTAATTGCTTTCCAAGTTCATGGCTCTTCTTCTACATAATAATCTTACATTTACATTGAATTCTTTATCCTGAAAGATACCAAAGCCCTTCAAAAACTGTGAGCTGAATTCTGTCATCAGTTTTATCCAAACACCCACCAGCTGCAAAGAAATGGAAAATCTCTGAGGAGATAATTTGATACCTTGAATAAAAGAAAATTGATCACTTCAGCAGAAAATACAGAACTAGTTCAAACTGGTAAGAAGTAGTTTCCTGTGATTTAATTTGTTTTTCTTCTGGGATTTTTCGTTTTTTAACAAACATTTTTTAACAAACAATTCATTTTTGTTTTTCTTCTGGGATTTTTCATTTTTTGTTTTTCTTCTGGGATTTTTCATTTTTTGTTCTTCTGGGATTTTTTTCATTTTTTAGGGATTTTTCTTAGTCATCTGGAAGTTTGTATTAAATGTAAAGACTGTGCTCATCAAAGACTGATTTCTGTCCTACTTTCACACCAGTTTGCACTGAATTGCTTTATCTCTGTGCTTAGGTCACATTTTGCAAGCTTTTTTTTTTCCCCCAAGCTTTTCTTAAGCTGATAAGTAAGCCAAATAAAGTCAATGTTCCGGGTAATCTTGCATCTAACATGTTCAAGGTGGATCCATCATGTTAGCTATCATATTACAAGTTTTTGCATGATGAGAGTGTTCTAGTAGCTTTCATCAGAAATATTCTTGTGCCCTCTAACAATATTTTAAGCATTATCTAACATTCGTGCTTTAAGTTTCTATCTCCAAAACCCAGTATTTGAATGCTGTGTAGCCCAAGAAATTTGCATGAAAATGAAGATTCTATTACCATCCAAATTACAAATTTTGAACACTGTTTTTTAATAATCAAGTGAATCAAGTAAAAGTAAATAAAAATACTAAAAGATTAAAGAAATTGTCAAGTTATGAATAGTATGGAGTCTGGTGAGGAAAGTAAATTAGGTGTGTATTATCTTGGGATTTTCAGGATACCGACTTCTTATCTTTTTTTTTTTATGTTGTTTCAGTTTATAAGACTGTTTTATCAAGGGCTTCTTCAAAGGCTTTGTTTCTTCCTCTGTCTTAGAAACAAATAAGCACTCCTTGTATAGGTATTTTTGTCTGCACTAGGATAACACTAGGATAACTAAGTAAGTCTTGAAGATGGTCAAATACAGCCATGTTTAGAAAAGTGATGACCAAAAATGAATGTCAAATAGTATTTCTAAAAGAAAAACTTATTTTTAAGCAAATATTTTTCCACAAAACTTTGCACTGATTCCAGAATACTGTTTTCCCGTACTTTCAAATCTAACCATGTAATACAAGTTTCAAAAAAGCTTCATAATGTATACATGAATTTTGCCCTGCTTCTTAAACTGCTGTGGTAACCTCTAGTCTTGATATACCAAGAGTCTTTCTTTAACCAGTCACACTAAGTGCAAACGAAAGAAAAAGAAGTTATTCTTTATAGAGATATTGCCCTGATTTTTAGGCATTTTCTTACTTACCTTTAGCAAGAATTCAAACTTTCTGAACACTTTTAAAGAATGTGTTTTACAAAATATTCTGAGAACTTTTTTGGTATAATAACAGAAGATTACAGGCCTCAGAAGACAATTCAATTGTCAGGTGAATAATGGCAAGGCAAAACTTTTTACCCACCAAAGATCTGTATAACTGGGGCTGCAGGGGAGGATCTCTTATCTTAATGTAAAAGTTCTAAGAGAAGCAGCGGTTTAATTTCTTAATCTGTTAATGGTAATCTTTATTTGGGTTCCTCTTCTGATGTGTGGGATTTCTGCTTTTCCTTGCCTTCTAACGAATTTAGAACAAACTTTTTGCTTGTCTGTACAAACACTTTTTTTTCCCCCCAATATTGCAGAATCATGTCCACAAAACAGGAATCAAAAGAAAAATCACAAGACCAAGATAGTCATTCAAGTTTTGTTACAAAACTGACTGGAAATTTTATTAACAACTATGATCGTGAGTACAAATATGAACAGAACTTCTACATATTATCAAGGTGGCTCAGCATACCATCTCTGCCTCTGAGTTCGAGTGTCTTCCCTCAGATATATTGATTTTAATTCTAGAAGACCATTCACTTCAGTTCCTTTCTTAGTAAGAGGGACACATAAATCCCAACAACTTTAATTTAATTTCATTATCCATGTGTGGGTTATGAATGTGTACTCTGAAAGTGGGAGAAGAATGGGTTTTCAATGGACAAATTGACATTTGTGTTACTAACTAAATGTCACACTCATCTCTAAATAGTTCTTTTGATTTTTGCAGGAAGGATTCTTACACTTTTTTGCATGACAAATAATTCTGTACTTGAATGTGCAGCTTCTGTTCATCTGGGCTATCTTGTTTCTGATGCTCAGGAGAGCGCTGCCACAGATCTTCAGCTGTGTAAAACCTTGAGGGGCCACACATGCCAAAAAGAGAAAATGTAATTGCAATTCATATGAGACTGTGAAGTGCTAGTATAAAAGGTCACAGCACATTGTCGTTTATTGCTCAGTAACTGAAATCTGGAAGGTGAATCCTAGAAAAATAAGAGAAAGATAGGCGAGGTCACAGTCACTAGAGGAAGGATCTCAGAGGCACAGAATGGAAGAATCTGAAGGAACTCAATTACTATCCACCATCACTGGGAAGGTCTTCAAAAACCTCTGAGGAAAACAAAAGTCAGCTCAGACACAGATGTCCAAGACACTCATTAATTTATTGTGTAATGACACAGCCAAAATCATTTCTCTGTTAGGGCAGTTCACCACGTGTATTTGTGCTAGGGCAAATGGCTGATTGAAACTGCATATGAAACAGAGGGAAACTTCCACTGGATTTCACCCACCAGTTATGATGATAAACACCTTTATAGATCTTCCTTCATTCCCACTCACCTTGTCAGCAGCTTCTTCCACTGCATTCTTGGAGACATTGAAAGCAAACAGGCCAGGAAACAATTTAGTTGATAGTTTTCAACTCTGGATACTAGTTACTTCCCCTGGATGAAAACCCACAACTCTTAAGGGGCCTGGAGCTTCATGAGAGTGCCAGATTTCAGACACAGTTCAGCTTGTGCTTCAAGAAATCACTTCACAGATTACATTTCAGGCAACTGAGTTACATACAGTTGAAACAGACTGGGACTACAAGTTTGCTTTTGCCTTTGTAATAGGAAGTGAATCAGATTGTTTTTAGTGGGTCACAGAATGTGTAATGTACTCTGCTAAAAAAAAAAAAAAGTAAAAGGATGGAGAGGGTAGCAAAAGTTATCAAGTTTATCCTAATTCTTTTTCTTTTTTTTTCCAGTTGCAGATTGCCAGCAGTTTGGATCTAAGAGACTTCAGAGTATCTGTTTCTGAAAAATTTGTTTTAAATTTGCCTCTGTGCAGAAATGTTAATAAGATTTACAAGAAAGAGACAATCCTACATAGGAGAAGGCAATACTTGCCCCACTGCAATATTTGAAAGCTGAACAGTACATTTCTCCACCACAAGGTCATTGCTCATAGCCCTGCTGTAAGCAGCACTTATATTAGCTGTCTTCTTACTTCAGTTTTGGAATGCCAGGATAAATGGGGAATTGAAAACTGCAGAAGTGTCTTCCCCTCATCCCTTTCATAGTGCTTCCTCACTGAAGGTTCTCTTAATACTTTTCAAATACCTTTGGCTAGGGCTCTGCCACCATGTTCCAAACTTTAAAGGTGTCAGCTGTAAAAGTCAGACCTTTCAAGACTTAAAGCAAAATCTAGATTTCTTTGTTTGACCCAGACGCTTATAAGTTTGCCTTCACATTCGTAAGGTCTAGAACCACTTTCTTTTTTTCCAAAGCAAAACCCAAAACTGCAATACTTACACTTTCACAGCAACTTGTAAGTACTAGCTTTATCAGTATAGTCCTTTTTTCTTAACCCTACCCTGAATCTGACAATGGTGATATTAAAAATTACCAACAAGAGCAAACAGATAAAGACATACACATTCCCCCGTATCACCTGCTTCCACATGGAAGCAGAGCAAATAATATAAAGCCAAAACCTGAAATATGGATTTGAGCTTTTAACCATGACAGAAGTAGAAATATAAAATTGCATTTGCATGCCAAAACGTGCCTCAGAATCTCTTACACAATTGACTAAATTACTAACATTTATTAATCTACTTCATACTGCTATTGTACAGATACTGAGAGCATTTGTTAAAAGCAAAACTAATTTAGTGAGGTGTTGACATATGGCCACATGCATGTAAGGAGGCAAATCAGACAGGATGGTCAGTGGTGGCCATGGGAGTCTCTGTTACGAGGGCTCTTGCAGTGACATCCTCAGCTTGACTGGCCCACTAACTGCTTCTCTGTTCAGTTTTAGTTATCTTTTATAATCCAACTAGCATGTGCTTCTACATGACCATTCCAGCACACACATAGAACAAGGTCGTAGGATAGGAACATGGAAGCAATTGAGGTTGAAGGGAACTTGAGGAACTCTCCAGTCCAAGCTCCTACTAGTCCTGGATGTATGGTCAGACTAGGTTGCTCAGGTTTCTGTCCAGTCACTTGAAAACTTCCAATGACAGAGACAACACAGACTCTCTGGTGTCCTCTGCTCCGCTGCTTGACTGTCCTGACTTTTTTTTGAGATCCAGCCTGAGCCTCTCTTGTTTCAGCTGATGCATATTGTTTCTCAGCCTTTCACCATGCAGTACTGTGAAAAGCCTGGCTGGTGTCTCCTCTGTTGCTTCTGTGTTGGTGCCACAGGGCTCCTGATAGGTTTGCCTAAAGCCTTCTCTTATCTGGGCTGAATGACCTTTGGTCCCACAGCTCTCTTTGCAGGGAACGGGCTGCAGCCCCCAACTGTCTGGCTGGCCTTCCCTGAGTTCAGTCATGCTTATTGATGTCTTTCTTGCATTGGGTAGCCCAAAATTGCAGGTAGTATTCTATATATGATCTCATAAGTCCTGAATAAAGGGGGATGATTCCCTCCCTCAGTAAGCTGGCTGTGTCCCTGTTCATACAGCAGAGAATGCTGTTGGCTGCCTTTATTACCAGGCTTATACTGTTTGCTATCCACCACCTTCTACAAGCCTGCTACAGAAGGGCTGCTCGTCAGGCAGTCCCCAGTCTGTATTGTTGTAAAGCGTATTTATTCCTTTCCAGGTGTATGAGTTTGCATTTATCTTTGTTAGATATCATTCAATTCCTGTCAATCCATTCCTACATTTTGTCCAGGTCCTCCTGGACAGCAGTCCTGCCCTCAAGCTCCCTGTTTGGTGTCTACTGAACACCTTATGCACAAGCATTCTATGAACTCCTCCAAGTTTTTGAATAAGATCTTAAGCAGGACCAGTCTCTATGTTATTCCATATGTTACCAGCATCCAGGTAGATTACAACTCATTATCCACTACCTGCTGAACCTAAACATCCAATGAGTTTTGTACCCATGTGGTTTTAATCCTATCCAGACTGTATTATCCTAACTTGGATACAAGAATAATGTGGAAGACAGTGTGAAAAGCCTTGCTAAAAATGAAGTAAATGACATCCATTTCTCTTCTGCTGATCAAAAATCTAGTTAGGAAGGCAATCCACTGGTCAAGCATGATTTACCCTTGATAAACCTATGCTGACTGCTCCTAGTCACCTTCTCCCTCACAGGCATGAAAATGCATTTCCATAAGACCCGCTCTATGATTTTCCCTGGTATTGAAGGTGGCTAACTAATCTGTACTTCCCCATATTGTTATTTTGTTGCTTTTTTATGAAGACTGTAATATTTGGTTTCCTCCAGTCATCACCAATCTCCTCCAACTTTCACAATTTTTGAAAGGTGTTAAAAAGCAGCCCTCTGAGGATATTGGCTCAGCAACCCTGAATGCAGCCTGTCTCATACCATGGATCTACTGTGGATCAGGTTCTCCAAATTAATCCCTGACTTGGTCTGCATCCACTTTATTCTCCTTGACTAGTCTTTGTTGCTATGAGTGAGGCTATTAAGGCACTGAGTACCTCTGTCCTGTTTGTTTCCACTGTCATTAAATCACTCGCCCCAGTCAGCAGCAGGTTCATCTTTTCTTTGTTCAACTTTTTATTTCTGATTAGTCACAGCTTCTTGCTATTATTGCTCATCTATGCAGATAGTCAGCTGGGGTGTTCCTCAAGCGCTGAACAAATGAATGACTTAAAAGCACTTTGTTCATGCAGGCATAGACCAGATATCCAGCTTTTCCCCACTTATAAGTAAAGAAAAGCTTGATTTTCATAGTTAGACTTCACTTATAAATAAATTCTGTAACTCATGACACATTGCAGTCATTCAAATACTACATATCTATGCTTACTGAAAAATATAGTTGTTTTACTTACATTGTGCTGTATTTGCTGAAAAATGTCGCTTTTATGTGGTGAGCCATGTCACACAATGAAGGAAGATTTGCTTTCCAAATTTCTTTACATCTGAACATGTTGACAACAAATCCTGACATGTCTTTAAGGCAATAAATGAGCAAATTATTCTTAAAACCTATTTTACAATGTCCATTTTATTATTGAACAATCAATTTCCTTAAACATAATAAATACACTTATCATCATTCACAACTGTGTGCTTGTGCACACCAAATTTTAAGTTCTAATTCAGTCATTTTAATTGAGTGCAAATAGAAGTTTCAGATATCTCTTGCATCTGTATCTTGAAATACTTGGTTATCATTCTGTTTTGTTTTGGTTTAGTTTACAATCTCATAATCCAAATAAAGCTCTTACTCTGTCTTGTTCTCTCACTATTTTTATAAAACATATGTATTTCTACACATAGACAAGTGTGACAAGTGCAACAAGAACAAGTGTAATACTGGACCTCTAGACTATTATCTTTGGGTAGAATGATCCGTGACAAACAAAGCCAAAGATAAGGCCACAGGAAGTGGAAAGAATGGAAAATTCATACACCTTATGTCACCTGCCCAGTATTGTTGTGGTAAGGCAAGCAAAATATTAGGATACATAATGTATATAAATATATGTTGATGATTCTTTACATAGTCATAAACAGTACACTAACTGTGATTGTGTATCTAATTGCATAAGCTAAAAATAATTGGAAATTCTTCTTTATAATAGAATTAACATAATATCTAGTACTTGTGATACGTTAAAAGTTCTAGTTAAATTTTATTTAGAGAGATATACTGCATAATAAGGTAAATGGTAATTTATTTTCCATTGAAAAGAAAATAAGAATTGCATACAAAACTGTCTCAACCAGAAAATAAAATGTGAAATTTTCAATCACAAATTGCCAGGTTGAGTTATACCAGCATCCTAGAGTTTAGCATTAACTATTTCTAAAGGAAAGCAAGAAAAACAACAACAAGGCAGTAAGCAAACAGATATAGAAAGATTCTTCTTAATCTTTCTTAGTCAAAAATAAGACTTTGACGCAAATCCTACAGTATTCTATACATCTGAACCCTTATGGCCGGATTTTAAAACATACAAATATGTCTATTTTTACCACTTGAATTACAAAAAATTTAGTTAATGATGGTAAAAAAACCCAACAAAATGTAACTTTACTACTACCTGTTCTTGTTAGTCCATACTTCTCTGAACCACACTAAAGGCTCTTGACTTTTTTACACCTTCTGATACTGTCATAATACTGTCATAATATTTTTAGTGATCAGTATTGTCATCTGTATATATCTTTTATTTAATAAATTTTCACAATGGCTTGGCTAGTATATTTTGTACTGTTGCCCTGTAATGGCTAGATCATAAAAAACTGCTCAGCTTTATAAATCAGAACATAGTTGCTTATAGGTATTTTTTCCCCCTTACCTACAACTGGTAAATTTAGAATATTTTAATAAATGCGATACACTCCAACCCCACTGTCACTATGAAATTCCAAGTGAGTGTTGTGTGCAGAAGAGTGATATTAGCAGTGAGACACTAGCAGGCTGCATGCTTTTTACAGCATTGTTTCTTTGTGTTATTATTCCAAATGGCATCTGTGCTGTCGCAGATGACCTACCTGTTCAGGTTCGTGGGTGTTTTCATTTCATCTCAAGAATGACTATTGTCTTTGAGACAGCAAAGAGTGAATGCATTTGTTCCTTGAGCACTGGTTCATAACTAAACACTTCTCAAACTCTGAGACGCCTGGTAACATAAAGAGCTCTTAAAAGTTACATAATGAATCTGCAAGAAAATCTGTAGCTTACAGCATAATACCTGTCTTAATTTGGAAAACAACATGTCAGCAGCAGGTCATAGAAAGCAGACAAGTAAGACTTGCAAATTAACAAGTATCAGGTAATGATTTTACGCATACAATTATTTTTTAAAAGCCATTACTCACTAGGGGCAATGAAGAAATGAATTGATTTGATTTATCAGTTTTCCATCCTCTGATGGTTCACCCATTATCTCCAGAAACTACCATTCTAAACACAAATCAGCCTTACTGGAGTCACCTGCAAACAAAGTGAAGCAACAAAACTTCACTTACTGGAGTCACCTGCAAATTTGGCTATTTGCTCTATAATCTTTTTCATTGTAACAAAAACCTGGGCATAAACGCATATGTATTCAGCCCATATTCTAAAGTAAGAGTGCACGTACCTTCTATGTAAATTTTTGTATTCTTTTTCATAATTTCTTTGTTACTTTAGATGTTATCTACTTATGAGCCATAGGTTTCCTTATTCTAATTTATTAACCATTGGAAGAGTTTTGCTAGTGCTAGAACTGCAGGATTAGGGCCTATGTTTTAATAAATCTCCCTTACAAATTATCTCTCCTTGTAGTTCTTACATAACTGCTAGCACTGCTGGTTCTGTGTTTTCTTTACAAATGAAGGCCAACTCCTTATCCCATTAAAACCACTGGCAAAATTCCTGATGGCTTCAGTGGGAATAGGTTTCAACTCTTACCTCTCAGCTGTCCAGTAATAGCTAGCACCTACAGTGATAAACACTTACTGTTTATTTTTTAACTTTGACATTATAAGCAGGTTAATAATGTCAAAAAAAAAGCTAATGGCCATTTAAGTTGATGACACCATGACATCACTTTGCTCTGTAATTGACTGAAAATTTCTATTCTTCTTTCTTTTCCTTTTGCCACAGATTAGGTATTCCAGAGTTCTGAAATTAATTTACTGAAGATTAATGTTTCATTTCTTTGAAACTAGCAGTGTTATGCAGGTGAAAAACCCGGTATCAGGAAATGTTTTACCCTTGGAGAACAAGAATTATTTCTGTGGCAGTGCCTAATATATTATGGCCTGGTCCCACATAGTCCAAAGTATCATAACATTTTCAGCATATTCATCACCAAGTGAAATCAGTGAAATATTTGTTAAATTAAGATCTGATTTAAAAAATCTGCTTCTCACAAGTGTTTGCTGACAAGCCCAAAACAATTCAGCGGTAACATACTGACCACCGCACAAAACCTCACTGTATGCCTGAGTTTTATTATATTAGCACTTAATAAGCAAAAAAGTGTTGAACATCTGCTAAGGGGATGACTGGCTAGGTGGAGACCAGTGGATGTTTTTTATGTTGACTTTAGCAAGGCTTTCAACACTATTTTCCATAACATCTTCATAGACAATAAAATATATGCTAGATAAATGGATAGCAAGTAGACTGAAAATTGAACTGCCAGGTAAAAAGGGTTGTGATCCAGCACAAAGTCCAGCTGGAGGCCAGTCATTACTGGTGTACCCCAGAGGCTGATACTGAGTCCAGAATGACCTGAGCTGTGGAGAGAGTGCACCCTTAGCAAGTTTGCATAGAATGCAAAACTGGGACGAGTGACTGATAGTCCATGGCTGTGCTGTCAGTCAGAGGGTTCTGGACAGACTGATGAAATAGTTGGGAAAAACCTCATGAAGTCCAGTAAAGAGGAGAGGGGAGGGGAGGAGAGGGGAAGGGAAGGGAAATGGATTGAGTCCAGTAAGAGGCCACAAAGGTGATTAAGGGACTGGAGTATCTGTCTTATCAGGAGAGGCTGAGAGATCTGGGAGTGTAAAGTCTGGAGAAGAGAACGCTCAGGAGGACCTTATTCACATCTATAAACACCTGACGCGGGGCAGGGGTGAGCAGACAAGATGGAGCCAGACTCTTCTCAGTGGCGCTCAGTGTCAGGACAAGAGGTAATGGGCAAAATTTGACATACAAAAAATCAACCTGTGTGCCACATTTGGCATGGGCAACTTTTCTAGTGCACTGGCAGCCATGGATTAGGCCAAGGTGTATAGAATGATGCACAGACTAAAGGCAGCTAGTGCCAATAGAATTACGTTGTTTTCCTTATTCTAAAGGTGAAGTCAAACTATAACATTCTGCAGATTTTATTTCTTTAACACAAACCAAGGAATGCTACTTAGTTTATCTTTATGTAGTGACAGAAATGAGCCTCATGTAGATGTACTGTTTTAATATCCTGTTAGACATTTTCCTTTCCAGTGAACATGCTGCTTTTTTAACCACAGGATGCAGTGGTCAGCCAGACCTTATGTAATTGACTGCTTCAGACCAGAGGAGGTTTCATTTGTAATTTTTACTGTCCTTCTAAAACACCAGGATAGTGCTAAAAGACTGAACGCTATTAGCACATTCTCTCCACTTTTCACTATTTTCTAGAGAAAAATCTACCACTCTGAATGGATGATCTCAATTTATCCTGTTTCCATCCCCTCCCACACACATACTGTAAGACACACAGCCATCCTCACCACTTGTGAAAAAACTTTAATATATCTTAAGAAAGATACTCGAATGGTGACATGTGACGTAAGGAGAAATGTTAGGCCTCAGGACTTTTTGGAGTTTTTTTAAGAAGTGTGTAGAACATGACTTTAACTGTTCTGGTCTCTCTGGAACAGTTTGCTATGATCCCAAATGATATGGCATATATATGAAGTGGCAGGTAAAATTTTGCTATTATGTGTGTCTATAATGCACACATCTTACAGATCTTAAGATTATAAAAATCACATTCAGGAGATATAAAACATGAACATGAATTGCAAGGTCAAGTCTTGCTCAGTAATGGAAACATGAAAAATATTCACAATCAACCAATCGCTCACCTACCCCTCTAAAAGGAGCTGATATATTAAGCATTACTTTCCACTGTGTTTCAAACCAGCTTTTTTAATACTATTCTCACAGTAATCTGTTCTACAAACACATAATGTAATTAGCATTTTTTTACAGGGGAACAGGATAACATAACAGCACCAGGCCTCAAACAAAGCTGAATTAACCACAGTATTTAGTTTAAATTATTTCATATTTTGATACTGTTAACAAAATGACACCCTGTAGGACGCAATTGTATGAGGTTTTTCTGATTCTAGGCATTTTCCTTGTTATTAGGATGTCTTAGGTTTTGCCATTTGTCTATTGACAGCCTCTGCTGACAGTAACAGTCCAGAACAGCAATGTTTCAAGTAGCTAGCAACAATGGTAGCAGCATGCAGTGTGCTACATTTGATTTTCTTAGGCATGATAAGGAATAGATTTGCATTGAAGGAAAAGTTTCAATACAGGGAAGAAGGATGTTGACAAAGAAGTCATAAATTTCTGCATAGCAATTTTAAAAGAAAGTATCAAGACTCAAATCTAAATTTTCAAATTCATTTTAGTGAGACTTTAATGACAGCTTACCTGATACAGTTTCTGCTGGAAAGAGCTGGAAAGTATTTCCCAGCTTCGAACAACATAACAAAAAAACCCCCAAAATTACTTACAAGACATAATGGCAGACTGCAAATGTGACTAAAAATTTCAGCCTTGAACAGAGATGGAAGAAACCATTTCATTTTTATCAGTGCAAAACCAACATGCTTTACCCTGAAATGTTGAGTTGTTGTATGACAGTTTTTACCAATCATTTTATCTTTAATATACAATGTTCATAATTTAAAACCGGCATCTTTCAAAAGTAAACTTTCTTAAAGCCCCTTCAACTTTGCAAATGTATGCTTGAAGTGTCTCTAGTGCTAATAAACATGGCCATGTGGAAATTGCTCAGATTATTCCCTTCTTTCCACCTTTCCCAGTCCCTCCCTTGAAGGATACCTCCTTGAAAGAAGAATCTGTGCACAGACTGCTTGCATGCACTGTGAGACCATATACCTCTCACTATACCTATGCAAATTCACTGGGTAAGTTAAAAAAAAAAAAACAAAAATGGGGGCAAAAAAAAAAAAAATTAGAGGAAATTAGCATGAACAGGTGATTTAGCAGACATGAACAGGTGATTTAGCAGACACGACCTATGAGCAGAAAATTAAGGTGTTGGGGTTGTTCAGTCCGTGGAAGAAAAAACTGAGGGGATGGATGGACATGTGAAGGTTTACGCCTGTAAAATGTAGGAGGGAATAAACTGTTCAGGCTGTACCTCGGGAACAGGAGTCCGTATTG
>KZ505639.1:2911602-2922948 GCA_002844005.1 Limosa lapponica baueri | reverse complement strand
CCTGCTTGAAAGTAGGAAGGCTCTGCTGAGGGATCTGGACAGGCTGGATTGATGGGCTGAGGCCAATGGCATGAGGTTCAACAAGGCCGAGTCCTGGGTCCTGCACTTGGGTCACAACAACCCCAATACAGAGCTACAGGCTTGGGGAAGAGTGGCTAGAGAGCTGCCTAGCAGAAGTTGTTGGAGGTGGTGTTTGACAGCTGGCTGAGTATGAGCCAGCAGTGTGCCCAGGTGGCCAAGAAGACCAACAGCATCCTGGCCTGTATCAGGAATAGTGTTGTGAGTAGGACTAGGGAAGTGATCATCCCCTTGTAGTTGACACTGGTGAGGCCCCACCCTTAGTACTGTGTCCAGTTTGGGGCCCCTCACTACAAGATATTGAGGTGCTGGAGCGGGTCCAGAGGAGAGCAACAAAGCTGGCGAAGGGTCTGGAGTCTTACGAGGAGCAGCTGAGGGAACTAGGATTGTTCAGCCTAGAGAAAAGGAGGCTGAGAGAAGACCTTATCGGTCTCTACAACTACCTGAAAGGAGGTTGTGGAGAGGTGGGCATCAATCTCTTCTCCCAAGTAACAAGTGATAGGACAAGAGGAAATGGCCTCAAGTTTCTCCAGGGGAGGTTTAGATTAGATAATAGGAAAAATTTCTTCATGGGGAGTGTTGTCAACCATTGGAAGAGGCTGCTCAGGGAAGTGATAGAATTGTCATCCCTGGAGGTATATAAAAGACAGGTCGACCAGGTGCTTAGTGACATGGTTTAGTGATGGTTTTTGTCAGTGTTAGGTTGATGGTTGGACTCAGCGATCTGAAGGGTCCCTTCCAACCTAGGCAATTATATGATTCTATGACCCTGGAGGTATTTAAAAGTAGACATAGTGCTTAGAGATATGGTTTAGTGATGGTTTTTGTCAGTGTTAGGTTGGTGGTTGGACTAGATGCTCTGAAAGGTCCCTTCCAACCTAGACAATTCTATGATTCTATGACTTATCTCAGAGTCTTTTCTTTCATGATCCTGCTCCATGCTGAAATGTTCCTATGTGCTGGTCGGGTAATGGACAGTAGTTTCCTCGGGGAAATGATGCCTATGGCTGGTGAAGAGCACACCAGCAAGAAACAATTTTAAGGTGGTCTCTCAGACAACCAGGGACTAAAGCTGATTACAAGTTAAACTGGATTATATACGCTCTTGAAGTCCCTACCCAACTCCACTTCACCTAAAAATTTCAATCAAATTAATTCAAGGAGTATTAATTTTGTGAACTTTTAAGAACAAACTACTCCACAACGGAAACCATAGGATACCAATAGCTGTTTCAATAGGCCTGACCTTAACCAAAACTGTACCATAAACATACCCAGTGGTTGTTTGCCACAAGGGTGTTGCAGTGCAAGAAATTTAGCCTTCATTACATCTTCTGAGTTTCATTCTAGAGATTTCACTGTGAAAGCATTTTTCCTATGCTGACATTCAGATTCTTTTTGAGTGACAACATATACCAGCTCCAGATCCTCCTTCAGTCCATAATCTGAGCATATAGTATGTTCAGGTATTCTGATGCTGCGTGACAGTTTTGTATGCTACCTGTCAACCTGGAATACACAATTCTGTTTCAAGCAGACCAAATGTTTGAGGGGCCAAATGCACCCACAGACAAAATAAACACAATAAAATCAAATATAAAGGAAGTTTTACAATTCTTTATGAACATGGATTAAGGGCTAATGAGATGTTCAAAATTATTCTTTTAGATTTTGGAATATGCAGACAGAAGCAGACAAAGAAAGGAGGGGTATTATTAGAGTTTGGATTATTATGGCCTAGATAATTAGAGTATGTTAGAAAGAAGAAGAAAAAGGTTAGAAGAGGAAAGATAAAAGCATGATGTAAATATATTGTCCAGGACATTAACATTTCTGAGAAATCCTTGAGTGTTTTTGGATCATAGGTTGAGTACTTATTTTCTGAGCACTGTAACTTGAGTTGCAATTTCATACTGTTAAGGCAAATCATCAGACTTGGGGGAGATGCTATTCAGAAGGTGTCTTGCTTTCATTCCTCTTCCCTTCATGCAGTTCTTGCGTTTTATAGTCCCTCAGGGTAGACTCTGCAGAGCTTACAAGTGAGGTGAGGAAAGTCAAAACAAACAACAGCCAAACAACCACAATAATTAGTAAATCACAGTAAATCATCCAGTGTGGCATTTCTGGAAGAGTAAAGGATCCATATCTAAGAGAAATTAGTGCAGTGAAAAGTTAGGCGTCCATCAAGCCCCATCCAGATATCACTAGTCCAGCTAATCACTACTTAGAAACTATTAGTCTTGACAGCATGACCCCTGTCAATCACAGTTGGTAATGTAGTGCTGAAAATGGAGCAGTCACTAAAGATGGCACTATTTCTAGCTAACCTGTTTTGGCAGAATGTTTGTGTGCATCAACAGACTGAAATGTCAGAGAGCTGAAGATGATGTGGGTGAATGTGAAAAAGCAGAAAAGACTGAAGAGAAAAGGGAAGAAGCCAGAATAAAAAATGAGCAAGAAACAAATACAAGGAAGAGCAGAAGATTAAAGATATGAATCAGTGTTGCAAAAAAAAAAACTTAAAAAACATACAGAAAGTTTTGCAGAAATAATATAGTTCAATCAGGTTGCTATAGCAGGCAGGATAAGCACAAATGGAAATTGATCGTTCAGGTTATTAAATTCTTTGTTTCACGAGTGCCCTTTAATCAATTGTTACACTATCCAGCACTCTTCATGCTAACGAGAACATAAATAACACTAAAGGATGGAAGGAAAGCAATAGAAGTCCCAGGTCTGAAGAATTTTGTACCCTATCATAGAATTATAAAATGGTTCAGATTGGAAGGGACCTTAAAGATCACTGAGTCCCAACCCCCCTGCCATGGGCAGGGACACCTCCCACTAGACCAAAGCCCGATCCAACCTGGTCTTGAACACTTCCAGGGATGGGGCATCCACAACTTCTCTGGGGACCCTGTTCCAGTGTCTCACATCCCTCACAGTAAAGAATTTCTTCCTAATATCTAATCTAAATCTCTTCTCTTTCATTTTGAAACTGTTACCTCTTATCCTATTACTAAACTCCCTGAAAAAGAGACCCTCCCCATTTCTCCTTTAGGTCCCCTTTAGGTACTAGAAGGCTGCTATAAGGTCTCCCCAGAGCCTTCTCTTCTCCAGGCTAAATAACCCCAGCTCTCTCAGCCTGTCTTTATAGGAGAGGTGCTCCATCCCTGTGATCATTTTTGTGGTCCTCCTCTGGACTTGCACCAACAGGCCCATGTCCTTCCTGTGTTGAGGACTCCAGAGCTGGACACAGTACTCCAGGCAGGATCTCACCAGAGCAGAGTAGAGGGGGAGAATTACCTCGATGTGTTGGCCCGGGATACGGTTGGCTTTCTGGGCTGCAACACACATTGTTGAGTCATGATGAGCCTCTCATCAACCAACACCACCAAGTCCCATTCCTCAAGGCTGCTCAATCCATTCTCCACCCAACCTGTATTTGTGTTATGATCAGACATGCATTCCACTGAAGCTTTCAAGCCTGAATGCTCTGTATTTATACCTCTGTACCACTAAATTTCTAAATAATTATAAACATTTTTCATGTTTACACAATGTTCCTGTTATATGTCATTATTACCTATTATCACTTAGGTTTTGTAAATAATTTAGGTTTGAAAAGTTTATAATCTTGATTTTGTGTGGTTTCTTTTAATTGAAGATTAATCTCTTCTATTTTTACTGGTATGGAGGGTTCATGCTGGCTGTATCTATGTTTAGTTCTTATGCACTTATATTTAACACAACAAAGCAGTGAATGTGCAATCGGCATTAACAGTAGAAAATTCTTGAGGGTGCAGATAAAATACTCTAGATATCTGAAAAATGTGATGCTTTGATTATTCTCAAAGAGAATGAAAATAGGTCCTTCCTTTCTCTAAACCAAAAATATTGTCAACAACTAAGTTATTTTTGGACAGTGAAATATGCCAGAATGGCATGTTTACAGCAAGCAGATCAGCTCAGACCTCTTTATTTTTGCTGCTTATTCTGTATCTATGCTTTGTTTCTCTTCTTTTTTCTTTACCCTATTATGACAGTGTAACACACTCAGAAAAGGGTATGGGAGGTTTTTCAGTGGCTCTGTTGGTAAAGCTTGGTTAGCCAGTCCACGCAAAGAAAAAAAAAATCCCTTTAAATACAATAGTCATGGACATAGTAGTTAATTTCTTCTTGGTAGGAACAGACCATTGGAAAGATCTTGCAGAAGGAAAAGTCTCTGAATAATGTCATGATAATAGTACATGACAATAGTACTACAACCTACTGATATAACATTATCTGCATTCTGGTACAGCTAGAAGTATTACCCAAGACTGGTTTTGTACTAGTAGCTACCATAACTACTTTTAATAGCTTCCTTCAGCTTGCGGCTACAGTCTCTGAAAAGAAATACACACAACTAGACGGCCTGTGTAAGACAGACCAGAGTTTGTTACTTGTCAGGTTCATGTCAAGTGGCAGCACGATCACAGAACCATTGAACCATAGAATGGTTTGGATTGGAAACAACCTTTAAAGGTCATCTAGTCAAACCTCCTTGCAATGAGCAGGGACATCTTCAACTAGATGAGGTTGCTCAGAGCCCTGTCCAGCCTAATGTTGAATGTTTCCCAGGATGGGACATCTACCACCTCTCTGGGCCACCTCTGTTAGTGTTTCGCCACCCTCATTGTTCAAAATTTCTTCCTTATATGTAGTCTAAATTTACCCTCTTCTAGTTTAAAACCATTACCCCTTGTCCTATCGCTACAGGCCCTGCTAAAAAGTTTGGCCCCGTCTTTCTTATAAGCCCCCTCTAAGTACCGAAAGGCCACAATAAGGTCTCCCCAGAGCCTTCTCTTCTCCAGGCTGAACAACCCCAGCTCTCTCAGCCTGTCCTCACAGGAGAGTTGCTCCAGCCCTCTGATCATTTTTGTGGCCCTCCTCTGGACCCGCTCCAACAGGTCTGTGTCCTTCCTGTGCTGAGGACTCCAGAGCTGGATGCAGTGCTCCAGGTGGGGAGCAGAGGGGGAGAATTACCTCCCTCAGTCTGCTGACCATGCACTGTCAGAGCACCCCCTCAGTTACAAACGCTAGGAGTTAACATAAAATTGTTAGACAGCCTCGTAGCTATGTTGGTTATTTTGATGTTACCACCTCCTTTTAGCCTCATGTTAGTGGCCTGTGTAAGTTTCTGTACTGCTCTACAGCTTAATGTGTCTACCAGTGTATCCCAAAGAACAGTGGAGAGCTATGATTCCGTGAGGTCATACACAGTGATTATCAACTCAGGCTCATAAAAAGCCTGAATTCTTAGGAGCAGCAGTCCATTTAAATTTATACAGCCGCTGAACGGAGGAGTTCAGGGGATGGAAAGGGCAGGGCAGGACCGGACTGGGAACCGCGGGAAGGCCGGGCAGGCAGACCGGTGGCCTCTGCTGACCGACGCCAGCGGGCGGGCTGTGTTTTCCCCTGGGGCAGGGGTCAGGGCTGGCGGCAGTGGGGAGGAGCGGGACGCCGGGCCGGGCCGCGGAGGGTGGCGGGGGGGCTGGAGCGGGAGACGGCGGCGGGGCGCATCCGGGGCGATTACAGGAGCAGGAGCGCCACCTGGCGGCCTAGAGGCTCAACGCAGGCGGTGCCGCCAGTGCCACCCACCCGCTGCCCTGGGCGCGCCCGGGCCCGCGGCCGTTACAGCCGTTAGGGCCGGCCGTTAGAAAGGTAGGGCCGCCGCAGCAACCCCTCGGAGGTGACCAACGCTTCCCGGGCCGGGTTTGTATGGGGGTTTAGGGTTTTTTTCCCCCTTTTCCTTTTCTTTTTGTTTCATGGTGGCATTACGTCATCCTTTTTCTCCACATGGAAGTCTCCTGGAAATAGGATTTAAAAGACTCGCCCTGCTGATTAAAATTCCTCATTTCTATTCTCTGTGTTCTGCTTTCATATAACCAGCGCATTTGGATACTGAAATGTGTCAAATGGAAGAGAGATTTCTGCCTGATAAATACAACCTATTTCTCTTGCCATATTCAGCAAACAAAATACATACTGTTGGAACAACACGCTAAAACAGAACAAGCCGCAGTTTGAGAGGTCCCTTTGTTCTTTGGAATCCTAAAGGAAAGCTTTTGATAAAAAAAAAAAAAAAAAAAAAAGAGATCTGCTATCATGAATGTCAATTCACCTTAAGAAAAGAACTGTGCTCCACCACTTATTTTAGTTCTCTAATACAAAAGTGCTGCTGGCTGAATCATATTTGGTTCAGTGGTTGAATGTCTTTAACAAGGTTTCTGCTATCATCTTCCCTGCAATACAGCCAGGCAGGAACCATGATGTGCAGAGCGGGAGCTGTAGGAGAGAGGACACAGATAAAGCAAGCACAGCTCTGTAGTTCTTTTACAAGACTGCTTTTTATGAGGTACATGTGTTTCTGGGCACATAAAAAAAGCACTAAAAAAGCACAAAAGCACCTCCCTTTAAGGATTTAGTGCAAACAGCTATCAATACACAAGAATTAATTAAATAAGCAAATAAACCTTGTTCTGTTTCCTTAGAACTAATGACATAACAGCTGCCATTTTGATATGTCCATTTCTGATGACACAACAGCATTATCTTAACTCTTTGTCGCTAATTTCTTCTGATGTTTAAGTCATGTTCTAACTATAACCCTTTCCAGTCTGAGAAAAAAATTGAAGGGACAAAAAGGCGATTTCATTTATGTCTAAAGCATTTGCTATACTGCAACTAAGTACTTTACGCAATGGTATAATGGACATTTAGTGGCTGTTAAGTTTTAAGACTACACAATATCTCTGTTTACTCATAAAATTATGACCTCTTGTCAGTAATTTACAACCTAGGGAATAAATCAGTGAGTGAGAGAGCCTATGGTGGAAGTACTAAATTCACTGTAATACACTGAGCTTCTAAAAATAGACAGTACCCTTGCTCCCATCAGATATCTTTCCAAGACATGGTTCCTAAATACACAGTTTACTGATTCCTATTGCTTGATCTTATCAGTGTGTGTTGAGTAACTCGACATTTGATTTTATCCTGCAGCAAGACAAATAAAAATATATAAACATACAAATGAGGATAATAGTATTTTTCATAGATTGAAACTTCATGTGGATTCAGTGTAATATTTTGTGTGGACTCAGCTTGATTTGAATTTGAAAAATTGCCAGAATGTTTCAGGCCTTTATCAGGGTAAGTGAAAATGTGGCATTTGGGCTGAATCAAGTTGAGAAACCACAAGAATTTAATTCCAAACAAGTTCTGCTTATAGCATATCCTGGAAATTTTAATTTTAGCATCACATTCCTTCTCTTTTCCCAGTTTGAGTTTAGCTTTCCATTTGGACTATCTCTGTCATGAATTACCAGTAGCAAGTTGTAGCAGAGAAGAGAGTTGAAAACTGCATATCCACTAAAAAATTCCAGTTGAGATTCGTCAACAATTAAATCCTCTTTATTAAAAAGGGACAGTCTCCATCTAATTTCCAAACTTGGTTTGTCCATCTTTTCTTTACTTTACCATTCTGCTCCATAGTAGCAGCATTTATACATTCACAGCTAATATGAGCAATGTGCAGAAAAAACAACCCATTTGCTTTGAAAATAACCAGGCATAACTTTAGATAATCGTTATGGGAGAAGTAAAGGATGCTCTGCTAAATCTGATTTAGCTTTTGTGATGATCTACTGTCTATTGCTATTAGCTTTTCAAGTTCTCTGCTGAGCTTCTGTGTATTTTTTCTAGGCCTGTTTTGCAGTTTCTTATTAGATCTTTTATGTCCATGCAACTGGAAAAACAGTTCTCCCATCAACAGTTGTCAACCTAGTGGCTTTTTCTGTTGCAAACTGAACATTTGCAATGGTTGTTCAAAAGGACAGTACAATGGTACAAGACCACCTGGCCTTCCTGAATGGAAACCAAATTACTTGCTGGTACAGCTATTCAAACACATTTCTCTTCAAGTTGATGAACAGATTAATCATTTCTTCAATGAATGCACTGTACTAATGTGTGACGATGAATGCACTGTAGCAACATGTCGCATTTTTTCAAGTAAGATACCAAAAGTAAGTTATCTGAAAATTTGAAATAGTAATAAATAATTGAAATAATGGTTATATAGTTTTTAATTGAGTAATTAAATCAGTGCTTATATCTGTATTTCTGCTATAAAAATGATGCTCACAATCAATGAGCCCTGAGCGTTCCCACTGGTTTTTGCTAAAGCATGGCCAAAGGGCATTAAATTTGCCCAGTACCTAACACAATGCTGCCTCTTATTGGTCAGTAGTCAGGGAAGATTCATAGGGTATATACAAAAGCAGATAGTGGTTCAATCCCAGTTCAGTGAATGCCTCTCAAACACAAATTAGATAATTTTTAATCCTTTTTTTTTTCATATGCAGCTGATATCACTTAATTTAGTTTTTAATTCAGGGATTAGCAATGATATATGGAAGTGTTATGTTCAAAGTAGCACTTTTCAGAGTAGTGCAGAGGCCCTTTTTTCTGAAGTCAGTGCCAACCATACTCATCAGTCTAATGGACAGCAGTATATACTGAGAAATTAACTTTTATTTTCCTCAATCCCCTCCTCTGTGAATTCCTTAAACAGAATCTAGTGTCACCAGGAAAACAAGTCTAGGCTAACCACCCAGAAGCACCATGGATTTTTATTCTTTTTTTCAAATAAGCCCACAAAATGTAATAGATCATTGTAAAATCTGAAACAGATTTAGTGCAGTAAGCACTGCAGCCTTCTCTCACATGGATTAGTTAATAATATGTCTTGTTATTTTGGAAGCAAAAGGGTTGTTTTCTCTTCATACTGCTCAGATTGGCAGTGAATGTACAAATAGTGCTACTATGGAGCTTGGTGGGAAGGAAAGAAAAAGAGAAGATGGATATCATTACAGAATTCCTAACATCCTCTTATTATATTTAGCCCAGTAGGAACACAGTTTTTTAAATTACTTTGCTGTTTTTCAGAATTGGACTTACTGAGGAAACACATTTTTTCCGAAACCTTCATGACTTTCAAACCTTAATGTCAATCTTCAGCTTTCAAGAGACACAGGACCACCTCTGAGGGTATCTGAGTATTTGAAGAAAAAGTATTTTTTGCAAGTATAAAATACTCAACAAATTTTTGTGCACCCTGAGGCCTCTCAAACAATTGTCCTGTATCTCTGTGAGCAACTGACAGATTCATATCACTTTCTTCAAGACAGTCTAGCTTTTCTTGTCTCCCCATATTATGTCTGTCTTTCCCAATATGGAAGTTCCTCATAGAACCGAAGGAATGGGAAAGTTCTATATAGTTTTAATTTCTACATAAGACTGGAAAGATCCAGTTAGGTCACTGACTTGAGACTTTGGCAGTCTCTTATAACTAGGGAACTACTGAAATGGTGAGCTGTAATGGTTATAGCATTATATCCATTATGCCACTTATGGCACCTTTCCCTAGTAAAATTATCATTTAAATTCCGTTTTCATTTATGTCACTGCTTTTTACACACCTGGTGTCCTGATATCCATCATGGCAAGAGTTCCATCATTTTTGACTATTTATTTTGTATTAGGTTTTATATGCCGCAGAAGGGATTCCAGATCTTGCATTTTATTGGTCAGACTCCTTTCATTACCAACATTTTAGTTGTGGGTTGTTTTTTTTCTGCTGCTTTTAGTTTGTTGGGAATAAATGTACATGATGATTCCCAACTTTGTGATACTAGTTACCATATGGGTCTTTACTGAACAGTATTCATTCTTGAAGGTAAAAAATGCTGTCTCCAACATGAATTACACTGCCCTGCGCTCTGTGTACTTGATAAATAATTGAGGAAAGCCAGTGACTGAAATACAGCTTCCCTTTTGGAATATGCAAGTTCCTTTCAAGCACCCATTCAAGATGTATGCAGGTAGAAGGAACATTGATGTAGCTTTAAGCTCTGTCAACACCATCCCGCGTGAGGGGTTGAAAACAGGAACTCCTCTTCACTTTTATAGATTGCCATCAGTGGACATCCTTAACTTGCAAACTCTCTCCTTTACCTTTTTCTGGTGCTTTGTAGCTCCACATTTAGCCTAAGCAGAACACTTGCAAAATCCTGCTGTGAGAACTGAGGGTAGGTAAAATATTAATGTTTTTAGTGCTATTAATATCCTTTTCATGTTGTTGCCATTTCATTTGAATGCATGGTTTAAAAGAAAAAATTAAAAAGGCCAACAGTCTTGTAAAATAAATAAAATGCACTTCCACCAATAAAATCCTAAAATGCTGCATTTACTAAAATTAGGGAAAGAAAGGGAGAGAGAAAAATGTCATTTACAATAACAATTGTCTGGTCTAAGCTAATATCATTTACTGTTCCAGGAACTTAGCTGCAGACTGGCTGATTTCTAAAAATGCAGTACAGAGAAAGAGAAAGGGAGAAATAAACCCTTGGCTCAGTAAAAAATCCTGCACTGTGGGTTTTGACAGAGTTTAAAAATAAAACTGAGACAAGGTAAATCTGGATTTGAATGTCCTATATTTTTTTTTTGCAGTTTAATTTGCACACTGACCCTTTAAACTCTGTTCCAAGCACTATAGCCTTAGGCACAGCCACAAGGCATAACCATCCCCTGTAGTGTGACTTCATCACAGGCTCTCACCTTCCTGCCCAGCCAGTCCTGAAATATCTAGTTATTTTTCTTGCCCCACTTTAGATATGCTTTCATATATCTGAATATAATGAAAAGCAGCTGCTACTGCTAGCCCTTTATTCATCATGAAATCCATTGGAGAGGTGAAGATCAAGAAACTTCATTGCTTTCCCAGCTAAAATTTAGCCAATTTTTTTTAAATAAGGTCAATTCCCCCCCAACAAAAACCAAACCAAACCAAAACCAAAACAAAACACACACACACCACCCCCCCCCCAATTAAAATTGTTCTACTTTCTAGATGAAAATAATTCAAATAATTATTTGAGCTATTTATTACCCATTGTTGAAGACCAATGCTATGGTGGAAAAAGAATTTAAGAACATTTTCAGTCAGAATGTGGATCTGAGTGAATCTTAAATCTCAAGATTTTAACAGTCAGGCAGAATATTTATTTGCCTTCCTCCCATCTTTTATCATCATCAGCGATGGGTTAGCCACAGAAACCGGCTAGCAAAGCCAAGGTGACAGTGTGACACACTCCTACCAGCACCTGGACACGTGCTGCATGTCACCCAGGGATGGCAGGGGACGTTTTTAGAGTCGCCCAC
>KZ505639.1:2900036-2911070 GCA_002844005.1 Limosa lapponica baueri | reverse complement strand
GAGGACAGGCTGAGAGAGCTGAGCTTGTTCAGCCTGGAGAAGAGAAGGCTCCGGGGAGACCTTCGAGCCCCTTCCAGTCCCTAAAGGAGGCCTACAGGAGAGATGGGGAAGGACTCTGGATCAGGGAGGGGAACCATAGGACAAGGGGGAAGGGTTTGACCCTGAAAGAGGGGAGATTGAGGTGAGATGTGGGGAAAAACTTGTTTGCTGTGAGGGTGGTGAGAGCCTGGCCCAGGTTGCCCCGAGAAGCTGTGGCTGCCCCATCCCTGCCCAGGGCAGGGGGTTGGAGCTTGATGATCTTTAAGGTCCCTTCCAACTCTAACCATTCTATGATTCTATGATATTTAGCCAGTAAATACGTTACTTTTAATTTGACACAAGCCTATTCACTACTGAAAGAAAATAAAACTAATGCAAGCCATAAAACCATTTGAAATTGGTATTATTATTTCCTTCTTTATATGGGTCTGCACCTTAATGAATTATTTATAAAAAATTTTTAATTTTTATAAAGTATCTTGTGTTTTCAAATGAAACATAGAATTAAGATAGCAACATGTGCTGACCTTCTCAGTTCTGTGCCCTATTTGTAGTACAGATTTATGGATTTTTAAGGCCAAAATTGGTATCAGTCCCATTTCCAGGTGGCTTAATACACAACGACCAAAATAATGAATAGCTGTTCCCAGGATTCACATTAAGCTGTGGCAATTAAACAAGAAATCTATGCTTTTGACTGCCTGAAATATCAACAAGGCCTACTTAGAAAAACAGTCACAAGCTCAGAGTGTTTTGTAGGACCATGATCACAATCAGCAAAATTGCGTAACCTATGTTCTGTTCTTACAACTGACAGTGCTTCTCTGATCATGTCAACTTAAAAACAAACAAATAAACACAGACAAAAAAAAAACATCTGAAGAAATACTGCTATCAAAGAAATTTCTGGGGAAAAATAACAACAGCCATAGCACAAAATAGAACATCTACTTAACATTAATTAAAACTCTGCAATCAACAACTTCATTGTTACTTTCTAAAGCATCTGTACCCATTTACCTATCTTTATTGCTTGCTGCCTCCTAATTTTACATCAGTTCTCTGGACTCCTTAGAGCCATTATCATTCTGTTTGAGTCAAGCCTGGGTTGTCATTGGAGACCATGCTCCTTCCGATAGGAAACTGTATTGTTATTTTCAACGTAGTAACCATCTGAGCTTGCCAAAAAGGGTTATCAGAGAAATCCCCCCAAAGCCTCATTACGTGCTGGAGAGAGAAAGCTGAATCCCATGGTTCTTCTCTGCAAGGTTTGTCTGACATCAGAACTTCAGACTGCAGACTCCAGCAATTACTACTTACAATACTGCTTATAACTCTTCTAAGTAAGTTTTGGGAGAGTTTATGCTGACACGTGTTACTATTTAATTAAAAAACCAGCAGTTTCCCATGGATTGCTTTTCCTTTTTGTTTTCCTTTTGAGACTTACTTTCCTCCGTGCCGCTCCTGAAGATAATTCACTACCAAAACTGCTGCCTAACCTCAAAGAAAGAGAGAAACGGCTTGCTTTCTCCATTATTTATATTTCAATGCCACTACATCTCAAACTCCTTTGTTTTACATACAAGGCATTTATTACTTCAGTAATCACATCCAGAAAGGTGTGACTTTTAACTGCTTGACAGGTTTGCCTGGGATAAGTTCACTGAAATTCAGGTGTTTCTCAGGCCTGATCAAAATCCACCTATAAATACAAAATATTACAATTCAGGTTCTGGAATGCTGTGATTAAAATCCTCTAAAAGAACATACTGTCTTGCTAATACATACAAAGTCATTCCTGGGACTTTTTACTTCTTCTTCTTCCTTTTACCCAGACAATAATTAAAATAAAAGAGCATCTTTGATACAATGTATACAGATTTTAGCTACAGTCTGAGATATGTGTGTCCACCCAAGACATTAATGCTCATCAAAAATAGAAGTTGGTTCATGTTAGATACTAATTGCTAGCTATGCATGTGTTTTGTTAAAACTAGTGCCACTGCTGCACTAGGGGGAATATTCCTTTAGGTCTTCAGAACACAGACCATGTCTACATGCAGCTGACATGCTCAAGAGCATTCCATGGTACAAGATACCCTGCAGGGCACCTGCCCTTCAGCTATTGGACTGACTTGCAGACAAAGCAAATAACACAAAACCAATAGGTGTATTCAGCACAGAGCATTGCGTGGTTTCCAGAAGTAAACACTGGCTGTGATCGCAGGCATAGATAGTGAATTTGCCCTTGACAGTTGTCACCAAAACTTAATATAGAAAACCTGCACGTCTCCCAGCTTGTGATTTAGCTGTGTCTTATATGGCATCATCACTCTTTCAGTCTTCCTTCCTCCCAATCACCTCAGATTCTCAGAATCATAGAGTAAGAAAAGGAAATACTAAGGAAGTGAAACACATAAAACCGTGTGCATGAGCATGTGTGTGATATTCCACAGCAAGCAATATTTGAAAAAGCAAAGCAAGCAGAGAAATAACTTAAGAGAACATATGCCTCTCAGCTGTTCTCTCTACACTACAGTGTTTCCTCACACTTGCTCCTGTATACTGTTGTTCCATCTATCCTTCACTTTCTTGTTCCTGCTGTTTTGTATCCTCAAACCACAACATTGTCTTAACAGTGTCATTATAATGCCTAAATTACTCTTCCAATAACTTGTTTCTTCCTCCCATAGTTTCCTCAAAAGACAATGGAGAATTAGTGAATATTTTCCTACTTGAGAAGAGTTATCGTTGCATCTTAACTGAACAGTATGTTTTCAGTTTGACTTGGGCTGACTTCTAACGGTTCTGAAACAGAACATGGGTATTGCTAATTACCTCAGATCATTACTTGTAGTCCTGTTAGTACCCTTGAATTTACAATCCCATAGCACTCACAGGGTAATGTGATATTGATGACACTTGAAAGATGTTTAGTTCTCCCTTTGTACATCTACCTTTCACCACAGTGTTTGGTGTTCACATGCCTTCCTCTCATCAGAAGAAAAATATTTTTCTACATCCTATTTAGGGTGCTTACTGAATAATGATGGGATTCACTATAAACACTAGACCCGCCTGGATGCAGTCCTGAGTAACATGCTCTAAGCAATCCTGCTTCAGAAGGGGAGTTGGACTAGATGATCTATATGGTCCCTTCCAACTCTAAAAAAATTCAGTGAAAATTCAGTGAAAATAAAAGAGGCTGTAAAATCTATATGCAATACTAGAGCTTATTCTAAGCATATCAAAGAGGTGCCACACATGGACTACTATTAAACCAAATAATCTGACACTATATTTTTCTGATGTATTTCCCCTGCCCTCCCCTGCCTTGTAATTTATACTATGAGGAATGACCTATCCTTTTACAGTTTCTATGAGCAGTTGGTCAGTTTCTGAAGGTCAGATATGGTTAGGAGAGGGAGGAGGAGGAGGAAAACTTGTCTTTTAGAAGAATCCTAGGAATTATATTAATTTAGACGGCTTCTAGTTACTGGATATCCTTGTTTTAGTTTAATTCAGGCTTCAGATTATTGTATAAACTGAAGGGGGGAGGAAAATACTGGATATACTGTGGTTTAGTTCAAGGGTTCAGAAATGGTAAAAGGAGGGTAAAGCCTTTTGAAATTGTGATTTTTCCTCTGTGTAAGTAACAGCTTGTCACATTTTATTTCATTTTAAATGAAAGCAAGACTTTTAAATAATCTCAATGCTCAAGTAACAGATATATTTATTTTTTTTTCCTGGAAAATGCCAAATATTCCAAGAGTTGACAACACTAAAATCACTTCCTCTCTAGCTGTACCCCAGT
Source organism: Limosa lapponica baueri (assembly GCA_002844005.1). Lineage (NCBI taxonomy): Eukaryota > Metazoa > Chordata > Aves > Charadriiformes > Scolopacidae > Limosa > Limosa lapponica. The sequence continues at coordinate 2,907,217 of KZ505639.1, read as the reverse complement.
GACTGAATGTCAACTGCTTTCTGGCTTTAGTTTCCAACCTGTTCCAACTGGTTCAACCATGACTAATTTTAGATGGTACAGGTGCAGCATTAACAATGAAGAACATGACACACAGGAGTCAGTTATGATAAAGAAAACCCTGTGGCACAGTTTTCTGTGCAGGAATAAGCTTTGAATAATTATGCTTCTGTTAATAATAAAGCTAATAATAATAACAATAACTAGGAAATAAAGGCTTCAGTAGGGCTTTTAGTAATGGAATAATGATGTACCTTGAATTTATGAAAAGTGCAAGCTACACTTGTTTTCTTAATAAATTTTCATTATAATATATTTTTATTGCCTTGTGCTCTAGGTCATCAGCCTTACCTGCTCTGTCCCACCAGTGACAGTTGTGTAGTAAAGAGGAGCATCTTCTAGATGATATGACTCCATAAGCCAGAAGCCCAATAGTATGACTGAAGCAATATTAACAGAAGTTTTAGGTATAATAACGCACTGTGGCTTCAGTCTTCTAGAGATGCATGAGCAAATCAGTATACTTAACATGGTTTTCTGCTTCTTCAATATGCTTCTTAGAGAAAAAAAGACTTAACCTGACATTAAGTATCCACTTGAGAGTTCATGGCACACGTTCTTCTTCCCATGAAGCCAGGTGTACTGCAGACACACTGAACATCTGTTACCCCTTGTGAAAAAGCCAGCTGGGTATAGTTTGTATCTGGCAAAACTTAAATCTATATCACTATTTTCCTGTGTCTACTAACTGTCATAGTTCATGGCCAACTGGGAATTTTCAGATGATTTCAGAAAGAGTTACATTTGGCTGTAAGTAGAAAAACATGTTTCCTTCAACTTTCTTCCAATAAGAACAGCTGTGGCATTTGCCATACTTTTATAGTGCTAGGCAACAAACTTATGGAATACATCCACAATACCTTTATACCTTACCTTCATTCCTAATTTTGCCTATAAAGTGAATATAACCTTTTTGGTAGCTTTGTATATATTTCAACATTTTAAATTTCTCTTTCTAGCACTTTTTTTCTCCCATTATATATTAACAGTTATATACTAACCATGTATTTTAAGCCAAATTTGAACCAATAATTTTATTCAGGAAATACGTTTAAAACTCTAAAGGTGCAGAAGACTTATAGAGTTGAACTGTCATGAATGAGGCTGTACAAATTTTATTTTTAACAATATTCTTCCCAAACTATATTATTTTTCAGTGAAGCCACAGGAATGAAACAACCCACAGTATCCTGAAGTTGAGAAAAAGTGCATCCATGTTTGGTACAACTGCCTGAGCAAGCATTTAATGTAAATTCATATACTATCTTTCTTATTCTTCTCTTTGAGAAAAGGAGTAACATTGGATGATCTTGATCCCCATCATCAGGTTAGAGGAAGATTAAGGCAATACAATCCAACATCTGAAGCTGTTTCATCAATTCCAGAAAGACTATTTGATTTCTTTCCACCTAACGATAAGTTCTTATAGGAAAATATTAGCACAAGAAAAAAAAGGTTATTTGGTACAGGAAAAAAATCCATCAGTCATCCTACTCATTGATTTTTTTTATTCCTTTCTCCAGCCAATCTTCTCGCTCCTTCAAATCTCTAGTAACTCCTTAAAGCACTACATACACTTTTCTAAATAATTGCAGGCCATACAAGAATTTATTTTACAAGATTTTTTGGGTGAAGGTGAGATGATATAGTGTAAAAGGCTGACTGAATAGAGATTCTTTCTTGTACTCAGTGAATGTAGATGAGTTCCTCAGGAACTGATGACTGTGATCTGGAGACATATTGGCCTGTTACATTCCTTTTAAGGTCACTCACTTTTTTCTAGGTAATGGAGGAAATTAAAACAGAGGCAATTGTTAAGGCGTGGAGAAAAACACATCTTGATTTCAGAGCCAGGTATACTAATTTACTGTGCTAAATTATTAGTCCTGCAGACTATCTGTGGTTCTCTGTCCTCCATGTCCCCCCTGCCCCCAGAATGATGCCGTAACATGTTGGCACAATAAATACATTACATTGACTGAAACACTTTCAGTGTTTAATAAAACTGGAATGTGTTTATTCTGGTTTCTTCAGGTTACACCACATGATTGTGAATTCATCACTGCAAGACTGAAAGACTCTAATGAAGACAAAGAAAGAAAGAGTCAGAACTCAGAACATTTGAACAAACAAGTCAGCAAACAGAGACCACAAACAGAGACCACAAGACCACAAACAGAGAGCAATGTATTATATTGTAAAGAGATTCTTTTTTATGATGCAAACTGCTTGTTTATAATGATAAAGTTATGGTTGAGGAATGGCATTTTACCTGCCGTGTTTCACAGGCAGGTATAGTAATTCACTGTGCTAAATTACTAGTCCTGCAGATGCTGGGTCCCCCCCCTCACTGCCCCCACCACAGAAAGGATACTGCAATGTGGCACATTAGCTTTTTGTGAGATGTTATTTCAATAGCTCTGCAGATCCTCCTCTGATTAATGAAACAGCCTATATATAAACAAGTCCTGTTACTGAAATGTCTCATCGAGAGATTTGTGGAATAGTTTGTCATAAATGTTGGATACCGTACAACACGATGCTGAGGGTAAATGAAATTATTACATTCATCTGCACTCTTCCACTACACCTCTTTCTCATTCTCAATGCTAGTACCACTTTGGCTGAAAAGAGAGAAAAAAGGAAATGCTCAGGATAAAGACTACTAACTGTTTCCAAGTATCATATTTTCCCAAACTATCCTATAATTGCTGCGTAGTGAAAACAAACTTTTCCTTTTTTTAGTTAACTTAAGATTAGTGAACAGCACAACTCTAGCAAGGGAACTAATAAATTCACACCTCAGGATTTCTTCAGACACTAGTCAAATATTTTAGTGTGTCCTGCTTTAAAATATAGGTAAAGAAAATGATGTAGTGTGGCAAATTGTGAGTTAAAAGGTAGTGTTTTTTTCCTTAAGCAACAAAGGAGTCTAACAGGTGCCATCAAATGAGAAATCAGATTCTGTTCCCATTCAAGTTGATAAAACTTCTATTAATCTAGCCTCATTAGTGTGAAAAAAAATATGTATTCTTCACCTGCAGAGAAAAACAAATTAAAAGTTGTTATAATGAATATATTTTCAAGACATTCCTAAAGTATATATAATTCTCTGAGTATATCTACAGTCAGGTAGAAATCTGGGGCAATGGTAGAGTTCAAACAATCTTGTCTGTGTGCTTACAGGCCTCCAAGGAAAGTAAACAATTAATTTGCTACAGTGGGATCAGTCATATACTAACAGCTAACTTTTAAGTACTTGTAAGAGATTCTTCTGAGTCAAAGCCCATAACTTCTATAAAGAATGGCCTACCTCATATCAGTCCAGGGTATTTACCACTCAGAATCATCAGATCTACTTGTCAACTGTTATGCAGTTGACTTTTCACTTCTACACTCAATCCAGTGCTTTTGAGGCTTGTCTAATTCTTTACTGATCATTATCACATAAACTGTGCACCACCCTGTTCTGTTTAAACTGTGCACCTAGCCTATACATATAATGTGAACAGATCTGGATTTCCAAAGGTGTACTATCCTCATCACAGAAAAAAAGTAAAAATAAAAATATTCCTGTCCATGTACTTGAAAAACTTGAGTAAAAGAAGGTATCTAATATAGGTCTAATATGTATTAAGAGAAAGGTGATAGACACTGCTCACTGCTGACAGATACTGGTGCATCCTGCACTAGAGAAGTCTAGAGTTTTCTTTTAGGAAAGTAGAACCTTAAGTGTCAGTAAATTTTATTAACAAAATCTTCCTTTTGAGCAGCCTAACTTCAGCCTGGTCAAAAATATTTCTCATGAGATTTGAGGAAATTTCCACTCCTCTGTCTAAAGATCTGACAGCACTTTATGAGAGTTGAGACTCCCACACCCAGTTATCTGGACAAATTCTATAGATTAAGTCCTGAAATTACGTTCCTTTTGCAGTCTAAGTAACTTAAATTATGCTATATCATCTTCCCTAAACTGTGTTCTGCTTCTTTGCCCTGTCAACCACTTCACCTACTCTTAGAGGCAGTTGTTTTACAGTAATCACTGTGCATGTATACACACTGATAACTCCCTTCCATATTCGAAGACTTCAAGGATGTGTAAGTAATTTTGAAAAAAAAAAAATGCTGGGTCTATGGTGCTTACGAAGCTTAGTGGAACATACTGTGGCATTGACTCAGTATTTTGATTCAAAATAAGAAAATCCTAATAACTTATCTATACCACTTCCCAAAATGCTTGTTTTCCCTTCTGTTCTCCCATTAGAATACTGCAACACCTAATAGTTTTCATTAGAAGAACTAATAAGATTCAGTGCTTGAGACCATGCAACTGCAAGCTGTATCATGTGCCAATCAATTCATACAATTGTTCAACTTTCTCTTTGGAATTTACGGTCAGTGAAAATGGCAGGAAGAGAGACAGGAACAGGGTAAAAGGGCATCAACTTCTGTGCTTTGTTGGCCTAATAAATTTCTTTTAGATGGAATTTTGCTGTAGAGGTAAGCAATTCAAGGTCAAGTCAGTCACAGAATTTTGCATCTCCAGAAGAATAATTCTATGGAGAAAAGCTTCAAGCATGCAGAAGGAAGTCACTTCTGGCTGAATGATTTAAAAGCTTTAAAAGGCTAGAATCTGAAATTCAAGCAAATAGATTTTATTGCATCTCATGTATGTTTAATAAAGGAAATGGTAGCTCTTTGGGAAAAGCACTAGCAGGAAAAGGCTACACAAATTTTATATCTCCCTAAATCGTTGATAGAGTATGACTCAGAAGTCCTTTAATTTATACTGGATGACCTACTCTTCTGCCTGGGCATTGAAAGTGGGTCTCAGTCACTGGGACAATGGTTTTCTGGGTTAAAAGGTGTAAATCCAGCTGAATTCATAGAGCCTTCCACACTAGTGTAAATCAGGAATAAGTGCTGCTGAATAAGAGGCCAAATGGCACACAGAGGTTCATAACCAAGAACATAATTTGACCCACTGAGAATGCGACATTTTCAAAATAGTAAAGAACAGTGAAATTACCACCTATTCCTTGATTTAAAAGGGTCTATGACATTTAATGTGTCATAGGAGCACCATGACTTTGCCCTCATCAAAATTGAGTAACTGAGCATAATAAGCCACGGGCAACAGGACACTGCAAACAAGAACTGAACGTGAGTAGTACAGATCATGGATCAACAAGTGCCAGGAGAACAACAACTGAAAACTACTGGAAATACATACTGCACAGATCTGGGTGGTGACCTGAGACAACACCTGGCTATAAACCCCTCTAGTAATAGATATCAAGGAACCAATGGCACATAGATGTCAGACACTACCTAGAAGAAGAGCCAAGGTTCAACCGTTAACACATTGGTGCCAAGCTCCTGTGCAGAGCCCACCATGGAATAGCTGGAGAAATTGTCATGTTTCCTCCAGGCTTAACTGTGCCAACTCACTGTCAGTCAGTTAACAGTAAGTTTGCACGTGTGTCTCTCTGTAAAGCTTTCCCTCAGACAGCCTGTCCCTCACTTGGTTCACTTAATAAACTGAGCTTAGCACAGTCAGATTGTCTGGTGTTCCTTTTTCCCCTTATTGCTTGTGGCAGTTAAAATGTGGATTACTTAAAGGAAAAGAAAGAGACTAAGGGGCAACCTTATCCCAGCTGGACCAATGCTATAATATAATGCTATAGCTCAGCTGGGTGGTGTATATAATGTACTAATATCAAATGTCTTGGAATTTGATTTTGTTACCTTTATTCTCATGTAATATCTCTAAGTAATTTGCAAAATAAACCACTACTTAATGTAAAAGCAACAGATCTGGCATTTGATGGAAGGATGGGTTTTTCAGAGAGGCAGTCACACAGATCATGAACAAATATCAAAATATCAGTATCTTGCTGAAGAGATTTTTAATCTCTTTTAAAAAAAAATCAGCCCTATTTTTGGAAAAAGTTGTCATAAAAGCTAGTTTCATATATATGGATCTCATTCAGGAATAAAAGAAAAGGTAGTGGCTGGAAACCAGAAACCCGGAAAGTAAGTTCAGAAGAGGTGGAAAAGGGGAGCATAATTTCAGAGCGATATTTACTTTTCCTTTTTTGTTTTATGTATGGTTGAGAAATCTAGAGGTAGTATGGCATAACAGTATATGGCAATCTCTTTATATTAATGGAGGAAAGAAAGAAAAGATTTCTAGAATTTGCAAGTTAGATATATTTCAATTTTTTTCTCACACTTGCTGTTAAATAAACTATTGTTAATAAATATCTCTACTCTTCCCCAGCATACAAAGATACCATTAAACTTAATTGGGAATCCTCACACCCCAAAATGTAGAGAACTCTACCTTGCAAAGCCATATTTCCTCAAAACATCACTTTTTCTTGCTCCTTAGCTCCTTTAAGCATTAATTGATGGCCCTCAAGGCAGCCTATTTTGCTCATGCTCTGTGACCAAATGGATCATAGAATCATAGAATGGTTTGGGTTGCAAGGGACCTTAAAGATCATCGAGTTCTGACCCCTGCCTTGGAGGGGGGGCGGGGGGACAGACACCTCCCATTAGACCAGGTTGCTCAAAGCCCTGTCCAGTCTGGTCTTGAACACTTCCAGAGATGGGGCATCCACAGCTTCTGTTGGGTCTCACATCCCTCACAGTAAAGAATTTCTTCCTAATATCAGAACTAAATCTCCCCTCTTTCAGTTTACAACCGTTACCCCTCGTCCTATCACTATAATCCCTTATAAAGAGTCCCTCCCCATCTTTCTTGTAGGCCCCCTTTAGGTACTGAAAGGCTGTTATAAGGTCTCCCCAGAGCCTTTTCTTCTCCAGGCTTAACAATTCCAACTCTCTCAGCCTGTCTTCATAGGAGAGGTGCTCCAGCCCCCTGATCATTTTCTTGACCCTCTGCCAGATCCGTCCCAACAGGTCCATGTCTTTCCTGTGTTGAGGACTCCAGAGCTGGACACAGTACTCCAGGTAGGATCTCACCAGAGCAGAGTAGAGGGGCAGAATTACCTCCCTCCACCTGCTGGCCATGCCTCTTTTGATGCAGCTGAGGATGCATTTGGCTTTCTGGGCTGCCAGCTCATGTCAAGCTCCTA
>KZ505639.1:2837808-2892673 GCA_002844005.1 Limosa lapponica baueri | reverse complement strand
CACTGGAACAGATTGCCCAGAGAAGTTGTGGATGCCCCATCCCTGGAGGTGTTCAAGGCCAGGATGGATGAGGCTTTGAGCAGCCTGATCTAGCAGGAGGTGTCCCTGCCCATTGCAGGGGGATTGGGACTCAATGATCCTTAAGGTCCCTTCCAACCTAAACCATTCTATAATTCTATGACTCTCCATAATTTTAATTAGCAAATTTTCATCTCCCTCCTCAGTACTGGTATAGTTCATTGTCACCACAATGCAGGAATTCTGGCTCTCAACTCCTCCTCACAGCCCATAAAACTTGTCCGCTAACAGTCCAGAAGTCCGCTTATATCTTTTTAATCCTCTTTAAACTCCCTGACTTACAGCACATGCAGGAGATGAACTTTCCTTTTACTTCTCAAAAGCCTGTGAAGATCACACATAAGAGAACTTTATATGCACTCAGGTTGAAGATGAAAGGAGGAAGAGGGAACAAGAAGATCAGGGAGATGCAAAGGCATTAGGTATTAGCTGCTTGACACTTGTAAGCCATGTGAAACCCTTTGCCCTCACTTCACCAGGGTTCTTAACCTTTTGCTGAGAGATGAAGCTGAAGAGGAAAGATGATGTCCTTGCATTCAGGAGGAGAACAATTCCCTTGTTACATATAGTAATAATTATTGGCAGCCCTCAGTTATTGTGAGGAAGAATAAAAGGAAAGGGAAAACAATCTGAGAGGAAAGGAGTAGTTTAGTTTTCGGGACTGCTGCCTTTTCCTTGGACACACACGCAAAAGTCTGAAAACAATAGACAGAAAAATCTGTAAAGCAGCAGGTCTGAAGTTATGCCTGTATTTGTAAGGGACTTACTGCTAATATCACATGACAAGGACCACAAATGTTTTCCCTTTAAAATATTTAAGGTCTGCAAATGGTAGATAAGGTCTCTGTTCAAAAAAATTCTGTGAGGATAAAATGGAACACTAAGTCAAACTTTCTGGATTCATAGCTCTGTTTCCATGGAGCCCAAATCCTGGAAGAATGAGACATGGATATGAAACTATCCTACAAATAAGAAGAACATTTAGGTTTTTGCTGCTTTTATGTAGTAGTTATAACAGATTAAATGCTAATTATCACAAAAGTACATAATTCTAGCGTAAATCTTCAAAAGCTACAAAATTCTTTTTTTGTGCTTTTTTGATTAATTAATTTGATCTAATTATGAGTACTTCATGTCCCTGGAAGGAGAGACTCCACATAGTTCTTAAATTATTCTGGTGATTTTCTTTATAAGCTTAAGGAAATATCTACCCAGGTTAAGTTTGACTTGCTGTCTGTTTCTTTTTGCGCCACGGCTTGAGAGTATCATGCAAACTAATAGGGCAAACAATAAATACCTTCCTCTTCTGCTGCCTAACAGTTCACCCAAAACTCAAGGAAACAAAATTCACTCATTTAAAAATCTGCTCTGTATTTTTAGAATAAGGCTTCAGGTAAATACTTCCAAATAAATCCAGAAAGAAAAATTAAGGCTACTGACATTACCCACTACAAAAAATAAAATAAAATACCCATATTTCATTACTTCTTTCCTAACTTTCAACTGATTGCAGCATAAGCCTAGATAATTTTTATCTTCCTATTAATTTAACATAAAATGTAAGCAATTCTAGGAACAATCTCACACAATCCTCTAAATAATGACTGAATAAACCATACATAAAACATGTCCAGAATGACAAATGGATTTAGGATTCCAGTGACTGTTTCATTACCTGTTTACTACTATCTAGACAGTATTTGTAATTTTGTTAGTTTTGACTATACACTGGTCAAACAGTTCCAAGTAATTTCTTCTGATGTGTAACAGTCTCAAATTATTCTGTAGTTCTTTCTCTGTTTTCCTTAACAAGGAAATGTATTATATAGCAGAAGTCTCTAATGACTATTTTAATTTATTTGTTTTACTTTTTAGTTTTCAATAATCAGCTTAGACCACTATATGATACATGTTATCAAACTCAGGAAGCATTTCTAAAGCCTTTAATCATAGTATTGCTGAAAAAACAAGGCACAGTTTAAAATTACTGCAAAGATTTATCTCTGTATAAGCCTTCAATCAATAATATTGATTTCAAGTTAAGGCTTTATTTATCCATGTTATTTCATTTAGTAAAGATCTACCAATAACTAGCAGCAAGACATAAGCATATAGAGATAACAGTATCAAGTCATTCTTTTCTTCTTTCTAGTATAATGTTCTCTCCAGCAATCTGAAGAGGACCTGCCCATGAAGAAGTGTAATTTTTCACCAGAAAAGTCATATTTGTTTTAGACATCTTAAATAGTTACATAGTCAAATACATTTTTATGTTCTAAATGCTACTATTTTTATTAAGGTGGTACTTTCAGTAAAAATTAGTAATTAGTACAAGAAAATTGCCTGTCTGTACAAATGAGCTTTTCTACTGATGAGAACAACAATCATGTCCCATTGGACTGTTAGAATCTTAGAATGGTTTTGGTTCAAAGGGACCTTTAAAGGTCATCTAAGCCAACCTCCCTGCTATTCACTTGAGCAGGTTGCTGAAAGCACTATCCACCATGACCCTGAACACTTCCAGTGGTGGGGCATCCACAACTCTGGGCAACCTATTCCAGTGTCTCACCACTCTCATAATTAAAAATCTCTTCCTTATATCCAACCTAAATCTATGCTGGTTCAAACAAAAAACATTTCCCCTTGCTCTGTCACTACAAGCCTTGGCAAAAAAACTTCCTCCATCTTTCTTGTAAGTTTCCTTTATATATTGAAAGGCCACAATAAGGTGTTCCCAGAGTCTTCTCTTCTCCAGGCTGAGTCACTCCAACGGAATCAGCCTTTCTTCATAGAAAAGGTGTTCCAGCCCTCTGATCATTTTTGTGGCCCTTCTCTGGACCCATGCATGTCTTTCTTGTATTGGAGACCCCAGAGCTGGACACAGTACTCCAGATGGGATCTCTCCAGAGCAGAGTAGAGGGGCAGAATCACCTCACTTGACCTGCTGGCCATGCTTCTTTTTTTTGCAGCCCAGGATATTATCGGTTTTCTGGGCTTCAAGTGTATATTGCCAGTTCATGTAATATTTTTCATCCACCAGTGTCCTTCTCTGCAGAGCTGCTCTAAAGTAATTCATTACTGACTCTCCACTGATATTTGTGAATGCCCAATATGTTGCCCAGGAAAGCTATGAATGCCCCAGTCCTTGAAGTGTTCAAGGTCAGGTAGGATGAAGCTTTGAGCAGTCTAATCTAGAGGAGAATGTCCTTGCCCATGGCAGAGGGGGTTGGACTAGATCATCTTTAAAGGTCCCTTCCAACCCAAACCATTCTATGATTCTATGATTTCCCTCACCCAGATGCAGGATATTGCACTTGGCCTTGTTGAACTTTACAACATTTACATGGGCCCACTTCGCACTGCCTGTCAAGGTCCCACGTCTCATGTATTGTAGCACACTTTTCTTCCTTTGATGCACACATGGAAATTATAGAAGTTCTCTGAAGTAATTTATCAATTGTATAAGTTATAAGGTCAGCACACTGGTTTCATCTGTTTGATCTTTTGTATAACACATGCCTTAGGATCTCTTCACATCAATTCTTATTTGAACTGGAGCTTCACTTTTAAATAAGTATTTCGTCTTGGTTTAAAAATTAGTCATGGAGAATTTGTCGGATATGATGCAAGTTCTGTTGGTTAACAATGTTAAACAAAATGTGTTTTACTCATGGAATAAATTTATGTAAATTATCTTAAATTCAATTTACTAATATCATATTTGTGTTTATGTAAGTAGTTATAGAATTTACCTCCATATTGTCACTTTATGTTCTTCTTACACAATGATTTTACTCATACCTGTATTCTAACTCTTTACATTTTCTTCTGAGTCTTTACGACTTTTCTCCACCAATTATGGCCATCAGAGCTGGAACTTATTTTTCCAAGAACAGTCCCACCATTTCAAAGTAGAGAGGTAAGAGAATCAACCTATGCCTACCAAGACTGTTGCTTATACAAGCAAAGGTTACAATATGTCTTTTGGGGCAAGTGGGCATTTGTGGTCAGCTTTTATTTGGTTACCTCCTAAAGAGTTACTGCTTCCCAAGCCAGAATACCCCACTATAAAAGAATGGCCTATGTTCTTCAGTCTTACACGTAGATCTTGCGTTACCTGTACTTGACATGTTTATAGATTGACTTGACTTCTCAATTTTCCCCTTTTTCCCTGACAACCCTTGTCTCATTTATAGACATTATTAATTGTGGTTTACCATTCTCTTGTATGTCTGTGATAAAATAATTAAGCAGTGAAAGGCCAAAATAAATGTGCAGGATCCCAGTGGAAACATGTCTGCCTGGTGTCTGTCCATTTGACTTCAGATGTAAATCTGTCAAATAATCTGACTGTATCTGGAATGTTTTTCACTGTGCATTACAATAGCGGGTCACAACATGAACAAATAGAGAAACGCTAAGGTATAACATTCATTTTCTCAGTTGCTGATACAAAATATCGTTAAACTAATTACTCAGATGACCTAATTTACAACCAATATGCTTGAGATGAACTATAGTAATACAGTGGCAAAATTTTTACAATTTCTCACTGTGCTAATAGAAACAATTTCCTCAAACCAAGCAATCACAATTACATTATCACTTTAGAAGTGAATAAATAAACCCATCATTATGAAGCAGAATATTTCACAAGATGTTTTTGTCTTGCATCTTTTTTTGCACTTACTTAAGTTAAATTTTTTTAAGAATTCTTCTAAACTGAACTTTTTCTTACCGCAAAGCATGCCCCAAAGAACATAGAAAATGAGAATTTATTTATTTATTTTCCTAACATGATAGAGCCAATGTGACACTTTAAACAAAAAAACATATTAAGCTCTCAACGTCCCATTTGTAGTGGTAGTTATTTTTATAATTTCAGCTGACATTAAACTGTATATTGATATTTGATACATGTTATGAGTGCTATCTGCTTCAGAAATGTATTTTTCTCTGGACCTTATGGCACTGAATAAATTATTTGCAATCACCATGAATCGCAGTACTTCAGGTATAAGATAATTGAAGTATACCTCTTCAATCAATTTTTTGTAGACTACTGCATAGACATAGAACAAGCTTCCAGACTGTACAATTTCAATGGCCACTCTCCATACAGAGGTTTATCCAAATCTCTAAATCATACTGACTGCCAGGGATTTTTGAAATATGTGCTTGCTGCATATGAACTATTGACTTGGTGGTGTTAGCATACTGTCTTGCACAGTTCAGGTGAGTGAATGGTACTAGTCTGGATGTGTGTCTCAGTCAAACTGTCATTTGGTGTACTTGGAGCGCTGTATTCCTCCTGAAAGTTTGTTGTGTTTAGTATTGTCAAATAGTTCAGGGTATCTACCATACAATTTCAAACATTGAAAAACTTGGTCTGAGGTTTAAAAGAAGAAGAAATCAATCAACATGTAGTCAGTCTACTATTTAAAGGCATTTGCAATGCTGTTCATTTACATGGCCAGTGGCTAAAATGCAGTTATAGATTAACTAAATGGTTGTTTATATACTATTGTTAAGCAAAGTCATTTTCCCTAATATTATTTATGCTTCTTTGGCATTTTGGTTCTTTTTCTTTCAATAAAGTGTGAATAGTGTATTATTCACTGGTGTTGCATGCACGTCTGCACAATATACCTAGAAACATGAATCCATATATATATATGGACTTGTAATTTACCACTGGTTTCAAGTTTTGGATTCTCTGCATGGGAAGCAAGGTCTACATTAAAGAAATCAGCACACTGCAAAACTAACAGCGTTCCGACATCTAATCTTTGTACATATAACACCTGATCACCTGTTCTAGTACAAAAGGCTAGATAGCTAACGGAGAGGGAATGCCAGAACATAACAGGCAAGGATTACTCTTTAAAAAGTAATGCTCTGGGTATAACTTTATTTCTCACCTCCAGAGGTTTGTACCAGAGGGCAGACCTGACATTTCAGCCTTTCTCAGGACAGTGGTTTATATTCAATAAAAAGCACTACTTAATTTTTTTAAAGACACTTTTACTTCATAGTAATCCCTGATAAAGGTCATCTGTGTCTGAACTTCTACCCACCCCTTGCCACACGAATGATACGGAGATAAAACAAAGACATCAGTCAAATCTTCTTGTAGCGTCCACAGTCCTTAAAAGCAAAGGTAAGTGGCAGAATCCTTTAAATACAGCGACACAATAGTAATATAAAGTATAAAATCACATGGAATGACTTAAGTATATAGAGCATAGAGGAATATTATATACATATTGTAGATATTAAAAAATATTTTTTTATATATATATATATGGAATATTTGTTTTGAAACTTGTTCAGATTTTAATTTATGTTGGTAACTTCATTTTCTCCATAATACTTCCAGAGCAACAGCCGTTGGCTACCAGTGAAAAAAATGATACAGCTGAACTAAATCTCTGAGCGGCTAGTACCTGTTTTTTAGCATTGATGCTGCATTGTATATTTTACACAAAATTCATCAACAGAAAACTTCAGGAATTTTCTCTGTATGTTATTCACATTGTACTATGGCTTAATTTTATGTCCCAAAATTAAGATGAAAATTAACATACTGGTTATTTATTATTAACACCTATATCTGCAAAATCTCTGATATCTTCCATGCACTAAACGTTAACTTTATTTCCAATTGCCAATCTAAGAATAAACTACAAATATGTTGTGTATTGTTTGCCCCAGTTATTTCTATATCTTTCTATATCTTCTGCCTTCCCAGCAGACTCTAAATGCTTACCCAATTGCCTACATTCTGTGCTTACTCCTTGGAATGAAGATGTAGACATACATAACCTGTATTAAAAAACAAAAGAAAAAAAAATCAAAAAAACAAACCAACGAATCAAAAAAAAAAAAAGTTCAAGATTTTGTGTGTGCATAAGAAGGAAATGTGTTTAGGACAGAAATTAAGGATTAAACAGTTGAGAATTCTGCCTTATTATTTTTAAATTAGTTTCTCTCCAGCAAATTCCTAGGTGTGCAAGACAGTATGACAAAATGTGGGCTATCACTCACTGGAATTGCTCAGTTTTGTTTATAATTAAACTGATGTGTGGATGGAGGATCCTATCATTTGACTTTTAAAAATGTTGTTTGTCAAAGGAAAGTGAAAATTCCCACTTGTCTGTCTGTAGCCTTCAACATGATCTCATTATCACAAAATCTCATGATCTCATTGATATTCTGGAGAGCAAGAAAAATAAAATGTGTCACAGCTATATTATCAGTATGAACCTAAAGATTAAAAATAGCTTTTACCTGATTACTTTGGTAATGACAGAGCATGTACATGGGCATTTATACACATCATTTTTCCAGTAGAGGTACCTCTAGCAAGGAACTGTGGATCCCACAAGAGTCTTGATTTTTATTAAATTGCTAACCTTTAACTGTTAGGCATTGAGATTCATGTGATAAACATGTTTTGGAAATCAACTTTCATTTTAATCTAAAGCATTGCCTAATAAGAAACATACAATTAAACAGCTACATATTTCTAACTAATGGAAGAGTGTGACATCAATAAAACCAAGCCTTATTTGGAAATGAGTATAGCATTGCCTTTATATCAGTAATTTAGGAACAAAATTAAGCATTCCAAAGACCAGCATTTTATGTAAACAAACAAACCCTGAATAAGGAAAAATGCCAAATCCAGTCCTCAGTAAAGAATCACGTCACGTTAATAGACTTCAAACTTTGGAGTCTATTTTTGCAGGACTGAATATTTACCTTACCCCATCACACAAATATGTATGTACTTCACACATTTGTATGATGTCTGGGCATCATACAAATATGAAAAAATGGATCATTTAAGAACCTGTATGAAGCAGAGACATATTAACACTTGATTCCTTACTTAAGCAAAGAACTATGGAATTTCTTTACCATATGGGATAGACTGCCTGTTATGGAAAAAGAAGTTGCTGAACCTTAGTCAACATTCTCCAGGAAAATTTATTCTTTCTTCCCTCACACTCCATACTTTGGCAGAAGGCCAGCAAAATCCTCCAAAAGAAGGTCAAAAGAAAGTATAACATATTTATCTTTGAAATCAATAGAGTTCATAAAATATTTTATGGGAAATAAAATAATAAGTATACTGAAAGTGTGAAAACAGCCCTATGCACAGGGTCAGTCCAACGTGCAATCCTTTTTGTTACCTAGTGACTTAACTGATGGCAAGTCTCCAGCTGCGACCACCTACAGATTTAATGCCAAATAAATACTCACATATTTTGAAATTTGCTTTTCGTTAATTATATATATACTACTTCTTCCTAAACAAAAGCAAAATAGAGAAATCTCAAACCATAGCTCTAAATATAGATATTACAATGAGGACTTCAGTGCCAAAGACAGGACAGCTGCTAGACCATCATGAATAGGAGGCATAATCATAGATCTTCACAATGTCTTCTATAATAAAATGTCATTTAAAGCACAAGAATTTTTGTGCAAACAGGTGGAAGTGGAGAGGGTTTGTGGAGCAATCAGAAAGCAAAAGAGGTTTGGATGCAGCAGAAAGACTTGGATTTGAGAACAGGGTTCTTAATTACAAAAGTTGAGAGGATATAAATACTGTTAAGTGGTGCTCCATGCCAGACTAGCTAAGTTACAGTGAGTGAGTGTCTTGTTTAAATACAGTTTGTTCATGTCCCTAAGGTTGCATTGTTCTTTTAACTGAACTTCCAGATTTCTCAAACCCTAAGTACACTGGAGTGCTGCCAGCTGACTTACACAAGGCTGGCAGGCAGAAAAAGAACAAGTGAGTAGCTGATTGGTTGGCATTATATGTTATTCTATGGTCCAGCATCTTTGTACCCAGAAGTCATCATTTGGCTGATTAAATTCTGGCCTGCACTGAGACAGCCCTGAGTATCTTCAAGCCAAAAGCATAAGGAAGAAGTACTGGCTGACTCCTCCAAAAAAAGCCTGGAGAGAAAAGACTAGCCTATGTCTCCAAAACTTAAAAAGGTACAAAAAGAATAACACCAGTAAGTGAACTAACGGGAAGATGTTCCATCAAAACCAGCCAGTTCGCAAAGACAGATGGTACAAAGGGAAGTAGCAGGGTGTTCATTTTCAACGTTTAGAATTTGAAAAAGAACTATGGTTGCAATGCTTGGCAATATCTGTTAATCCTAAAAAAATTATGGCTGTGCTGTACTTTGTTCGAAAGTGACAGTGTATGCGTGTATACTCTCCTGACTTACTCAAAGGCCTAAGAGAAAGGAGACTTCAAAGACAGCTGTAAATCCCAATTAAAACAAAAAACAAACAAACAAACAAAAAACCCCACCCTGAAAACAAATAAACAAACAAACAAACAAAACCGAACACAAACAGAAGTGATACTGTCCCAAATAGGCTGTTATATATCAGGGGTTTTCTTTTAAAGCCACTGCTCATTTGGCAGTACCTCTGTACTTCAATGTTTTACTTTAGACACAGTTATAGTTTAATAATAGAGTAATTCTTTTTAAAAAGCCATGCTGACACTTCACCTATGAAAATCAAATCTCTCACTAGGTGTCATAAGGTATGAATAGAGAAACAGAAATATTTCACATCACTAGTCACTTTTGAAGATTTTAAAGCTAACCCCCTCATTTTAGCAACATAGTTTTAGCTAGATAAACAATGAGCCATGAAGAGGTTGCTTTAGGCTCTCTTTCCTGCCAACAGAAAAGAGGGAAGTGTCTCTAGAGGATGTTTCAGAATACCACAGACTAAAATAGAGAGAATGCCAAGTTTATTATCAATAGTGCTACCAAGTCAACAGCATGCCAACTGTCTAGACAGTAGCTGTAGTCAATTTTTGATGGATACCATGTAAGAATTAGGATGTTAGATAATGCTGAGAGAACAAATAAGACAGATTTAAGAAGTACTTTGCATTTTATTTCCCTTCTACTTCTAGGCAAGAGATCTAAATTTCACTATAAACTAAAACGAAATACCTATTATTGATGTCTTTTTGGAACAAGAGCTAAAGTCGGCCTTTGATCACATTCTTCCAACTGATACTTAGAAGATGCTTTTGGCATCATCAGTTAACTTTCCAGCAGAAAGCATGCTGCAAAGTCAAAGGGTAGGAATTATCTGATCTGTATTTATGGATAGCTACTTTTTTTATCTTCAGCGGGAGGAGAGAAAAGTTCAAGGAAAATGATAAATCGGGCTGTGCAGGTCACCATTTCTGCATTTTCAGTTGGTCTTTATGACTACCCACAGCTTAATTGTGTCCTTCTTGCAGTTTCCTTCCAGCCTGCAGCCAGGATCACTTAGCCTTTCTGCTCACCAATGAGCAAAAGAAGTCCTGGCTTCTCATATTGAAATTGTCAGTGAAAAACAGTTGTCTTAAAGAGCTCTGTGTTCTTCTTCCTAAATTCCTTAAAGTACTTGCTCATCAGTGTTTGCTTCAACCATGACAGAAAGATGTCAAATAGATGAGAGAGTATGCAATATATCCTTGAGGGAGAGCTTCCTCCTCTGCTATTTTTCCACTGAACTCCTGACAGAGATTTACCCCTCTGCAGGTCTGATAGCCAGAAGCAGGGGCCTTAAAGAGGCCTCATAACCTAATTTCCATCCCTCCCTTCAGTTTAAGGCTATTTTTTCAGCGGTTTCATCTCCTTTCAACTATTCACTGTATCTGGAATGACTTTCATTACTACAACTTTTTTCAGACATTAAAGAAAAGAACATTTTCCTGTATGACAACATGTTTCTGGTACGGCTGCCAACCAAACTAATTCATTTCCATATAAAGCAGCATAATGAAAGGTGGTGTTTTTTTCTTTTGACTTTGCTTGTATTTTTGATCATGTGCTTTGTTTATATCATGTATTTTTAAACATCTCATGTTCCATTACCCATGCTGACAGTTGCTAATGCATGGGAATTATAAACCACTTATGTTCAAGTTAATTTTTTTGAATCAATTTTGTATCAAAGTTCCTAGTGTAAGATGACTACATTAGTCATTTTCTCTGGTCTGTTGTCTTTCAAAAATTGTCTGTTAAGTAGTTTGAAGAATGTGGATTTATGAATGTGCATTGAGCACATTAAATCTCAAAAAAATGCGAACAAGTCAATGGAAGTCGATTAACTGGCAGAGCTAATAACTCAGGAGCTAAGACCTGATGCAGAAAAAGGGTCGGTTTTGTCTTCCTAGCAAACAAAAAGCACGCTCACATTTTCCTTGGAAGTGCTTATACCAAAATAAGTCTTTTTTGACCAACATCTTATATTCAGAAGAGACATTAATTGCAAAACCAAACAAGGATATCACATCACAAAGATATTCATAGCATTGTTTCAAACCCTGTCTATGCATTAATACTGTCCTAATTTTTTTATTAGTTAAATGTATTAAGTTATGGTTTGTAGCATATGAAGGCACTGACCCCGATCAGAGGTGCAACCAGAATCGTTTATTACATCAAACACGCAGCTTATATAGTACTAATGTATCTTCTTTCCCAGCTGACACATCCCTGCAACCCCCAACTGCCAGACGGGCGAATTCCCCTCAATCAGTCAGGGGCCAGGCATTGTTTATGGGTCGTCTGGACTTGCTCAGCAGCCGCCCCATGCCAGTGTTCCTGCTTCTCCTATTCCTTCCTCTGGTCTTTGCTTCTTCCACAATCCTGTCAACATCCTGTTCTCCCACAATGGTCACCTAGGGATGAGATATTTCATCAATTTTTTTCCCTATACAAGAGCACATGACAAATTCATTGCTGAAGAACTGCCTAGAAAATTAGCAAGAGGTGCTTCTTAGATCTGTTGTATTAATTGTTCCAGCATAAACAGATTTCTTGCTTTATTTTACGCTCTTGCACTTACTATGTTTTGCTTTTTATTTTGGCAAATCCATGCATGTATGGCAAGCCATACGTTCTATATGGTGTCATTCATAATTTTAAGGATGTTATCTGTTATCTAAGCTATAGTATAAAGGTCAGAGTTTAGGTATTACAGCTCAGCATGTGGATCTGGCCCTGACCTAGATCCAAGCTCAAATGTAAATAATGAGGAAACTTTTGTATTTGCAAACAAAACACATTTTTGTTTGTTGCTGGACTCTAGGGAGCTTTCTGAAGGCAAATACAGAGCTATAATCGCTCTCACTGGCAGTGAAGGGAGGTAAAATGGAGGGAAGGAAGGAGACGCAAATTATGTATTTATCTGAAAGCATTGGAACATCAAGGATTGTAATGCAAAACCTTTTAGTGCTGATGACTTTCAAGTCCTTTCTTCTCCATTCAAGTGTGTGTGTGTGTGTGTGTCAGTGTGTGTGTCAGTGTTTTATAACAGAAGGGCTTGGTCTAGGAAAAAAAAAACAACAAAAAGCTTGTTTATATTTAATCTGAAATGGTTTACGTCGCTGCACTACTTTGTATATCTGTTTCATAATAGCAGTCAAAGAATGTCAGGACTTGCATACAACTGTTTTTCTGGGTCAGCAAAGAACTAAAGACATATAAGTTTATCAAGGCAGAACGTATTCATGCTAGAGTGTAGAGGATTCAGCTTGCTGCAAACAGTCAGAAGAGCTGACAAAATTATCGTCTCTGTAATAATAAGAAGCAGATGAGGATATGAAGACATTTCTTTAGTGGTGGTTTGAAAAAAAAGTCCCATAGAGCCAGAAATCTTATAAGAGATGTAAGAGATATTCTCCATACTTGTTTTATCCAGTCATTTGATTGGTTATCTTTTTCTGTACACGATAGGGAATCTCAAGAAGGAGCCTTTCTTTAATCTGAAATAAAACCAGATACTGTTTATGACAGTGAGAAAAATAGGAGATTCACATTTTACACAGAGCACAATTGTGCATACTATACTCTGATGTCTTCAGCCTACTATTCACATGGTACATATTATCCATTTACATGTTCACAAGGTATATTATCATCTAGGATTGCCCAATGGTTTTTTTTAGAAGTCTTGATTTAGTTTCTTAATTTTCAACTATTTAGTGGGAAATTTTTCACAGCAGTTGCTGCTGTTCTTGGTTTTTCACAGCAGTTTAAATAAAATGTTTCATCCGTATACAATGAGGAAGTTAGAAGGAACGTGGTTTTCCTCATTTCGTTGAGAAAAGCCTGAATCCCATCTATTTTCAATTTTCCAGCCAACTGTGAACATAGAGGAGAAGTGACAGGGCAATGCAAAAATGAAGGATAAACTTAGGGAAGAGGAAGAGATGCAGGGGTATTCATGGAGATGACAAGAAAGAAGGCAAGGAATGGCAGACAGACAAGAAGCCAGTATTAAAAGTAAAGGGGCAGAAAAAACTGTGCCATTGTGGGACTAGACATAGATATAAGTCATTCTTGATTTATCATTACTTACTAGCTACCATGAGCCAGTAAGAAAAGAAATGATGGCCTGTTATTATTGTTTTATTATTAGTTTGTATTTTGTTTGCTGTCTATATTTGTCATCCAAGCACAAAATCCAAACTTGTTGTGATCATCTTACTTTTGCATATTTGCATAAAAAGAGGTCCCAAGACATTTAAAATAGTTTCTACGTTAATTCAAGAAGCAAGTAAGGAAGTATCTGAATGAAAAAAAGAAAATTGAACTAGAGCAAAAAGGACATGTGGAATGAATACAAAATTATTTTTTATGAAGTGTAAATTTAAGCACATAATACACCTTTTTTTTTTTTGAGCAAAGATGGCACTGACAATGAGTATTTTCCATGTGCTCTTACAGAGATTGTGTCTAGCACTGGGTTCCAAAAACTGTCAGCTTCTATCTTTCTTGAGCTGCTTTGACCCTTTGATATATACTACTGGCACAACCCATGTGATTGATATTTTCATGTGGAATTAAGTGGGGCTGGGAGTTTCACCTTATTGTGGCCATTTTAGAAAGAGAAATTTTGCTTAATTAACATCTTAGTAAATGCTCTACAAGTACTGAGCCATTGATGTCCTTTAGCTTCTGTCAGTTTTGGATGACTAGTAAGTCATGGACTTTTAAAGGGAACAGAGGGGGAAATAGATTTGTTTGTCTGTTTGTTTGAAGAAATATTTTAAAAAGTTAAAAAAGAGGTGATTTTTAATTATACATTTTACCATGGTTGGATTTAAAAAAAAAATCATAGAAAAATAATGCAGCTGTAATTTGAACATATTTTTTTCTAGCAATATTGCTATGTATAATATGTGAGAGAAGGAGAAAACATTCTTTGCAGAGCCTGCATTATTGATAGTTTCCTTCAATAGGGTGCTGGATGGATTTTCACTTTTAAAAACTGCTACTGCATTTCTGTTTTGACAAGATCTATGTGAATGAGTTAAAAAGTTTAATTTGATTGAAAGTAGTGCAATAAAGTTTTTAATTTGTCAACATCTTGACTGCTTATATTTGATTTCATCCCATTCATTCATATGGGTGTATTATCTGCATCAACATTTTATGACATCAAGATCTATTTCTTTTCATTGCTGCAGCAATTGCATCATAAATTATCATTAAAGTTCAACTAGTGCACAGGATAAAATCCTCTTTTTAGTAGTATTAATCCATATTTTTAGCAATCATAATTTCAGTGAGCAGAATAAGTTACATTTATTTTAACTTGTATATCAGGTAATTTCCTGCTGGTTTTGTCATCACAGTCAGGATTTCTACTTTGTTATCCATATCACCACAATAAAACAATGTTATAATATCTGTAAAGACATTATCAAATAAATTTAATAATTTACATAATTTCTAAAATTTAATTTCAATGACTGTTTGGGGAATGCTGGTGTTCCAGCACAAAATTTCTGTCTAACAAAAAACAATATTTGAAAGCCTTCAGTAAAAATAGTTAGCAGCTTGTCAGCATAACAAATTTTTAGGTAGTAGCCTAAAGGATTTAATATATGGACTCTAATTTGGGCACTAGTATACATAAATTTGCCTGTAATCAGGAATAATAGAAATCAACATGCTGAGGAAGAGATAGCGTCAGCAAAGCAATGCAAAATGGTGTCCTTCACATGTGTTTGGGAATTGAACACATAAAACTGAGCTACTGTGGGGTGCTTTCCACTAGTTTAAAAAATCTTCAGGTCTCTATTTAAAAAAAAATAAATAAAGAAAAGGAAATGCTTTCCAAAAAAATTTGTTGATTAGAACATGGAAGCTCTTTGCATTCTGATGGTCAGTGACTGTAGGATTTGCCTAAAGAGTCTAGATTCAACCCCCATTCTGTGTGAGAAGTGAATTCCCATTTCCTTTTATTCATGGACCAGCTAAACACCATAGTATAGGATGTTCAGCCCTCAGGCTTTTGAACACATGCCAGCTTAAAGTCTGACTATATTTGTGGTACATTTAATATCAGCTGGGCAAGAGAAAACAAAACCTTACCTTTGTATGATAAACGCTAGTGGGTAAGAAGCTGATCTTTAAGAAGAAGTTTTCCTAATATTTTAATAATTTAACTTAAAATGCTTAAATATTAATTGCATAGGAGACTAAAATATAGGTCTCATCCAGGTGAATGTCCTAATATGTGGACTTAAAAAATTATTTTTATGTCTCTCAGTCAGGAAATACTGTAATCTTTCATTTAAGGTACAGTACAATCAACTGTAGGGCTAAAGGATGGGGCTAAAATCCTTATCAAAATATTTTATTTTCCTTTGATTGTCAGTTTCTATATACTGGACTAAACCATCTCAGCTCCTTTTGTGATTCCACCTGTGTGCCTTTGTATACAAGTTCTGAGCAGGAGATCAGCGAAATAAATGTGCAAATTAGGCATTCAGAGTTCTCATTGACTACAGGGGAACTTAAATCAGTTTCAAAGTTATGCAAGCTATAAAAGCCAATGCTGAACCAGGCCTGTGAAACAGAATAGCCTGATGTCAACATTTAAACCTCTTATTAAATTTTTGAAAGATTTCAATATACCAAAATATCACTGATTTTATAAAATCTATGTGACATTTGTGGCTCAGTGTAGATAAATGAAAAAATGAAATCTGAAGAAAGTAAGAAGTAAGGATTATTTTCAGTGAAATACCACCTCATATCTCTCTGCTTTCCATAACAACTTGTTTTCTGATGCTAAAATTTTAATGGTTACCAACCATTTCCATCCTCTCTTTTTTTTTTTCCAGTAGTGTTCTACTGATTTGCCAGATATTGTTACTCACACTAGGTACTTCCATGGGTAATTTAGAGGCCTTTTACTACATCTTTTTTCACTCTTTTTTTCCTTTCCTCTGAACATATCAACCTCCACCACAATTTATAAAGATTACAAAATACATTTATTAACTTTTCCTGCACATGCTCCACTAATACTTTAATTCTGAATTTTTTGTTTCATCTAGGTTTTGCCCACTATCATACTGTAAATATATTTTCATGGGAAGCAGGAAACATTTTTTTTTCTATGAATTTCTGCACTCCCTCTTCAGGTGGTTGCAGATACAGATAGCAGAAGGTATTGACAATCCTAATAGCCTAATAACAATTCCTAATAGCCTGGTGTGTGAGCTTGCCCGGTTGATGGTTTTAGCTCATCTACTTGGAGCCAAACCATGTCACATTATTAGGTCATTGTGTACTTACTCCCCTGTGGCAGGATAAATAAACACTGCCCACTGCCAGCCTCCATGCTTCAGAGTTCTTAAGCTGGTTCTCTTGAAAAACCGACAAACAACAGATTGTAGTTTTTTTGGAGCTGTGGAAGAAAGGAATATACTCAGTGTTTAAAACAATAAACAGCTTGATATTTGCTAGCCTGAGTTCTAATAAAACACTTTCTTGTTATTACTTTTTATTGTTGCACTGATGAAACAAAACTCAGTGTCAGCCAGCTCTCCAGTGTTCAACGGTAGCTGTTGAAAGAAAAATTCTGAGATCATATGGGACAGAGGCAAACTAAATGCTCTGTCATGTCCAGATAAGGTGTTCACAGACATTGCTGTGCTCCCCTGAGATGACGTTTAAAGCCAACCATCAAGCATCCTTGATTGCTAAAGTGAGAAAGAGCAAACTGGCTTGATAAAGATAAGATTATAGTGTCTCAGATGTGAAACCTCTAGAAATAGAAGAATAAAATTAAATAAAGCAGAATCTTGCACAGAGGATTTTGAGGTTGATTTAATGGCATGCTATCACTTTCGCTATGTTTAATACTCTTGTGAGCTTACTCAGTTGCACAGTGTCAGTTCCATTCAAATCAACCTTCATTACAATGCACCAGTTAATTTTTGTCTTCAGTGTACAGTAATTATGCTGACACACTGCAATGAAATTATTCAGTACATGCATCTGAAAATGCCACATTACAGACATTTAAATTTAGTCCTTTCATTGCTATGATCTCTAGATACTCATTTGAAGATGGTAGCTGAACCAGGTATTTTAACATTATTTTCACTTCCCAAGTAATATAGCCTACAATTTTGCACTCTGCCATCTACCACTGCTCAGAAAATAGGAAGATAATCTGTTCTCTTTGAATGCAGTTTGTGCTGCGTTTGAACAGTTGCTATAGATACACCATTAAATACCAAAGTTTACGTAACTTTTGCTAAAGAAAATGGGACAGCTACTAAGTGTTGCCTGTATATGCTGGTAAGAACTTAAACTCCTTTTTCTTGCTACAGCAGCCAACAAGGGTAAAGGTTAGAAAATGAAACTACTGGTATTAGATGAGAATATCCTAAAACTCTTAATTTGTTTAAATTTTTAATAAAATTGTTTATAGGAGCAGGTGGTTTAATTAATATCTTATTTATCGTAGAAAAAACCTCAACGTATTTAAGTACAGAAATGGAAATTTTCTACAGAAATGTAGAAAAAACAACTATGTATTTAAATTATTTTAAAATACTGTTTCAAATGTGTGTAAGGAGAAAAATGTACTTTATAATAGTAGTAACTAATTATATGAAAAAAAGGAATTAAATGTGTTTTCAGTGATAAATACCTGAAATAGGAAATAAAGCTATTGGAAATTTCCAGAAAAGATGTTTTGCCTTGATCTCATTGACCAACTAGCTTTTCCTTTATGTTAATTTAAAATAAAATAAAATATTATCCTTGTGCATAATCTGAGGCCAGAAAACTCTACTGAAACCATTTCTACCCTAATCTAACTGATTGATAGATATTTTTTCACCTCAGGAACATTGATATCCAGAGCTCACTTTTCTATCTCAAATAATATCCTGAACTTTTTGATGCTAAAGATCTACCAAGCAAAGAAAATCCTAAAATTATTTCATTTGCTATTATAACATCAAGCTTATTCAATCTTCACCTTGCACATCCTAAAAGAATCAGAAAGCAAAAAATAAAAAGCTGTGTCATAACAAGCAAGCAAATGAAAAGTCCCAGTGAGAAAAAGCAGCTTCTATAAATCTTTGGACTTTGATATCTTTCTGTGCAGCTGAACAGTTTTGGTTCATATGCAGGGAGGCAAGAAAATAGAATTTTCTCTAGGAAAAAAGCAGCAGTATTTTGCTAACTCCCATTCCTTAATGGTGTAAATTGTGAGAATTCTTTCTGTTTTCCAAACACACCATATTGCTCCCCCAATTTAACTAGCTTTAAATAAAACCAGATGTGAGAAATGGTAGGAAGATTCAAGGTTTACTCATTTCTGCAAACTGAAGTTCCACAAATCCTCCCTTGCCTCTCAGCATGTAACCAGTTTAACTTCTTAGCGTAAGGGGCGTTTTAGGCAGCCAAGGTCAGACTCTGGTACTGCCACAGTTAGGAAGGGGATATGGCTAAACACTAATTCTTTCATCAAAAGTTTATTTCTGCTAACCACAGCAATACAGCTGTCTCTCCCCATGGGTGCTGTAAACAGGCTTGTTAATTACTCATCAATATCTGTCAAATTGTTAAACAAACAGCAAACACCCAATGGTAACAGTACTGAGCTAAGGCATTGCTGATGAGACCCTGAATTCAGTTACTTGTCATTTGAAATTTAGAACATGTTTTCCTCCGCTGAAGTCCTGTGGCAGAGTTTCTGTTCCCTGACTGCATAATCAGGTGATTAGTGGTGGAGAAGTTCTGATTGAAGCATTCTTCAGTGAATATTCAGCTGTGCTAAAAGCCAGAAAATGTTTGCATTTCACAACAAACCCAAGGTCGTCAGTTACTCTTTGGTAACACAAGTCACTGTATGGATGCAGTGAATGACTTTGCTTTAAAATCTGCTGGGGAGTAAAGGGAAGGGATCTTTGCCCGGCTTTTTTCTTTTTTTTCCCCAGCCACTTTAGAAATGCAACAGGAAGCTGCCTTTTACTTATTGATGCCAGGGGAGAAGAATGAGTCTGCCAAATGGCAGACTGACGATATACACTTCTGGCAACCTTTTATCCCTTTTGAAAGTATGTTTCCAAGTAAAATCCAAATTGTCACCTCCCACTGCAGCAGTCATTATATGAACTCCAGTAGGTAGAAAAAGCTGAACTTTTACAAGTCAGGAGGCTGGGAACTTCCTATAGGCACCCTCATGTATTAAGACAAACACATCACACTATACAAGCGTGAATTTATGATTACATCTTTTGGTAAAATGTTTAGTGATGCTTGCAAGAAGAATGGAGTGTCATGCTAAGTTGTGTTACAGTTGAGTTTGAAAGCCATTGAAAGCACTTTCTGTTCAGACAGTGTAAAAAAATTGCAGTGTTCAATAACCATCTAATGGCTCACTCCTGGTGGCATGATTTACTGCTGTGCTCTTCAAACTTTGTGTTTTCCTGGTAAGGCCTGAATCTTCCACAGGGGACACACAATCCAGATGAATAATTTGCTATTTGGGTGAATCGGTTTTGCTGAGCACAATAGGAATCGGAGACATCTGGGCCCTAATCTGAAAACCACTGGGGTCAGTGGGAATCATTCCAGTGACTGCAGCAGGCTTTGTGTCTATGGCTTGATAAAATCTTGATTTGAAATATACCTGTCTGCATTGCTGATTTTTAAATTGGTGTTTTTGAGGGAAGGGGAAATATTAATAGCTAGCCTTGCTTTTGTGGCTAGAGACTGTGCTAAAAATGTCTTCTCACACAGCCACTCTATAAAAATTCCATAAAAAGAAGACCTGCAATTATTTTTTTCTGAAGTATTATGTGGCTGGCCAGTTTTATAGACTCCAGCTAGACTAAAGCAAACTAAAAGACCCAGGAAAGTGTAGTTGCTTCTCTACGCATATTTTGAGCATAACATAGATCATGACATCTGGGATTTTTCTGTCAGTCTCTCAGACCCTGACACAAAAATATTGTTAATAATTGCAAAAAAATATAACTTCTCTGTCTGCAGACTGCATACGTTAAAGAAAAAAATGCAACTGATGTCTTTATAATAGTTAGCCAGGAACATTGTGGCAAATGAGAAAGACATTGAGGTGATTATTTACTAGATGATTTCCTGGATGCTACATATAAGCAAACAGGAGAAG
Organism: Limosa lapponica baueri; assembly: GCA_002844005.1. Taxonomy (NCBI): domain Eukaryota; kingdom Metazoa; phylum Chordata; class Aves; order Charadriiformes; family Scolopacidae; genus Limosa; species Limosa lapponica. The sequence continues at coordinate 2,872,099 of KZ505639.1, read as the reverse complement.
ACAAGAAAAAAGCAGGTGCATATATATTTTTACAACAGTGTGTTCCTGAAATGAATACAAAGAGAATAGTATCTTAATTTCAGGGTCTGCATATATCTGATTAGAATCAGCTACCTTTCACTTGTGTTGGAGACTATTCCATTCTATAAGCTGTCTCAATGATTTTGATAAGTTGTCAGAAAGCCTAAGCACATAGGTATGCCATCCGAACTGCTGTGTGAATGAATAGTATCAACACTGACAAATACATCCTCTTCACATTGGCATATTTAGTGATGGGAACTTTAAATGAGAAGGGGAAGAGGAAAATATTCCTAATGGGTAATATCTTGGAATGTGTGAAGTTGTGCATGAAGCAAAACACAGGCATACTTTCCCCACAGAGACTGTTGAAAAGATGGGGAGAAACTTAGCAGTTCTAAATACGTGATCAGTTTAAAAACTTGTTTGTGGAAATCAAGTGTATGCCAATACAGGAGAAAGATGTGTAATTCTAGGTCAAGTTTAATGCATAGAGTTGATGGTTGTTTTTTTCTCATGTTTGCATTACCTATAAAAAAATCTTTCATACTCCTGTCAAAATGAAATCTTCTAGAATCTTAATGATGGAATTGCTAGTGTTCTTCTCTGAAAATATATCACATGCAAATATTTCTCCCTCCTCTTTTTGCCTAAAAGTGTCACTCCCAGGCACAGATTCATAGCATGTCATACTCTTCCCTCCTTCACCTTCCAAACACTTCCCTGCCAATTAATTAGCCTCAGTAGCATACTATCACAGGCCATCCAGTTGCTTCTGTCTCCAAATAAGATATATGATATATGAACTAAGATTCCTTTCTTTTCATATCTGCCTTCATCTATGATACCTTGGTATTAGGTAATCTATGCACATTTGTGAGAAAGGAATGCCTTCACTGTCTGTGTACATTTTCATGGATATCTCAGTACAAATCTAACATAATAGCTGTGTTAGGAAACAGGTGTCTTTTTTATTAGATGACACTCCTCAACTACAGCCAGTAGAACAAGTTGTTTTACTCCTGTATGAGGTTTACACCTGCAGAAGGGTTCACAATAAAACAATGGACTTCTTGGTTGAGTAAGATGAAAGTAAGGACCTGGATCAACATTCTTCACCAAGGAAAGGAAGGAATATGATATGAGACCTGGCTCAACAGTGTGTAGTCAAAACAACTAATGACTTCAGTAGGAAAATATTTTATTTGTCTAAAGAAGCATTGCATATCTAGCAATTTTTAGGATTTTTTTTTTTGCTCAGAAAAGTTAGAATATAGTCTTGAACAGAAGATACAAGCAAAACTAAAAAAACAATCATGACCTTTTCAGCTCCCTTCAGAGGGGTAAGTATGTCTTTCTACTCTGCACTGAAATGAATTTCATCAATTATGATAATTTCTTCACAGGAATGAAGATTTTCTATACAAAATCAGAGAAATAGAAGAACTTGTTTATAAAAAGCATCTGGTTGACATGGATTTGATCTCATAGAGTCTGTTAATATAAGTGAAGTTATAAATTGAGACATGCAAGCTTTGTTTTGAACTGTAAAATATATATTTTGTCATAAAATAAATGCATATATTTTGTTACAGAGGCTATTAGGACTATCACAGGAGTAAGGGAAAGGGTGTCTTGTAGATAATTAAGCATTTACTAATTCCCTAGTAGTTTTTGAATATTTTTTTTGCATGTCTTTACAAATATAATAGCTTTGCAATGGTGGTAATGTAAATGTTGCTGCATGATGTACAAAGCAAGAAACAGGTAAGTAAAACCTTAGGAACTTAATCTGCAGGAACTTAATACAGGACAAGATGACTTTGTAAAGGATAGATTTCACAGAGCAGTTCTCAGATGCCACATTCTTCATATCTTCCTTAAGCTTCTTCTAGTCAGAGTGAATCCTGAGTAAGCATGCCATCAAATGGTAGCCATTGTCATTTGAAAAAGAATCTGGAAAAGGAAAGAATGCCAAACGTTAAGTATCTCTACACACTCAATTAAAATATGATCCAAAATGAAAATGGATTTTGAAGCATCAGCAAATGTCTGCCAAGAACTTGTGCCAACCCACATCAGCTTTGTCTCTGTAATATTTACTGCAGAGAGAGAAAACACATTTGACCATGAATGGTGTCTTGTGGGACTCCGTTCCACAGCTGTTCTTTAAGGATTTAGATAAAACATGTCCTTCAGCTACTACTAGTTTTCAAGAATGCCTGTGACTGTAGTTCAGAATATCATAATACCTCTTTCCTACTATCTTTGATTGCACATTGGCACTCTACAAAACACAGAAATTGAAAAATGGGCATTGTAAGAACCAACTTTTCAAAGAACCGATGTTTCTAATCTCTGTAACCCTGTAATTAAACTCATTTGTGTTGTTCTCATTTAAGATGCGTGTGTAATTATTTTTCTTAGTTTATAGCCTCATAGTAATTCACTTTGCCTATTTTGCTGTTTTTTTAAAAAGCTGAAAGAAACATAGTTTTAATATGTAATATAATAGAATATCCATTTCATGTGACAAATATTTTGTGAATCTGAAGGAATAGAAGTACTGTTCAGAAGCCATAATACCTTTCATAACAGCTTTGCTAAAAGGGGAGAAAACAAGCAAAACAACAGAGATTTCCTAAGACTTTTCTAATCTACATGCTTAATCACAAAGATCAAAGGAACATAACCAATGCATTGCCTGTGTCTTGGCATAGCTGTGTAGATAGGGAGATTAAAGTGGAAATGAATGGTAAACGAGGGGAGGACAGAAGATTGCTCATTCATGCCACTCACCCCAGTTGCCTTCTCCTCTTCCCTTCTCATCAGTCCAGGTCAAAAGTGTTTTTGTTTTGAGCGTTTTGAGCAGTATTACAAAATGCTACTGCTCAAAGGTCTTTGAATATCATAACTGGGTATGATGGAGTAGAAATGCACTAACAAAAACATCCTGACCTTAAGTGTCAGATCCGTGTACTATGGACCCTGCCATCAGTTTGCTAGCTTGCACTTTACATAGGGAGAGAATTCATATATCTTATCTTGGAAACAGAGACCACAGTGTGGGTGTTAGGACACTCAGAATTTCAAGCTGCAGGAAAGAGAAAAATTAACAATTTCCTTGATATTTCAGAAAATTCTCTAAACACTGGGATATTATGGAAGAAGAATTCTGATGCTGTCTTTTAAAGGAATGTAACTGATGTTACATTTTTGGTACTAACCACTGTAACTGGGATTTAAAGTCTATTAGGCATCTTCTGAGAAGTCATTATCTGAGAGTATCAGCATACTTAACCCTCTCAAAATTCATGTTTCTGCATAATACTACCCCCAAATGTCTCAGACAAAATGCTTAGCATGTCATATTTCCAGGCATCATCTTTTTAAAACATATATAATGAATAAATGTTGAGACCTTTAGACAAGCATAAGCCCAAGTCCTATTCAACTACTTCAGTTCATAATTGGTGGTTGCCTTTACTGAGTCCACAGAATATTTTCCTATGAAATAATAGAAGTTGTTCTTCCCAAGTATCAATAATTTTTGAACTTCAAAGTGAGGGTATTTTTAATGTGTTATTGGGGAGTTTAGTGGTATGCAGTTTGCAGAAAAACACTGGATAGCTAGTCAAACAAGTGCCTTTGATGTACAGAAGGTATAAATCTTTGGGTTTTAATGAAACTGCAACTTTCTGTCTAAAAGTTAGATGATGCATTTCTAGTCCTAATGAACACCATGGCAATATAATCCAACACTGTGTCTTATATTATCCACATTAAATATAAAAAAGATTTTCAACTACTTCTAAAGAGAAAATGAGTTTGTTGTCTTCTATATACATGCCTCTTCTCCCAGAGGGATATTTGGGAAAAGTATTAATTATCCTTTCAGATTTGTCAGGATGATTTTTTGTGAACACAGTAGTCTTGTCCTTTTTTGATATATCTGTGTACATTGAAGATTAAATAAACAAACTAAAAATACATTTTCTTTTCCCTAAGATAAGTGAGAGGTTTTTCTTCTAAATCTTTCATATTCTATACCTATGTCTAATTACATGCCCCTATGCAAATACTGTGGGGATAAACTAGACCACATATATGGATATTGAGGAGAAATCACCTGAGAAACATCTTTTAAGACCTGGGCCAGTCAAACAATGGGGAAGAACTGATATGGATCAGTGTAGGGTGTTCTCGTCTGACTGAAAGGTCTTCACCTCCTGCAAAGTTATTTTTACATATAATAAAATATTTTCTTTAGCTCTGTTAAAAAATTTTCTTCTAAGTTGTTATGCACAACCTGAAGAATCACTATAGGGCCTAATATTGCAACTCTTTTTTCAATCTATTATTCCTACTGTTTTTATTTTTGGCAAATTCCAACATGAAATAGCTTATGAAACTTGAATGAATAAATATTTAAATTTGAAATACTGAAGTGGACTTTTTATTTTTCCTTCTGACTTTTTCTTCTTATCCCCTGGAACTATTTATTGGTTTCATTTTAATGTCAGTGTTTAGAACTTTCCATCCACAAAATTAATTTGGGGGTAGAGACTGTGCCTAAACACTGATAAATTCAGAGAGTGGGTGCGCAGCTGGTGAAAACAATTTTTTTGCCAATAAAATTTCTCCAGTAAATTTTACTGTAAAAATAAAAAAAATATACATTTGAACTTAACCTACTGATTTGGAAATAAATTATTAATCCCTATTCAGTAATTTTGAAGTATTGAAGATGTCATGACAAAAACGGTTACCAAGCCCGTGAGTATGTAAAGATCCCAATGGTGGTTTTGCATGATTCCATAGTGCACAAGGACACAGAGGTTTTATTTCCTAAATTTCTTTGTTACAGATTACTTCAAATTAGTCTTAAAAACTGAGTGCACTTATGATTAATAAAGTGAGTTTATATCAAGTTACTTAAAATTACTACCAGAAAAGCAAGCATATATATTTCAATAGTAGCAGCAAGCACATATTTCAATACTAAAGGTTACTACAAAATAACCACTAGTAAAACAGTAAACATACTTAATTACTCATAAGTGTCCTTATACATACTATTTAAAGATTTCCCGGTATAACGTTCATCAAACTGCTCTGAGAAGTGGGGCTAGTCAAAAGCGCTTCCAGAAGTGGGGCCGATCAATGGCGGACAAAGTCTCACTTTGAAGATGATCTTGCCACAGAGTCTGGAGTCAGCCAGGCATTCCTGAGAAAAAATCTGTCTTGGAGATATCTTGAAATGAGAGGCTCTGTTTTGGGAAGAAAGCAAGTAACTTTTATATGATAGGGATATAAGTGGGTGTAGAACACCACCACCTTGAGCAGCCAATAGTTGCTAATTCTATGTCCTTTCAACAGGGGTTACCCACCTAGTGGATGACAAGGAAGGCAGTGTATGTGTTGTGATTTTTTTATTTTAGCAAAGCTTTTGATACTGTCTCTCAGTATTGTTCTGGATAAAATGTCCAGCATACAGCTAGGTTTGTAGTCACCCAATAAAATGGGTTAAAAATTGCTTGAAGAGTCAGGCTCGAAGAGTCAGGCTCAAAGAGTCATAGGAAACACGGTAACATCTGGTTGGTGGCCAGTCACCGGTTATGTTCGTCAGGGCTCAATTTTAGGTCAAGTTCTCTTCAATATTTTCATCAATGACCTGGACAGTGGGGTCGAGTGAATACTAAGTTTGCCAACAATATTAAACTGGGAGAAGGTGTTTACCTTGAGGGTAAAGAGACCTTACGGAGAGATCTTGATAGAAAAGAGACACCTTGATAGAACGCACTAGGTGGTCAACAACCACATGAAATTAGCAAGGACAAATGTCAGATTCTGTACCTGGGATGGTGTAGTCCTGGATGTACATATTCCTGGTTGATGGCAAGTTCAGTATGAGTAAACAATGTGCCCAGGAAGCCAAAAGGACCAACTGCACCCTGGGCTGCATTATGCACCATATAGCTAACTGGTGGAGAGTGATTGTCCCGTTATACTTAGCATTGGTGTGGGCTCATCTTGAATACTGTGTGTAGTTTTGCTCTCCACAACGTAAGAAGGACAAAAAAATACTAGAATGTATCCAAAGGGGGGCAACAAGGATGATGAAAGGTCTAGAGGGCATGACTTATGAGGTGAGAAGTTGAGGATAATAAGTCTGTTCAGCTTAAAGAAGAGGACACTAACATATATTAACATAATATATATTGTTAAGCACACAAAGAATAACTTCAAAATGTCTTTTATCAAAACATTCCATTTCAAATTAAATTCAGATCTCTCTAGCTTATTATATATTTAATACTTTTTCTCAGTTTTCAAAATATTTTTTAAATTTTTTTTCCAAATTTCATTTTTAAGTATTTTACTTTTTTCCCTACTTCTTTTAATAAATACAGCAGTGTGCAAGGACTATTTTTCTCCTTTCATATTTCTCTTCTTTGCTGTCCCATTCTAAACCTTTCAATGGATCTTCGTATTTGGAAATTTTACAAAATAACGAACAAAAATGAAAAGGTAACTTTGCCTTGTGGTAACTTTGCCTTGTTGTAACTTTGCCTTGTAACTTTTTCACAGAGGAAGATACTATAAATTGTTGAATTTTAAGAAAAGGAAACCTAGAAAGATGGTTCGTGGGACGATTACATCTAAATCTATGCACAAAGAAGCAGGGGAGAAAATGCAATTATTTTTTCTTTTCTTACAAAAGTTATATTGAAATTTTTGGCTTCAAGATATTTGTCTGAAATTTTCCTCTGGCTTTTTTCCTAAATAATGAAGAAATCTTCACAAAATCATCAACTCCTTACTTAAAAGTGTGTACAAGAGTTTGCAGGAAGCATGAAAATCATCTTGCACTTACAATCAGCATTAGAATTCTACCATTCATTGGCAGGACATACCTAGTTCAGCATTGCAAGCCCTGTAGAATAATGAATGACAAGTCTGACATACTCAAACTATGCCTGCAGCTTTTCTCACAGATATTACTTCAGTTCATGAATTATCTTAGCCTTTCATGAGTCATTTGTGACTTATTCATGAAAAGTTTAGTCAATTATTTTATTACTATTCATGTGTGATACTCCAGGTTGGCTTCCGGCCACCTGGTGAAATAATGCTGAATGTGGTGCATTTTTCTCAGAGATTTCTAGAAAGCTGAAGGGACAAGGTCTGAACGGACCTCATGGAATCACATCCGTACAACCTTAAAAAAATAGAGCCTCCACAACCTCATTTTCCAATTTATCCCAGTTCTTCTCTATCCTTACCATTAAGAAGTTTTTTCCAATGAAAAACACGTCTCATTTGATGATGTGTAAAACCATTATGCTCACTATGGTGTTGCAAAAAATATTTTCTTCTTTCCTATACCAGTCTTTTGCTTTTCTTCTTAAAGCAAAAATGATCTTGCAACAGTTTCCCACAAATCATGTTTTTCATAGCCTTGGACTTTCATACTTTACTGTCCTTCTCTAGAGTCTTTAATCACATTTTACTTGAAGCATGATGCTTGAATGGGACTCACTACTTTGGCTGAGGCTTTTTATTAAGGAAGCTACCCCATTTTCTTAAATATTATATCTATTAAGTATTTACTGAGTCAGAGCCTTGTCTCCCATGATGCCAAGGGAGTGATCAGAGTAGTGGACAATAATCACTCCCTTTTTTAATAATTTCTTGTAAATAATTTTACTGTTGTCTTTGTTACTGCTGGTTTCTGTAAAAAAGGGCTAGTATGGAAATACTGGGCTTCCCTCGTGTGTTAGAATCTGTGCTTCATTAATAAATCTTAAAACTATTTCTGTATTTTTTCACAATATTATGAATATATCATTTTTTGACTCAATAACCTTAGACTTTCTCGTAAAATTTCTGTTTAGGCAGTGGTTCCTTAAACTGTATTTGTGGAGCTGATTAATTCTATTTTTAAAACATTGAACACTGTATCTACCCTATTGAAATTAATTCTGATTTTACACTATTTCTTTAATCTGTATGGTTACTTTGACAGTCTGTCCAATTCTGGGAAAAGCTGAAAATACACTTGAGTGTGGTTTGCTTGAAAATCTATTTAAATATATTCCCTCCTCGATCCATCAAAAGGTTAATGAAAATCCTGCATTGCACCATACACAAGTCAAATTGCTTTGTAATCTTATTAAATGTATACCTCTAAAAGGCCATTTATAAATGCAGTGTATGCAGGGTCTTTCCATCAGTTTCCATATATTACCTCTTTGGAACTTATCTCATGAGTCACAGTGTTGCACAAGAGAAGCTGAGCCACAACATGGTAATTTTACTATGAAAAGGTAGTCTGCTGTGTGTAGCAGAACTTGTCTCTCCTCCTGGATCAAATTAAATAATTTCAGGCTTGAGAAAATATGAACTATAAGAAAAGCTCAAACAGTTTGAGATTACTGTGTGGAAAGAAAAAAAGAGTCAAAGTAAATATATCAATCTTCAAGTATGTTCAGGGCCACTATCATGAGAAAGGCACTAATCTGTTCTCCTGTGGTACCAGATCTTGAATGACAATGGACTAGACCTTTTTTTATACTTTTTTGCACCTTGATTTCTTTATTTTTTTTTCTTATGATGTAAATGCTACAATTTCTATAAACAACATGAGATCTGGACAGTGATTCTCATGTAATTCTTACCAAGCCAAAAAGACAGGACTTAAAGTCCCATTAGTTGAATGAATGAAAAAGAACAGTAGTAAAGGTATAGTATGAGTCAATCCTGTAATAATGTCTTTATTCTGATGTATATACAGTTTATGATAGATGGGTACAAACTTGGGGTTTTTTGTCAGCTTTACATCAGGTTTTTTGATATTATGGGACAGTTGAAGGCATCCTCTTAAACAAAAGATCCACTTCCTTTCTCCTTGAAAAGAGCATATTAAGGTTATAAGAACTGTAGGATAGATATAGTATCTGGGACAGAAGAACTGGCAATTGACATATTTTAGTATTTGAAAGAAAGTCTACAGTGCTCCATTTTAAATAAAATGTAAACTAGTAAAATGAATGAGAAATATGAATTATCAATTTCCATGACTAATTATGACACTCATATATATCCAGTAGTATGCTGGCTCTGTACCTCAAGGGTAAGAGAACAAATTGTTTCATGAAGCAAATGCTTTCATTTTGTGTTCTTAAGGACCCTGATATCAAGACCAGGTTTTGCAGACTTAGAAAAGGATTAGAATTGATCAATACTGTGAGAGCATGGGAAAGATTGGTTCAGTGATTAATTTCATGTTAGACACATGGGAACAAAACAGCTGAGTATATTTGTCTCCATAATCCCTTTTCCCAAATGTAATTAAAAATGGCATTGATCAACTCATGTGTTTCTTCTGAGCCTGTAGCAGACCCATTAGAATTGCTAGGCTGTATAATAACTTAGTACAAATCATGAGTCCTCGGGACTAGAGGGAATTAGTTACTAGAGTTGTATTTTAAAAGAAATTCAAAAATTTAGAAATTTTTCATTGAATGTTTTCCAAAGAAAATGTCAATTCCATTAGAACAATGACTTCTATGATTTTTAGCATATCTATGTATGCTGAAGATTGCCAGTCTGTCTCAGGGGAACCATTTTATAATAAATACTTACTGAGTCAGGATTTTGTTTTCCATGACCTCAGGTGAGTAACGAGACTAGCAGACAATAATCACTGTCTTCTGTAATTAACTCTTTGTTAGAAAGTGAGCTTCTACTGTTACTTTTGTTACTGCTGGTTTCTGTGACAAAGGTATAGAGGAGTTAACGGAGGACCACAGTTATTAATATGATATTAAGTGAAATGTTATTCTGAATCTTATAGCCAGTTGCCTAAGTTTTTGAGAGGAACAGAGTTGGGCATGTTCCTGTTTTCTTCAGAGCTTCCCATTGGCTGTGATCAGTGTATTTGCTTTTACAAAATCTGTTCTATGACCCTGGGACCCTTGTGGTCTGTATGAGCCGAATCAATCATTCACCCCAAGACTTTTTCACATAGCAAAAACTAATGTAATGCACCACTGCTCTGCGACTGTTGAAGATTTTTTGTTGACCTAACTCCTACCTTTTTCAGATACTGTTTCCTCCTATAACTCTGCAAACAAACAATACTTCACCAGAACTCTGGAGCTGTAAAGAGTTTGAATGTCTTTGCAAAAAAAGATGAGAGTATGTCTACGACTGAATGCCTTTTAGATCTAAATCCAGAAAATTTCCTAGAGAGGGATCTAACTTTAATGATTGATTCACAATCATAAAGAATGGAAATGTGCAGGTTAATGTTTGTTCTCTGTGCAGACAGACTGTCATATTCTATATTAAATTCAGTTTCTAAATGTGCGTAAAAGTGCTGTCTAACTGCTGTCAGTTTAGGTTTCCATTTCTAAAGGCAGCTACAAGATGAAATAGAATTTATAGTGTTTACATTTAGATTAATGATAAAATTTTCTGTGTTCATCACATGTAATGGCTCTACCAATTCCATCTGTGGTCACCAGTTACATCTGGTAGAACTTTAAAGTATCTTTCCGTAGAAATGCGACTTATACAGTTACAATTTTCTGAATATTAAATATAATCTTAAGAAAACTTTAACATTAAATCTAATTAACCTGATAACAACTACAAGAAAAATGTGTACAAAAACAAGTAAATGATCTCCAGTTACAGTGATGCACTTGTTCTCTGTACTTTTTTCTTTTTAACAACCATGAGATATGTCTTATGATTATTCTAGGAAATAAACTATGAGACAAGAGGAAGAATATTTTTGTCCTGAGGCACATTTGCTACTCTGAAAAATCCAGTTTGTCTGCTAAGAAGAATCTTTTACCATATATATATAAATTATGCTTTCACTGGCACCTTGAAGGAGAGAGAAATGTTTCCAGTATCTGTAGAAAACACACTCTTTGATGTGCTTTGGATGAAGCGTAAATTGTTTGCTTCTGGTTTTCTTCTGCATCAGCATAGCAGGATTATATTAAGAGCAAAACTGTCCGTGTTACTGTTATTAGCATCAGGAAGAGCTCAAAAGATATGAAACTTAGGCTGGTTTCATACAAGCTATTCAAGCTTTCCCTGGACATCCAAATTATTTGACTCTGAGGTTTCCTCATTGGAGCAGTTTCATCCCCTAGAAAAAATTATGATTAGACCTATATGTCTGGACCTACTCAAGGGCCGTACAGTCTTACCCCTTCTGTGGTTCCTTTGGAGAGAAGAAGAGCAGAGACGTGCTACCCTCATTGTTCTTTGGAGATATACCAGAAGATACACATCTGTCAAAACAGTAACAAGACATTGGTCCCTTTGGGGAATAAACCTGTGCCAGATGAAAGACAGCTGCTACAGAGGTAGAATGTGATTATATAATTAAAAAATCATATTGAATAAAACCTATACACCAGGAGACCCAAATGTTCCTGGAAACGTTAATTTTGGAACTTCTGAAATTCTTTACAGCAATGTTTAAATTCTGTCAACATTTCTCCCTTGTTGCTATGAGCAACGAGGGAGAAAAGGTGGAAAGGTGAAGGGAAGAAATAATATGCATTGTGTCTTCACTGAAACACCAAATAGAATGATAAAGCTCTTGGCAAGTTTGTACAGTATGGGTTTGTGTTTTGGTTTTTTCCTTCCTGTTGTGAAGAATCCTCATTTTGTAAGCAAGCTGATGTACACCTTTTTGCCTAATCTGTGTTGGGAAGGTAAAAACACTTGAAATGACTGCTGTTCTAATTAGTTCTTCCCTTCTTTCGTGTCCTTTCAGTGTGTCCTTTTATGTGGAAAGGGAACTTTAATGAATACTTTTTTTTTTATTTCTGCTCACCCAGCTTTTAAATAAAACAGTATCAATTGGTAATGTAAAATCAAGGAATAATCAACACTTAAATTCCTAGTCCCTGATAACTTTGCCAATGAGATTTTTAACACATCAGAGTGAAAATATTCAGGTGAAAGCACTTCTCAGCAGCTAAAACAAATTGCTTAATATATTTCTTAAGTTTTTGTCATCTTTTAATTCTCATGGTCAGCTATTTTTCTCCAGCTCACAGTCACAGAATGTTTTGACAAGCTGCCTAGCAGGTTTTCAGTTTCAGGGACAATTATTTCGGCTAGGATTTCATTGTAGCTGAAGTAGGGCAGAGTTTCTCCTTCTTGTTCTTTTGTTGGAGTGTGGGCATGCTCTCTTGTATGTGTATGCATTCCACAGCGCAAAGGTACACTGCTCTGGAGAAGTTTCTTTTCATTAGCAAAATGTGACCTTAGAGTTGGTGAGCCAAACAGAAAGCAGAGATGAAAAGGCAAACAGGCACTGAACACACTCACACTGGAATGCAGCTACATCCATCTGAAATTTTTATTAAGCTGTTCTGATTAAGCTGTTTGTCATCCAACACTTTTGGCTGCATTTTTTTGCAAAGCTACTGGTCAGATCTTAAAGCATGCTTTTAAGTTCACTTAATAAAGGATGGAACCAGCAGTCTTGTTTCATCCCATGCAAAAATACACCCAAGCCCACAAGAATGGTAAACCGATAAAAGCGCTTTTTAGAAAAGCAAATGTAGCAGTCCCTATCTATTGCTGATGATTTGCAGCTGGAATAATCTTCTGTTTGTACAAGGGTATTGAATTCCCATGAAATGGGATAGAAAGTCTGATGTTGGAGTGAATCTGTTTTTCTAAATTTTTTTAAACCTGGATAGGGTCTATTTTGTCATCAGAGATCTTTATGTTTACTGTGAACTAACATATTCTATGACAACACGTAGTTCAAAATAATTGCTAAATATTTGCTTCAAATGCAGGCATGCATTTTTTCACTATGAAAAGTGCAAGATATTATTGTCACACTGGAGAACTACAAAGCAGTAACCATCACAACAGTTATCTGAAAGTCTTCTTTTCTCCCAGATATATATATCTTACTCACCACTGTGTGCAGTGGGAGTGTGTACAGTCTGGACTACCCAGACTGAATGTAGAACTAATGAACATTTATCAAGAACGACAGATCAAATTATACTTCTGTACAGGACTGGAGGATCTGACACACTAGTCTTTCCAAATACTTAAGTGCAAAAAATCCTCCTTCAAGCAAAAGAGTTGACAGTAAAATGGCACAAATTAACATTTCAGACATTGGGAAATATTTGAAGCTGCAGCTCAATTTACGCCATGACCTGTAAAGCAGCTCTGTAGAGTTGCTGATGCAATGACGTCTCATGACCAGAATGTCTTCTGCTGTAATGGCACAGTGAAATATCATCTTCACATTCGCAAATTGAGTTTCTGTCACCTAAGCAGAATGATGCAACCTTGGAACATGCATAGGTGGCTGCTGAGTGGAGGTGCCCTGGCATAAAAAACTCTTTCTAAGAGTCAGTGCTCTACACTGTGGTGTAGGTAGAGTACCAAGGCAATTGAGAATAGGAGTTCTGGGGGAAACTCCCCTCCTGAGCTACTGCGTTGCCCAGCTTAGGGAGCTGGAAGCTCACATTGCACTTTCTTGCAGCCACCAGAATAAGAAAAGCAGTTGAATGAGCAGCCCACCCACATGCTAGTCTTTTGCAATTCTGCAGGCCGCTTGTTAGCCACTAGACTGATACAACTTTTGATCTCTACACAGGCAGTGACAAAGCATCACAGGCTCCCTATTCAGACCTATTGTAGTGTGTATGTTTAACTAGTAAAAAGAGTGTTTAATCTACAGAATCTATAAAAGAATTTAACTGGCAGGAAATACATGCAACATGCCAATTCTTATGAACCAAAATAGAAAAATTTAACCTCTATGTATACTGACATGAGTTCAGTACAAGAGGTCGGGAAAGTTTTCAAATCCTTTGTTGAGTTACTGGTCAGACTGGACAGGGTTCTGAGCAACCTATCTAGTTGAAGATGTCCCTACACCTTGCAGGAGAGGTTGGATTAGATGACCTTTAAAGGTGCCTTCCAACCCAAACTGTTCTATGATTCTGTCACTGAAGCCTCATTTGAGTTGTAAAAGGTTCTTGCTACCATTTCTATACCTCGTTTCAAGTCAGGCAAGGCTGTTTCTTTTCTGGATTGAAGTTTTGAATTGAATCTGCTTTCTATGAGCTCTGCTTGGGCTACAGGTCAGCTACTAAGCCAGTGTGTAAATTATTTTTGACTCCATGAGTGAAAATCAAAAAGTACTGGAGCATATTACCTCTTTGTTTTCTAGACCTGGTTACAAAATATATATCTAAATCTGTTTGTTTTAGAACTTCATTTTTGTATTTTTAGTTCTCCTGCAACTAACAGATAATAAAAATATTATAAATAAAAAATGAACTCTTTGGAAGGGATAGTTCTATTTTCTGAAGGATTTTGCTAGTAGCAAATTAAGCTGGAAATAGTGTTTTTGAAATGCCACACATGCATCAAGGATACATGATCCCTTTCAGCACACTTACTGAGAAAAAGTTGAGAATTTAGCCTTCCAGCTACAATAAATCAAACATACTGAATTTTGGTTACCGCCTAATGAAGTCATATTCTTTTTACATTAAAATAAAGGCAATCCTGATAATAAACTGTTATTTTATTCCACAAAAGAATTTATGATATGTTATTATTTCTCATCTTACTTACATAATTCATTGTACATAGTTAATTTGCATTATAAGGGAATTACCAAAATGCTCTATGTTCTAGGAAATAGTACACTGATTTAGAGTTGAAGAGTATACGAGTATCCCTTTTTGACAGATTTTTTCAGCCTGCACATCCATATTGGCTCAGAGGTTTTCTCATATAGACTACAGACATATAGAAAGTATATGCATGTAGAATTAGGTGTACTGTTCTGAAAAATACTCACCAGCTTTAGCTAGTAGCATATTATGCAGTTAATATCTGTGTAATCATCTTCAATTTCCAGTTTAACAGAGCGAACCAATACACTGAGGTACATATTATCCCAGCTGGTATTCCACTCACAAATGCAGAATCAATATACATAATAAATGCATGCATAAACATATTTTATACATAAATATATATGTGTGTGTGTGTATCTACACACACATCAATATATACATGCATATATCCACAAACAGTAATGCAATATAGTCCATAGTAATTTAGCCATTCTTTTATAATCTTTATCGTTTGACAGTTTATATAATAGTTTCAACTGGAAATGTGTGAGATCTTTTATTATACAAGCAATCCCAGTGTGTCATGACCTAGTATACTCCTCCAAAGAAAAGTGATGTGCAAATTAAGGTAGCTCAGCAGAAACTGTTGTACTAACACAGTAAGCTTTGCCACTCAACTTATTCACAAAAACTTGACCTGGCTGTAAATCAAAATCATAAATCAGACAGCAGTATTTGGTACACTTAAATTATTTTCCTCTCTTGCTTTTAAGAAACAAGCATATCTAATTTTTACGGTACCATTTCTGCTGTTAACCAGTTTTTCTTTTCAGAAGTATTCACAGCCACTCACCCAAGATGAATTCTGGGAACAAGAGACAGCGTAAAATGCCGGTGGTATTCATGACAATTGGATCACTAGATGACATCCTCAGTCAGAGGGCCAACAGAAGACTGAGCTGTTGCTTGTAAAGCAAGAAAGTCAGTGACTTTCAACTGAAATATAATCCAGAGATTTTTTTATTACTGCTGTTCTGGAAATATTCGAGATTTTTTTCCTATGTGAGAAAAACATGAGCTTCAGAGAGAGAAGAAATTTTAAGTGCCTTGCTTCCTGTAATACAAATTCTTTTGACATAAAGGAAAAGTATAGCTGACCATGAGGTTTGCAAAAATACATCATTTTCCATAGGACTAGACACAAAAAATTATATCTATTCAGGAAGAGAAGGTTTTATGCCATTAAATATCGATCAAGACAGGAAAAAAACCATCAGCCCTATATTATTTTTAAAGAAGATTTCAGCTTATTTTTAATTCTTGAGGAGAAAAACGGAAAAAAATTACAGAATTTTGTGTTAGGTTTATTGATATTTCTTTCATCATGAAGGTAACTGAAACTCCTAAGAAAATAAACTTTCATCAGGATATTCTCTGTACGTGAACTGGAAATTTGAAAAATTATTTGAAAAATTAGTTTAACTAGGAATTTGCTGAGAGCCTAGTTACAGACGACTTAGTGATGTACACTTTCATTGTTAATTCAAAATAGTTTACTCCAATGATCCAGATGTTTTACGTGAAAAAGAATTGGATTAAAATGTATGTTGTCGTTTTGCTTTTCCTGCATATGTTAACTTCGAAGTATGGACAACTTGAAATAAAACTGCTTTTTCCTACATGACTTCTGCTATGTATAATGTTTGATGAAAACAGCAGTGTAGCATGCTTGTTAACCAGTAACCAATTGTTTCCTAAAAATATACAACAAATGAGAGAACTGTGAGAGGACTATTTATTGTACTTGCTTTGAAAGACATTAATTTTTAAAATTTATAATCTGTTTTTAAAAGTATTCCTCTGAACATCCCTTAAGGTTGCCTAAAGGATCCTTCAAGCCTGAGTGTAAGGTATCCATGTTCCCCTGAAAGCCAGTGGAGAACATAGATGGTAGAAAAGTGTGGATAAAAGTGTATGAAATCAGTACATCATAATCAAAAGATTTTTTTCTAAAGAAAATCTCGAATTAAAAGAAATTTAGCCGTAACAATATATTTTTTTCTAATATCTGCTCTAAACCAGCTCTGGAAAATTTGTCCCAGAATGGATCTAAAAAAAAGTGGCAGAACTATTTAATTTTAAACAGAACAGAAAGTTACCATGCTTTTAGCTACATCCTGAGACAAAAGGAGCCTAGGAAAAAAGGATAGGAACCTCAATATTAAGGTAAGGTTTATTTTGATTAATGAGAGATTTTAGCTGAATTGTTTTCTCCTCTGCAAATATGTGTTCATTTAGTCATAATAATGTCAAAATTTCATTCCACAGAAAGGATTTTTTTATTTTTTTTTTAATATTTGGCTGATGTAATATGTGAAAGCTATATTGATCTTTGACCCCACACTTTTGCTAAGCTGGTCTGTTCTCCTTAAAGTGAAGATGTGGTGATATTCTGTGGGGAGTATTCTTGTGACACCAAAGAAACCTGCATGGTACTCATCCAACTACATATTTTACCCATTTTTTTTTCTCTAGACCTTTTTTCCTTCTTTTTTGTTACATTTATTCACAGTTGACCCAGTATTTTTGAGGCTGTGCAAGAGTCAGTATCCTAGACATCCCAGGGATTTGAATGCCTAGTATAATGCCTGCATGAGAGATGAGAAGCAGAAGGATATTGTTCAACCTTTAAAACAAGGTTGACTTTTTCCTGGCCCTGAGCAGCTCTCTTCGATATTGAAACTTTTGCAGCTTTCAACCCTTCGATTTATGAGCAAAAGTGTAACACATCTTTGCCATTATGGAATCATAAAAGTCCTCTATATCTTCCCATTCCATTTTTGCTTAAAAAAAGAAACCAAACAAAAAACCAACAACGTTAACTCCTTTCCTGTTCTGCCTCTTTCTGCTTTTTGGATATTTGTCTATTTTCTGAACAGAAGATTATTCAGGAAGTATTTTATTTTTGTGAAAAGATTCTGAAGGCTTTTAGATATTAAGTCTTATTTCAAAAAGTTCAAAAAAAAGATTCCTGGACAAGTTTTCAAATTCTGAAGTCAGAAATCTCAGTGCAAATTTAAGTGTCTAAGTGGTTAAACTCATAGCAATTTTGCTGAGAAGAGAGGCCAATGAAGAATAACTTTGAAAATCAGAAAACATTAAGGTAAGTATGAAAAACACTGAAAATATACTGAGATCTCTACTGTTTTTGTAGGATTCGCACCTCATAGGATTTCAATCCACCTAAGAACAAAAAATATAATTAGAATTAAGCTTACTTAGGCTTAATGATTTAGTAATTGTTTCTGCTCCAAGTACCCTACAGGATTCATTTTTAATGTATAGTGATAGAAGTACTGCTGTACTGCAGTAATAGCATAATGTGTTTGGATTTTTTAATGGAGGAATCATTTTTTATCTTTTCTTAAGGTTTATAGTTCTTCTTGGTTGTAAATGATGTCTACAGGCTCATGCAGTTTATCTCAGCTCTAATCTCACTGCAATCAACTGTAAAATTTCCATCAACTTCGCTGAAGGCAAAATGAGACAAGTCGTAGCAGAGCATCTCTCTGGTCAGTGTAGACACTTTACAATAATTACATTAATTATATTAATTACATTACCTGCATCTGAGCCTCTGTTCACAGTGAAAAACAAGCTGGTCTGGTCTTGTAAATTTAGTTTCTAATTGGGCTTATCCTAGTAAATCCTGACCTTCAAATGGATTTACTTATTTTGGTCAAACCTCAAGCTGATGTTGAAACCAGGCTGAAAACTAGGCCAATTGCTACAAGTGCATGCGGGCCCTGATTGGAAATAATTTTTATTCCTTCTTTTTTTTTTATTTTGTGAATAGAAATTGACAAAAACAACCCTTTTAGCTGAAGCTCACCCTAATTGCCTCTGTTGATTTTTCAGAAGCTACCCCTTCCAAATCACTTCTTCCTTCAGTCTTGCAAAGTCTAGCAATGTATAAAGATTTGAAAAACAACTTTCCATCATACCATGCCTCTAATCTTCTAGTAAATATTCTAGCTGAACAGTAAAAATTCAGATGAAGACCCCTAAGAGCAAGGGAACTGAAGCATATACCTCCCATAAGAACTACATTATTGATTTTTGAAAGACTTAAGAGGAGACTTTACACTGCATCTCTAAACAAAAAGAAAAATATCTGAGGTACATGGTAGAACAGTTGAATTCTGAACACTTTCTATTAGAAACTGTCTCAAAGCAATTCAAACACTGCTTTATACTTCAAGTAACAAGACTGAGCAAGATACACATGGGAAAGCCTCAATGTTTATTGTAAGCCAACATACCACATACAAAAGCCTTTAGATGTGCAATTTTTCTTAGTATTTTGTTAACCTGGATGCTTTGCCAGACATCCAGAGAGACAATCAGAGACATAAATTCTGATGAAGCACAGTTTGAAAAGTTCTTTGTTTGAAATTCTTCAAGATTTCTAGATTTCCTCCAATAGCCTGCCTATTGCTACCAATAACCCAGCCATACTATAAGGTAAATTCTTCCAGCAAATATAAAAAGACAATTAATGAGTTTGACTAGTATGGGAGTTAACCAAAGAAGTCAAAGAAAAGACCTTATTGAAATAAATTTATTTGTACCATATCCAAAACCAAAAAATTAAATATGATAATTCTATATTTCTCCCAGTCTGCAGAGCCTCTTAATATCTTGAGGGTGAGCTTGGTACAAAAAGACAGCAATCAGAATAATTTAAAAATTAAAAAGTGAGCTCACAACAAGAAATTATATCACAGAACTCATCATATTTCAATTGAAATTCTGAGAAAAAATTCTTAATGCCCTACCCAAAACCAGAAATCTTTATTTGCATTTGATATTCTACAGCTGAATTTCTCATAGGCAATATAAATTTCTTTGGATATAATATTTGAATTTGCCCAGCTTCCTTTTCTTCCAATGATCCATTTTATCTTATCCACTTTTTTAGCCCTTTTTTCAGACAGATTCACTGCCTTGAATTGACAATTTCTTCTTGTTCCCAAATGAGTTAACATGCTCGCTCTCTTTTTCATTTCACTTCTTACTCCTTTGGGCAAAAACACTGCCTCCCTATCACACTGGAATGTCAAGAGACTTTATTAATCCATTAAATAAATTGGATTGGGATTTCTAGATATAAAATGCTGTAATCGTGGCAGTTTATTTCATACAGTCCTGTAACAAAATGAGACCTTGTAAAAAAACAAAATCAGGAAGAGGGTTATCTTTAGGGGAAGGGAATTGCAGTTTTATTTAAAATTTTGTTATCCTTAGCTACTGACATGAGAGAAAGTTTTTTTACACAACTACATGATATTAAATTAATATCAAGAAGAACACTACCCAATTCAAAATCTCTGAAAAAAAAAATGGAATGAATGATCATATGACAACACAGCTTACTTAGTGATTCAGATAATTTATGAGATAAATTCCTTTTCAGAGCTTTGATCATAACGGAATTACTGTCTCAGATATGCAATACATAAATAGGATTATGGTCAAAAGACTTGATGACTGAGTAGGAGTTGCTGTAAAAGGTGAACAACGGGTTCTACATTTTTGACCCTGATTTGAGTGCTACAGCTGATACTTTAAGTAAGACACATGTGTTGTTAGGAACCAAATCATGAAGACAGAGAGAGGGGCCACATCAACCGTAATATCTTTCTAGTCCATTATCTTAACTATGGCAGCTTGGAAAAACATAAAAACAGGACAAAACTTTAGTACTAATTCTCCAGAATCTTACCCACCCCACCCCCAGGGAAGTGTCTTTTCAGGTGCTTCCTGATCCAGATACATCCTGTCATTTTATATAACGGCCCTTGATTTTTTTTCAACATGAATTTTCCTCATCACACTTTCTACACCCATGTTTATTTTTAGCATCTGAAATGTCTGTTGGCAAGGAAATCCACCACTTAGATCTAATAACAGTGTAAAAAAGCACCTTCTCCTACTTAGTCTGAGTCTGTTATTTTCTAGTGCTAGCTGATATCTGCACTTTATCATATTTGAAGAGGCTGTGGACATTCCTTCCCGTTCCTGTGCTACACATAACTTTGTCATCCCTTTATTTCTCCCTTTTTATCTTTTCTAGACTAGCAAATACTAATCTATTCACTAGCTTCTTTGATAATTCTCCGTATGAAAGGTATTTTGTATCTGTGATATTCTTAACAGCACCTCTCTATATTTTTCATGTTCTACCACATCCTTTTTCAGATAGGATAAGAAAGGAATGGGGAAAGAGATGTGCATTGCACTGACCACGTGATGACATCATGGACTAAATCGTGTGTAAAGATGCTTTCCATTTTTTTCAGTGTTCTCTTCTGACAGTTCCTCAATTGTGGGGATTTTTTTTCTGGGTGGTTATAAGCTCTTCAGAGCACATGAACACAGAGGGCTAGAAAGTCAAATCCCCTTGGGAGTTAGACCCTATGATTATTTTGGTAGTGTGTGTCCCTGCATCAGTGCTCAGGCATCCTCACTGATGCAATCTCAAAATACAGATCCTGTTCTAATTTTTCTTATCTTATGCTATCGCTGCTGTTTTGCTGAGGGCTTTCTCTGTTAAAGAGCAAACTAGATTCTTCTGTTTGCTTTTTGCCATTCTTCAATCTCTCATTTTGATAGCTTTAAATGACTGAACTCTTAAAATATCTCAGTTTTCTCTCTCTAAAAATGCATTTTCCCCTTGATATTTTGGGATATTTTTTCTGCATCCTCTCCAAAATCTTTTTGAAAGGTGAACCTCCATACTGAGCAAAATTCTCAGTAATAAACTCCCTATTCAATAACAGTACTTATTAATGACTGGATTTGGAAAATTGCCAATTAATTATGTGGTTAATCAATATTTCTTTTTGTTACTTCTATTCATACAGTCCAGTACAATTTGCTTACAACTTGTAGTAAGTCAATATAGCTTCTGCTAATTATCTTTACTCATTAAACCTATTTTCTCAAAAATTGTGATGAGTTTGTTGAACCAAATCTGCTCCACATAAAGCACTGTTGACTGGTGTTAAGAGCATCTCTATATGAATTTATGCAGAAATAAGGAGAGGATAAAAGGGACATCAGAATGCAGGAACAGAGTTACTTGGGATCTCTTAGCTATTCAGGTGAAAACGTAGCATAGATTTAAACTAGAGAAAATTATTTCAGTAATATGTTTGTAGCTTGCATTTATAAGGTTAACTCCATTCATTTCAGCAGAGTTTCACTGCTTTACCTCAACTGATTATATAGCTTTAAACAAATAGACTTTGGTTTTGCTCCTATTGGATCAGTTCCATGCTATATTAAGTCATAATGTTTGTCTGTCTTTGGTTGAAAAAAACTGGCTTTGGTTGAAAATGACAGCCAGATGATAACAAGTGGAGTTTGCAAAATGAAAGTATAGTCTGAGAATCTGGCAAAAACCCACAAACTGCTGAGGTCAAATTCTGATTTTAGGCATGAAATTTTCCTCATTAAAAACATATTAAGCATACGTATGTACATTATATATCTTTTAGGGTAAAAAATTAGATTTTTCACTTAAAAATAGTGATGAACAGAAGTGAAAAGCACTCCAACCATTTAGGTATTAGAATTCCTTCATTAGAGTCTGTGAATAGAAAACTATTTCTGACTGAGATATTGTGAATTTTTGCAGCAATAGTTTTACACCTAAGGTGTTGTTTTCTTCATGCAGAGACAGCAATGAGATGGAAAACAGAAACAACAGAAACTTAAAGATTTGAAGAAAAAGAAGCCTTAGGCTAATTTACCAGAAAATGATTAATGTCTTAAACAGGATTCAGAGGTTTCAGAATTAATCATCTCATCAAAAGATTATAGAATATTTAATTAGAGAAACTATTGTGAAGAATGAGTAAAACAAAAATGTTTGAGTGAATGTAATCTACACCTGAGATAATAGCTATTCTCTAAAGGTAAATCCTGTCATTTAGGAGGTTCTCTTATTAATTTCTTCAAACCCTGTGTTTGATCATGATAATTCAGTTTTGATTGATTTTTTTTTCTTACCATATTCTTGGATTGAAGATTGGTCTTGTAGATAGGATTTGTAGACAAACACATATATAAAATGTCTCTCGTACCAAACAGTTAATCATAGACCTGGGGCTAAACTGGAATATTTTATTCTTTCAGGTGCTGGAGTTAGTGTGACAATGTTCATGGTCTATTTCTGCAGCAAGTCTTCTCAGATCACTCTCACTGCTGTATCTACTTGCTTACTCTCTCACATAAAGAAAGCATACCCCTCCTTTAGCCTTCCTTTTATCTGATTTTAGTGCTCTTTTTATATTTATTTGATACCATTGTTTTCATATATTCTAACTAACATCTCCTTCCCATAGCTTCTGGCAGCTGTATTTGTCTCATTGTCATCAGAAATGATAAAAAATTCCCATTATTAATTTACAATGTTATCTTCAAAATATTTACAGTGTGAGATCCTATCCCTCAAGTTTTCTTTTCTTGGTGAGTACATGTAAATCCCATCTTATCCATTGGTATTTCCTATTTCCAACAATTATTTCCTTTTCATTTTGTCTCTTTAATTTAAAAAAACAAAACAAAACAAACCCAAACCAAAACAAAAAAAACACAAACAAAACAAAACTTCTATTTGCAATCTCCTTGCTCCCTGTCCATTGAAGCAATGTATATTAGCATTATGCCTCCCTAGGTAATCCGCCTAATTAAATGATTATGAACATTAACTTGTTTAACTAATGTTACCAAACAGTTTCTGTGTTCAACTGCATTTTATCCTACTTGTTTAAATTTATTCCCCAACTGGGGCAGATATCCCAGGCATCAAATCTGGGAAGACTATCTATCTTTTTTTAAGCAATATAAAAAGGCTTCATTTATTTTGCATTAAGAAGGAACTATAGATATGCCTAAAAAAAAAAAATAAGCACACTTTTATCTTTTAAAGGAAAACAAATGGCTTTGGACACATCTACAACTAATCTAGACCAACTCACAATGTCTGAACCTCCTAAATTAAGAGTCTGTTTGATCGTTTACTGTTTGGTAAGGCTAAGAAATGACAGACTTATGCCATTTTGAGCAGACATGTTGTGTTTGTTTTGGTTTTTTTTCCACAGTGAAAAGAAACAAAAAAGGGAAAAACTTGATTTTTTTTCCCAAACAAAAATAGTAAGTAGGTAAGTCCATTATTGGCACAGTTCTGTATACAAAAGTTCTTTACGGTTTACAAAGAGCTGTGGAGCTGTGCAGTTACGTGTTTTTTCAGGTCAACAACAATACAAGTTTTAAAACAACAATAAAAACTTATTAGTATAGAGAGTAATTCTCCAATGGGAGAAGGAATGCTTATGTTACTGTCTTCAATGTCAAGCAGGAAGGATGGGATGATGTGAGAGAAAACGCATGACAGAAGCTTTCTGGACTGTGTTTTCTTGCCTACTGGAATCACTGGCATACAATCTTTGATAGTTTGCAAAAGCTTGAAGGAGGGTATCCCCTCTTCACTCCTTTGTTCTGTGGCACTGACTATTCATTCCCTGTCTAACTCATGACATTTTTCTGCTGTTTTCACAGCAAATAGAGTGAACTTTTCAGCCAAAAGGAAAAACACATTTAAAATTTTATACAATCTGAAAAGATATTAAAGTTTGTTCTTTTTCAAAGGGAATTAATCAAGTTTATTTCCCTTTTCCCTCTTTAAGATTCAAAATTGCTTCTTGAAGCTTAAAGAAACCTAACAATAAAAACAAAATTCCAGAAAGGACACTGGAAAAAAGCAGAAGTAGTGAGACCGGCTTTATAAAATCTGTATTTGAGATACTGTTGCCAGTGAGTTGGCAGAAACATCTTTGATTGTCAGAAAAATCATTTTCCTGACAGGAGAGGATAGCCACATTGAGTGTCATGCAGAAAAATCAGAGTTAATGGTCTGCCATGAAATTTTTGTTTCAAAGGAGAATTAATACTGGCAGCTCAAGTGAAGGCATACCAGATATCTTGCATACCAGATATCTCAAAAAAAGAGCCTCCAAATAGTGTATGAGAAATACAAATTACCTGAATTCACATGTTCTCTTGCACAAATGGCCAAGTGGGTCAAATATAAGCAAATAGCATGAAGTTTTGAAATGCTGAGGATGTAAACAGATAACAGAAAAGATTTAGGGTTGTATTCACTCAAGTGACAAGTATAAAGACAGCCACTTTTGCACCCAGAGGGTTTCATTCTAGGTCAAATTGTAACATGAAATACAATTATCCGATTGTTGCTCTAGCAGCCACAGATCCACTGCCTTGGAGGTGACATGTATCCCCACCATAACTAAATGAGAAAAAGCATGATATGAATAGTCACAAAGACTAAAAGAAGAACTGAATAAGGATTAACGGGAAATCTGATGGGGCTTAAGTGACTTTCTGTTGGTGAAGTGAGGTAAAGCTCTATGGAGACGCTTAGTTAATATACAGACTGGATTAGGTTGTCTTTTATTATTTCCAAGTAAAGACGGGCCCTAAAAATCATTACAGATCTATCATATCTTCTGAGGTCAAATAGGAACCTAAATTGGTAGATTTTCTGCCATTTATTTCCAGTAGTCTATAAAAGATCCTCAGCTTTGAATACCCAAAATTTGAGTGGGAATCATTCCTGAAATTAACCCATACCTAGAGTTCTTCTGTGCATTATCTGCAAAAAATCCGGCATCAAAACATAGGCATTCGTTCACTTATTATTCAAGTTTTTCTTCGCTAAGTTGAAAAAAGCATTGTCTAAACCATCAAGAAAGCTGTCAAAAATTGCACCATGCTGCTCAAGGATAGATGTACAAAGCTGTCTTAAACCCTTGAAAGACCAGATCCAAATGATGACTGTTAAAGCTGTAAAGTAAGTTTTGAGCTCTGAGTGACCTAAACTGTATATTTTGGGTTGCTGTATTTTGGTTCTGCTTTGAGTAAGTATTCTGTTCAGAATTATCTGGGTACACACACAGTATATAGAATGGAAGATTCCCTACCTGAAGGGAGCCTACAGGAGAGCTGGTGAGGGACACTTTGTCAGGAAGTGTAGTGAAGGGGTAACGGTTTTAAATTGGAAGAAGGGAGATTTAGATTAGATACCAGAAAGAAATTCTTTACTGTGAGGGTGGTGAGGCACTGAACAGGTTTTCCAGGGAAGTTGTGGATGACCTATCCATGGAGGTGTTCAAGGCCAGGATGGATTAGCAACCTGATCTAGTGAGAGGTGTCCCTGCCCATGGCAGGGGGGTTGGAACTAGATGATGACCTTTAAGGTCCCTTCCAACTCTAACTATTCTATAATTCTATGAAAAGCTGGACTTTTGCCCTGGGAAAACCATTCTTTCATTAAAAGAACATTGAAAAATGCAGTTGGTTATCTGCCTGAGTTCAATGAGATATGAAATATAGGGTCATGTTTCATTTTCTTTTTTCAAAGTAAAATACACTGTCCATTACCTACAATCAAAACCCAACTTAAATATCCAAAAGTCCTTCCCAGTAGCATTTTCTAAAAAGGAAGACTTCTCTTTAGGTGGGATTTGAGATTGAACACACACACACAGAGTCTCACCTAAAGTTTATTCCTGAACAGAAACCAAAAGCCCAGATTTCAAGCATTACCTTATAGAAAAGTCCTGTTGGTCTTTCTGGTGGAAAAAGACCTAGAAGAAATAAAGAACATAAACTGATCAGATGTGTTAGATTGAAGGCAAGGACATCAATTAGGAACTTTGTTTCATGGAAGCTAAATTGTACCCTGAGTCTTTCTGCACCACTAAATCCAGAAACAAGCTTTATGTTGGCACTTTATACTAGGCTGATTTTCATCTAAACAAGCATGTGCAGAGAAGCAGAATAAAGGCAGGAAAATAGCTGTTCAATGGCATAAATCTCTACTTTCCTAGTACACGTAGGCTCCTGCAACCTTACAGGCCCTCAAGAACTATTTTTTTTTTACAAAGGAATTCAAGCAGGTTCAAAGTGATGAAAATTTTAAGAGCTATGAATTCATTTAAATTGTGATTAACATTTTAAAAGCTATGAATTAATTTAAATTGTATGTGCATATTTTATCAGGGCCAGCATCTTTTACTTCCAGTTTTCACTGTGGCTTATATTTCTTATACTTAAAAATGAACTCTGTTCTGAAGTTTGCATAGTACATTATGTGCTTGATGGATCAAGTTCACACTAAAGTCAAAGAATTTTACTCAAGGGAAAGCGATAAACATATTTTCAACAGGAACTATGATAAACATTGTTGTGATGACATAGTTCAAATTCTCTGAGAGGTATTATAAAAATAACCCATATCTCAGATAACCTGAACTTCAAAAGTACCAATGCTTAAAAAGTAAGTCCTCAGTAAATCAGTATCATAAGGTGATCAACATAAAAGCAGAAACCTACAGAGATTTTGATAGATGGTTTTAGCAGAAGAGGCAAGGATTGAAGGAGAAGAGTAAGAAGCAAAAGTTGCTGAAGGATAAGAAGGAAGCTGTGGTCAGACCACATAGAGGAGAAGGTGAGCTTTTGCTTAAACTTCTGCTTTGATTACCCTCATACTTATTTAATCTTCACAAGTGCTGAATGACAGGTCACTTTATAGATATAAGCACAAGTTATAAATGCAAAACTGAAGTCCATAAATGGAGGCTATTTTCCATTTTTCGCACTTTTGGAGAAAAAAGTACTTGCAAACTAATATATTTGCTTTATTGGATTCACCAAGTACTGTGAGGAAACAATATCATTGCCATATGCTCCGTATTGACTAGATGTTTAATGAGGGAGAAATAACGAAGGTGCTAAATCTATTAAGTCCCAGAGGAATAAAGTTTTTAATGTCTGTCACTCAGAAAAAAATGTTCTGTTCCTGTTGCCTTGGGTGGGCATGACTCCGGATGATTCAGTTTACTTCTTTATGCTTCAGTTTCCCTACCTATGACATCCTCCCTAAATCTCTTCAGGATGTGATGATAGGAAGAGCTAGCTAGTATTACTACCAAGCCCTGAGTTCTACTTGAGGAAGTGTATGGATCAAATGAAACAGTATTAATACAGAAGGAGTGTTGGGAAGGATATGTTTCTGTGTAAAATACAGACCTCTCCACCACTTTTTATGTGTAAGTACTTCACTGTCCTTCCTTTCAAACACTGAATTTTCTATAAATCCGTTTATGTTGGTGGGATGGGAGGTGGTGTGTTTTCTTTTGGTTTGGTATGGGTTTTTTTCTTTTGTTTTATTATTGCCATGTCCTCTATTTTTCTCTTAGTAGTTTAATCTTATTAAGAGCAGAAATTTCATGGGAGTCAAGAATTTTTTTTGTCTTTTAGATCTTGAACCTGAGGCAGTTACACCTGAATAGCCAATATTGAAATAGTGAAGTACTGCAGGTTGTGGCACTGGAGATGCAGTACAGTTTAGTTAGGCTGAAGTCTTGTGACAGATCACAAAACAAACATGTAAGTATGCAACAAGCATAGGATTTTCTATTACAGTACTGTAAAGCACAAAATGCAATATAGAAGAATAATCAGGCCTCTTGTTTTCCCCAAATCTGAAAAGGATGAAAGAAACTTGACAGCACATCCTCTGCCTGTTTTCGGAATAGCTGATCCAGAAGACAACATGCAATTTAATGCTGCTAGTTTGGACGACTGTCCGCATACAGTCCTAGGAGAAAGCAGAAAAAACTTACACACTATCATGGTTTCAGCTAAATTTACCAAAACCAGACTGACAGATGGCCTTTTCCCCCAAAAGAGAGGAGAGAAAGAGATAAGGAGATTTTGAAGTTTAGAATGAACTGAACTACTTTAAGGAAGAAATTAAATATTAAAATAAAAAAGAAAAAAATAATGAAATAGATACAATATATACAAAACCGTATCATGCTCCCAGGATGATGTCACCGGCAGGCACTGAGGAGGTCCCAGACACGATTTAGTGACAGATGGGAACTGGGTTCCAGCTCTGGAGTCAGGAACACACGGATCAGGATCAAAGGCAGATGAACAGACAGAGTCCTATTCGAACATCGGCCATTGAAGAAAGAGCATTGACCTTTTGATCCCTCAGCTTTTATACTGAGCATGGGGCAGATGGGATGGAATACCACAGTTGGTCAGGTTTGGGTCATCTGCCTTGTCTGCTCTTCCCCACAGGTATGACCCCTCTACGCTTTTTCCGTTTCTGACCCTCTAATGGGGCAAATAACGAAGTTGGTTCTTATAGCAATAAGTATAAGCAAGAGTCTCTCTGCATACCATTCCTTGGCATGTAGCATAAAGATTGGTCTTATCACTCTGAGAACAAGCAGTTTTCTCCACATCTGCCATTAATTTCAGAGAGTTAGAAGAGGCCTAGCTAAAATGTAAAATTACTAATCAGAAAGTTGATTCTATTTTACTTCAAACCGGGACACACACAACGTGTAGGCCCTCAAATAGACTTCTATTAATTTTCACTTAATTTCACACACTCTTGCCTTTTAGGGAATTGCAAATAATTTCTTTTTTCATTCCTCCTAGACTTTCTGCTTATTCACAGTGTCTTTCTTGAATCGCTTATTCACTCATTTGGGTTTGCATCTTCCCTGTTATCTTTTCCCTTTCTTGGGATACACAACTGCTAGTAGTTTCAGTAGTTTGACTGGAAGAAATTCCAGGCCCCCCTCACATTCAGGCCCCTGAGCTCTTCAGTCCAATTGGCATTATTAACGATTCCTTCAGTTCATCAAAGTTTGCCCTTATTTAAAATCCAGAACCTTAGTTCCCCTCCTTTCTTCCCCTGTAGTCCAATTTGACCTCATAGCTGAATATGCTCCGTTCTCTTTTCTCTGTTTCTTATGCTTTTTACCAACTTTTTGCTTTGTGTCCTTGAGTTTCTTAAAGTATTATTTTCTTCTTGACTGATAGTAGTGTAAAGTGAGAACAAAAAGGGGTCAGTTGTTCTTTGGAAAAGTTTTCAAGGAGAGCACAGGGGAGTTCTATTTTAAGGGTTCTTTTTTCAGGTATCTATAAAGACAGAAATCCTTTGACTGGAGTTATATAAAAAGTCAGAAGTTTTTTCTGTTGTAATGTGCTCGTTTTTTTTTTCTGATCACACATCTTTGCAAAGCTTAGTTTTTATGCTAGCCTTTTTGATATGGCACATCATGCATGGCACTAAGTGTTCACCAGTGAGAGAATCTGTAGGGTGAAGATGCCCTATCTCATACCCTAACCCTGCAAACATATGCTTCTCTTTTGTGAAGTAAGAGATTTAATTGTGGTTTTGCTGACAAATATTTTAGGACTTAAACATATACTGGTGTTCCTTGGAGTTGCAGCTCTAAAGGAACAATTTTTCTTGCTAAAACAAAAATTTAATATTGACTGTAAACTTAACCAAATACTTTTATCCGTGACCTCCTGATGATCTCTAAGGTCCTAATTCTGAGCTCCTTTGGCAAGCCAAGCTCTTTGAAAGTAAAGTTTACTGCATAAAGTTTATTGCGTTTCTGGCAAGCTATCTCTCTTTAGTATATTAATATAAGTAATTGGCTTTACTTTCTCAAGTATTGCCCTTTCCCAAAAATCATTGTAGCCTGAAAAAGTAACTCTAAACAAAAGAAAAAAGAAAAGAGAAAAAAGAAAAACACCTGAAAAACACCTGTGTTATTTCATCTGAACAGATTAGGAGTGATAGCAAGATCTAAACTACGATTTGTGATTTCTACGTATAGCTAGAAGGTGAATGTTGTTGCCCTAATGGATTCAAAAAGCATAGGCATGTCTTAACTGAAAATGTATTTTGAATTTAAATTTCTATATAGTAAATTGAGTAGCTTCTGAAGAAACTGCTGTTTTCTCAGTAGTAGCCTTTGTGTTTAGACTAAAGCTAAATGGGGTTAAATTTACCATTTTGGGGATGAAATGTCTTTTTTTTAATTTTTTTTACTATATTACCAAATAAATAATTTAAAACTATCTTTCAGATTATTTCTGGTTTGAATCTCAGAACATAGAGTAGGACTCCAGTTATGCTCAAAGCCATTAACAACCCCTTTTCAAAATGGTCCAAAACTGCCATCTTCTGGCTGTTTTCATTGCTTCCTATGCTAGTCAAAAGCAGAGCTACATTTTTTCTTTGGTCATAGCTTGGAACCCTGATTGCTGTCAGTGCAAATAGGATAGGGAGTGAAATATGTAAGAATAAAGCATGCTTACTGTTTTTACTGTTAGAGAGAGAAAATAAAAAATAAGTCTATCAGATGACCATCCAGCAGTTAGAATCTCCTTGGTCTTCAGAATCACAGGCTGTAGCCTAGTATCTCAGGGTTTGAATCAATTTTTCTTTTACTACACATAATATTTCTCCCTCTGAGCATATAACTAGCACCCTTGTCTTTCTTTCTGCTGTGTGTGTGCTCCTTCCATCATTTTAGACCATCCACTTTTCCATTCTGTTCCTTGGTTACGTTGGGCTCTAGGCTTTTAGGGCCTTCCTCCAGTTCACACAGGTAGTAAATGCTAGAATACATTGTACTTTCTGCAGTGATACCAGAGCAGGTGCGTGAAGAAAAGAAAGCAGAGTAATTGCTTTCAAAGGTGTTCAGAATTGTCAGAACTGTTTCTAATGAGAAGCCATAAATGGTTTGGCTATTTTTTTTATCGTTTGGGGTTTTTTGGTTGGATTTTTACCCCCCCCTCTTTTCTGGATGGATAAAATTGGACCCTTAGCAGTGGTGGAATTTTCTGGCTTAGTGTTGGGATGGCAACATGAATTAAAAAATATGTCATTATTCGTTGTCTTTTGTCGGTAGGGTAAGGAACAATTCTATATCAATCTGATTAATGGAGTTACCGCACAGTGTAAAAAAGAGGTTCAGTACATATTAAAGACACTTGGGCAAGTCAGAGCTGCTTCTGTGCAAAAATTTCCCCAGACTGATATATCTAACTAATCTAAGTATTTTTTCTTCGTTTTTGGCAAGTTCTTAGTTTTGGAGAATTGCTATTGCATTTTGATTATCCCACATCAGCGTGGTATTACTAGAATACTAATATCTGAAGTTGCTTAAGAAACATATAGTACCATTGAACCTAGCAAATGATTGCAAACTATATGAGATCAGCTGGGTTTTATGCCCATATCCTACTGAATTTCACAAAGTTGATCCTCCTAAAGATGAAAGAGCAAAGAAAAAGATACATAGTATATTACCTATAAAGCTCATCTCCAACATATTAGACAAAATTCCAAAGGAAAAATGATCACATATATTTTTCAGAAACCAACAGGTTTTTCTTGAAAGCTTCAAGGTTTTCTTTAATATACACATATATATATCTTGTGGGCAAAACAGTAAGACAAGTAACATTCTTCTTTCCTCTTCTCCATTTAACAAGGTCTCCCATGTAGGCAGCTAGCTTTTTCATGCACAACAATACAATTTCTTTGGGGCAAAAAAAACCCCAAACAAACAACAAACAAACAAACAAACAAACAAACAAACAAAATTAGTAGTAGTAGTAATAATAATAGAAAACCACACAAAAAACCCACCACCAACAACAAAAACACAAGCCTTTAATTTTCTACAGAAATAACAGATTGGCATAGTGCATGCATTTCAATCTCTAGAAAAATGTTGGGTGTTAAAGTAGAACAGAAATATCTATAGAATGGAAATATCTAATTTTATTTTTCTTTGTTATTCTTTGGGGGGGCTGGGGGTTTTTTTGTTAGAGATCAGTCTGAAATTCGACAGAAGTATTATGATATTTAACTCATCAAAAGATGGAGGAACTACTCTGTGATGAGGAACTACAAAAATACACATTCAATTCCTTCTGTTTGAATTTTCTGTTAAGAAAAGAGAATGAATAGCCTGCTGTTGAACACTGGCCATCTGTAAACACACATAAAAGCAAATAATAAAACACTAAAGAAAATTGCTTACAAAATTACTGTTTTCTTTTACAATATCCACCAATATACAAAATCCCACTGTAGGGTGGCTAATTTTACTAAATTGAGTATTTTGACTGTGAAAATGAAAGCCATATTTCACAATATGAATACATATTCCTTCAGTCACTGAGAAATGGTAAATATTTTGTCACATAAAATATTCTGCTCCTATAAAAATATGAAGCAATACAACAGCAAATACGCCAAAGCGTGCAATTCTTCCAACAATCTTCTTTCAGGTGTTTGAGGCTTGTCTGTTTCCAGTCCTCCCATTTTTGTTTCACATGACCTGCCTTTAATTTTCAATTGCAGAAGAAATTTTACTGTTCAGTTCATAAGGTTTTCCAGGGTTTCTGTGAAACACCAAAGCATATTCAGGCAGGGGGTACTTGATTCTCTGCATGGCATATTAGGAGGTCTGATCTTACCTTCCTCTTTAGAATATTGTAATGATACAAAAAGAATAGAAAAGTGGAGCACTTCACCATAGTTAAACTGGATGAATAATAACATATATACTACCAGTATTAGATTAAGGACATCAGATTCCAAGTGAAACTTGATTAAATTGATTTCTCTAGCAGTGGCAAAGTAAGTTTTGCCATTACATCTAAATGGATTGGTTTAGATAAGGATTGGAATAACCACACTGCAGCAAAAATCAGAGCTGGTTCAGATCAGAGTTCCACAACGTTCCGTATCTGCTTATGTTTTAAGCATATAAAGTAAAATAGTGGTTAGAAAACTGAGGGATAGAGGGTTACCCCATTATTATTGGATTATTTGAAGGTTTTGCCCGATGAATTTAAGCCTACCATTTTTCAGTTGTCTGATTTCTAGGGGCAGGTTCAATGCAAGGTCAGTAGGTAAGAGTTTCAGAAGGACATGGAACAGAGCTGGTCAGACAACTTCAGCTTAACATTCTGTTGAGATGTATTGGCTAGCAAGGACAGTGTTTAAAGAATATAATTTAAATTCCAAAATCATCACCCATTCTTTATAAGTTCAGCTACATTTTGTCAAAACCAAAGTCTTCAGTAAGACTGAAGAATAACATTCAAACACCTCTGGATGTGATGTCTTCAGTATCAAATTGCAAATTATTTTATATTCCACGAAATTACAAGAAGACAAAAGCAGCTGAAATGAGAATAAGATGTTTTAATAAAGAAGCCTTTGCACCCTCCTCCCCCCAAAAAATAATCCGTTTTCCATAGGAAAAGTCAATATTTATTATTTTTCTTCTTTTTCAGAAACTGTAGAATTTTTTAAAAGCCATTTATCTTGATAATGCCCATCCCAGAGTTTAGCAAGATGCATACATAGATATTACTAAAAAAAAAAAATTGAAATTAAAAAAAATTAGAATTTTAAGTAATCCTGTAATTTTTTTTTAATGCATCTGCAAGTGCTATTGGTGTGAGGGGATTTAACCCTTCTTTCAGAAAGGAAAAGCATTTCTGAAAATCATAGAATTGCCTAGGTTGTAAGGGACCTTTCAGATCATCTAGTCCAACCATCAACCTAACACTGAAAAAAGACATCACTAAACCATATCGCTAAGCACTACCTG
>KZ505639.1:2826022-2837798 GCA_002844005.1 Limosa lapponica baueri | reverse complement strand
GGTTGTAAGGGACCTTTCAGATCATCTAGTCCAACCATCAACCTAACACTGAAAAAAGACATCACTAAACCATATCGCTAAGCACTACCTGTCTTTTATATACCTCCAGGGAAGACAATTCCATCACCTCCCTGAGCAGCCTGTTCCAATGATTTACAACACTTTCCATGAAGAAATTTTTCCTAATATCTATCCCTTGGAACAACTTGAGGCCATTTCCTCTTGTCCTGTCACCTGTGACTTGGGAGAAGAGACCGACCTCCACCTCTCTGCAGCCTCCTTTCAGGTAGTTGTAGAGAGTGTTCAGCCTCTTTCCTCTAGGCTGCACAATCCTAGTTCCCTCAGCTGCTCCTCATAAGACTCCAGACTCGTTGCTCTTCTCTGGACACGCTGCAGCACCTCAATGTCTTCCTTGTAGTGATGAGGGGCCCAAAACTGGACACAATACTCAGGGTGGGGCCTCACCAGTGTCAATTCCAGGGGGACGATCACTTCCCTAGTCCTACTCACAACACTATTCCTGATACAGGCCAGGATGCTGTTGGCTTTCTTGGCCATCTGGGCATATTGCTGGCTCATACTCAGCCAGCTGTCAAACAACACCTCCAACAACTTCTGCCAGGCAGCTCTCCAGCAACTCTTCCCCAAGCCCGTAGCGCTGCATGGGGACATTGTGACCCAAGTGCAGGACCCGGCATTTGGCCTTGCTGAATCTCATACCATTGGCCTTGGCCCATCAATCCAGCCTGTCCAGATCCCTCAGCAGAGCCTTCATACCCTCAAGCAGCTTGACGCTCCCACCCACCTTCATGTCATCTGCAAGCTTACTGAGGGTGGGCTTGATCCCCTTGTCCAGATCATTGATAAAGATATTAAACAGAACTGGCCACAGTACTGAGCCCTGGGGAACACCACTCGTGACCAGCCACCAACTGGATTTAAATCCATTCAGCCCAACCCTCTGGGCATGGACCTCCAGCCAGTTTTTTACCCAGTGGAGAGTACTCCCATCCAAGCCACGGGCAGTGAGTTTCTCCAGGAGGATGCTGGGGGAAATCATATCAAAGGCCTTACTAAAGTCCAGGTAAACAACATCCACAGCCTTTCCTTCATCCCCCAAGCAGGTCACCTTGTCATAGAAGGAGATGGGATTTGTCAAGCAGGACCTGCCTTTTGTGAACCCATGCTGACTGGGCCTAATCACCCGGTTGTCCTTCATGTGCTGCACACAAATGGAACACTGATCACCCTGAAGAAGTAATCTTCCACACCTCCTATTGAAAATGGTTTTGCTTAGAAAGGAAACAAGCAGTCACTATATAAAAGCCTGAGAGAAGGGGGAAAGAATTAAGAGAAATAAAGAAGTTCTGATAGTATTTTGAAAATAGTTTGTATCTACTATTTACATTGTTACTGAGTGAAACTCGGGCAGTGTTTAAACCACTTGCACTTAGAGCTGGAAGGTGTAGGATCACAGGACAATTCAGGCTTGCAGGGACCTGAGGAGGTCTCCAGTCCCAGCTCCTGCCCCAAGCAGGCTCAGCCACGGACTCAGATGGGGCTGCTGAAGGCTTCAGTCAGCATGGATGTGAAATGCCCAAACTTCCTCAGCACCTGCTCCATCCCTGGGCTATCCTCACGGGGAAAATGCTTCTCCTTATCTCCAGCCTGAGCTGCTTGTGTTTTAGCTTGTGCCGCTGCCTCTTGCCATCCTGCCACTTATCACCATGAAGACCCAGGCTGCCTGTTCTCCATCCCTCCCATTGGTGCCAGGGATGCCATTTGGTGCCTCCTGGTTGAACCAGCCCCAGTCCTGCAGTGTGTACTCGCAGGGCAAGCAATCCAGACCCACTGTGTTGGTGGCCTCCCCTTAACTCCTCCAGCTTATATATATTTTCCTTGCACTGGATGCCCCAAATTGGATACTGAAAGGGTATCCTGATGTGGTCTGATGAGTACTGAGCAGAGGGGACAGTCCCTTCCCTCCCCTGGATCTCAGTCCTATGCTCTGCTAACACCACTGCAGACATCACTGTCCCTCTTTGCTGACTGGGTGCATGTCTGGTCACAGCTCGGCTCACTGCCTGCCAGGGTACAGGGTCATTCCTCATTCCCTACAGATGTTCCCTGGTCCCATAAGCCCCAGCCTGCATCTCTGCAACACTGTGCCTTCCAGTGTAGGTCTTGGCCTGATCCTTGATTAATTCTGTGGCGCCCCATCAAACCCTTCCTTTTCTGTCCATGTCCATCTGAATAGTGGCTCAGCTCTTAAGTGTATTCATTGGTGCCTCTTGGTGTCATCTGCAAACTTGATGCATGGGCCCTCTGTCACCTCCTCTGGGTCACTGGCAGAGTTTTTAAACATGGCAAGTCCCAGGACTGACCCTACAAGACCAGAGTTGTAGGAAACAATCCTTTACCATGACATTCTGAGCCTGAACATCCAACTGTTTCTTTCATTCATCTGATTGTCCTCACATGCAGAGTGTAATATGCTAAATTGGATACAAAAGTATTGTGGAAGATAGTGCCAAAAGCCTTACTAAAGGCAAGGTACATGGCTTCCACTGCTATCCTCCCATACACAAATCCCAGAAGGCAAACAGTCTCCTTATTCTGTGCAGTGAAGAGAAACAAGTGAACCCTGAAAGCTCTCTCAAACACATCCATTGTAATTAGTACATTACTGACTGAATCTTGAGTGGATGAACACAACTTGTAGAACTCCTGAGTAAAGACTTTTAGTGGTCTGAACTTAATAGCACCCTATCATAAACACTTCATACTAGCATCTTCCTACTCAGCATCCTGGATGACAATGAAGTGACTGTAAGGAGACATGAGAAGTATTACAGAACTTAGGTGCTTAACACCATCAGAGACCAGGTTCCTGTTTGGCTTCCATTTTTATCTTCCAAAAAGAAATAATGAGCAATTTGTTATGAACTAATAAGTTTTCTTCTACTTGACTGCATCTGTGAGTACTAATATTGTCCTGGTTTGAGGTAAAACAGAAGCAATTTTCTGTTCAGTAATTTTATTTTTTAGCTAAGCCTCTTCTAACTAACTAAGCTCTGAAATTAACTGCATATTGTGCAGAAACTGTTTGTTCTCAGAGTGAGAAGACATATGTTTATAGTTAATAACATGGAACAGGATGCAGAGAGGCTCCTGCTTATACTTCCTGCTAAAACAACCAAGGTCAGCTCACTTTGTTATTTGCCCCATTGGAGGGTTGGAAATGGAAGAGTGTGGAGGGGTCACATGTGTAGGGAGAAGCAGATAGGACAGGTGACACAAAACTGACCCATGGGGTATTCCATCCCATCACGCACAGTATAGTCTGAGGGATCAAAGGGTGAGCCTCTTTCTTCAATGACCAGCATTCAAGGTGGACTCTGCCTTTGATCCTGACCCGAGCATTCATGACTCGAGATCCGGAATCCAGCTCCAATCCATTGCTGAGTCCAGTCTGAGATTTTCTCTGTGCCTGCTGGTGACATGATTGTCATTCTGGGAATTTGATACTGTTTTGTGCATATTATATATATTTCATTACTATTTTTTAAAATTTATGATTTCACTCATTTATTAATATGTTCATTAAAGTAATTTAGTTTTTTTCTAAACTCATAAATCTCTTTATCTCTCCCTTCCCTCTCCTTGGAGAGAGAGGTGGGGGGCAGCATCTGTCATTCTTACTGGTTAATCTGTCCCAAACCATGACAAACATACATAAAGGTCTGTTTACCCTTCTTTCATTGAGTGTTGCATAATCATAAATTATCTTGATTTACTGTGTCTGGTGCATGCAATGATATCCACAGACAACAGTCTATTTGGATGATCATTCCTTTAATTAGCATGTGTGGAGAATGACAATATATATAATCTCCTTCACATGTTAAACCCTCACAGGAATGCAAGACTAAAGCAAAGAGCTGATCGACAAGAAATGCGATGGATTCCAAAAACGTAACAGCAGGGATTGAAATGCTTCTAAAATCCTGGCACAGATATCAGCCTGAAGTGGAGGATCTGTGATGTATTCTAGCTGGAGGATGATACCTAAAGGAGGCAGAATGGCAGTGGCAAACACTTTGACAGAAGCGAACAAGTGTGTTGCAGAGCTTGCAGGGAAAATGGTCTCTTAGATGCTCCACAGAATACTCAGGGTGTCTGTCAGTCAGTAACTTCTGCTAAATTTATACATCTGAGCCAGGCATAGCTATGAAAACACACTATTCCTTGTCTTATGACAAGGAATTTCATTGCTTTGTTTCAACAGAGAGAAATGATAAACTCATTAATTTTACAAAGCATTGTTTCAAAGGGAACTGCTGTAAACCATTGCAGGTCACTTCACTCTAATATAATAAATGATATGGAGTCGTATTTATAAGTAGCTGAGAAAAAAGCATGATATTAACTTGCATAGTTTCCAGATTTTTGTTGCATTTGTGTTATCTGGCTTTTATTTCTTTTTCCTTTTCTTTTCTTTTAATGAGTGTTATGCAAGGAAAAAATCCCTCCCAAGAAAAAGAAATAAAACCAAACATGTTTTAGTGGCCTCTGTTACCCTCTTCAGTAGATGAAGAGCAAGTCCAAACAATAAACAAGGAGGTGATGCTGCCTAAGATATATACCCTGAGATAGTACTATTCCTATAGCAGCATCACAAAGTGCCATTCCAGTGCTATTTAAACAAAGATTTCAGATCAGATCCTCCTCTCATTAATCAGCCTAACTTCAGTTACTTTAGCAAGTTATTTAAGACCATCTAAACATGGGGTAGACTCTGATTAGTCAAGTGCTGTTCAGTGCTCATTCTGCTTCATTTATGCTATTTCTTGTGAAGGGTGACTGCCTGCTGCATGAGTTTCTGACCCAGCACCTCGTATGCAGCAATGCACTCTTCCTGTGAAAACTTCACATACAGCATTTAACTCCAGTGAGCATAATAAAAAGACTAAGAAATGTGAAAAAATAAGTTTAACAATTTCAACATACACACATAACACCAACTGCTGAATTATTTGAAGTTGTTAGCATTGAGACCCAGCTATGCTTGGGTTTCAAGTCAAAGATTCTTTCTCAAATACTCATATTAAAGCAAAAAAAATTGATACTGTGACAGTGGTCCAACACTGACGCAGGCAGCTTAGAGAGGGTGTGGAATCTCCATCCTTGGAGATATTCAAAGCCCAGCTGAGCAGCCTTCTGTAGCTGACTTTGCTTGATCATTGGCAGGACAGTGCAAACTCCAGTGGTGCCAGCAAGCTCCAGCCACGCTGTGGTTCTGTGGTGCTGCAGTATGCTTCACCCGTATGTACCTGATCCACTGGGTCTTTTTCACCTTTATACATTCAAACTGTCTGCTTGTGAAGCCTTCATGTAGTATTAATTTTGGATCTGGATTTTAGGGTTGTGCAGCAGAGAAAACAAATAAACACAGAAGCCATAATCAGTCCCTGTATCCCTTTTATCTGTCAAATTTATGAAAATTAAAGCATTGTTGTACTTTCTTCCAAATTTTGCATTTCTGTATGAACTATGAGCTGAATTTCAATGGAAATTGAAAGCAGAACGTAGCCTAGTCTGTTTTCTACATGATTTTTTTTGTCATGCTTTTGAGGTATTTTTATGGATTTTCAAACCTGTGACAAATG
This sequence comes from Limosa lapponica baueri, assembly GCA_002844005.1. NCBI lineage: Eukaryota > Metazoa > Chordata > Aves > Charadriiformes > Scolopacidae > Limosa > Limosa lapponica. The sequence goes on along the minus strand of KZ505639.1, from coordinate 2,832,129 downwards.
CTTCATCAAGACTATGTAAGATATTGACAAATACCAGGCAAATCACCACACTGCAAAAATGCAGGGAAGTATCTTCTTGCAACTTCTCTCTTGGGAGCCAATATTTCTCTTCATTGCCTATAAATAAAAGGTTCACATTGTACAAAATAGTTCATTGTGCAAAACTCTTGATTTTCTTCCCCTGAAAGTTCTATTTTGTCATTATGTTTGTCTTGTAGTAATGAGATAAAAACTGTCTGTTCATCAAGGCTCAAACTTTTCCTACAACATAAGGAAGTGCAGCCCACTGCAAAGAAGATATGCTGAACTGGTGAACTATACTTCTTACATTTCATAATGCATACATTTTAATGAAACATGGTATTAAGTCTAAAATAAAGGCCTTGCAAAAAATGTGTCAAAGCACCAAATCTGCTGTTAGTTTCCTGTTTATTCTACTCCTCTTTCTCTTTCTTGCACCTATAACAGGAGATCTAAAACACTAATTGAGCAATAAAATTCAGAATAAGTATAACATTACCAGTTTTGCACAGTGGGATCACAGCTTGATGATCAAGTGAAAGGAAGTAAGTTAGCTAAATGCAGAAAAGTTGAGTTCATAATGTGTGTAGGAAATCCATGAGAGATACACGGCTAAAGAGGTAGTGTCAGATGTGCAAAAAAGAAGACAGCTTTGGAGCATTTCTCAACTGCAGACAATAGCAATTCTGAGGAACAGAGGAAATGCTCATCCACCCTGGAGGAGTGTGACTGAAGCACAGAGGGGGCTATCGTGTTATGCCCAGCTTGAAGAAAAAGTATAGACTACCTCAATGCTAGGCTCTAACGTGGCTTTAAACAGCCTTTTCCTCCTCCTTTACTTTTTGGCTGTGTTAAGCTTCTCCTTTCTATTACCATTTTTCAGTACAAGCAGAAGTGAATTCAGCCAGAATTATCTTGTGTAAAGTCTAAATGTTATTGGGAAGGCAGGAAGTGTATGTAACACAGTATCATGCAGCCAAAAGAATAAGGCTGTGACCTTGAGAAAAGAAACAATGGCTCCAGTAAAAAAACAGAGAGGTAATAAAGATCCACATCTAAAAGGAAACATGGGTCTACAGGAACCAAGCAAATGCAGGAAAAGCTGAGCCTCCCAGAAGCACTCCCCAACACCAGATGGAATAAAGTGGTCACAGGCAAAAACACGTCATAAAATGAAGTTCTCTAATATCTTACAGCTGTGCAATATCTGTACAAAGTACAGGAATTATTGACTTTGAGAAGAAGATACCTAACTACAGTTCCCGTCTTACCTTGTTTCAGCCGAATACATGGAAAATATTGCAATCCTTAGCAATAACATAGCTATATTTTTCCAAGCCTCAGAGAAAACTTTCTGAGGTATTTGTGGTAGTGCAGACTAGGAGAGAAGTATTAGAGAAAGAATAGCTGTAAAAGTTCTGTCCAAAAAAATGACCAGGAAAATTAACAAACAAACAACCAAAAAATGCCCCCCCAACAACAAAACCCTACCAAAAAAACTTACCCCCAACCAAACAAGACAACGTAGTGAAAAGACTAAAGCCTGAAGAAGCAAACCACATCCAGATGGCGTAAGTTCCTGTGTCTAATGTTTCCAGTTGATTGCCTCTAAGATTGGACAGACAGCTGCCCAATACTAAACACTAAACAAAACATTTCAGGTGGAATTCAGGCTACATGCATCAGTAGACCTGTAAATTTCATCTTACTTTCTATCTGTAATTAAAATGTGACAGCTAGAATACAGCTGTAATTGCTACAGTTACAGAAACTTTTGCTACCAAAACAAATGTAGTTGACTATTGAGTCTTGGAAGTAGGAAACAAATTATATGAGACCTGTAAGAGTCAATCACCTAAAATCTCATGCTTTACACCAAAATTTAACCCTAAAATCTCTAATTGATAGGAAACTAATACTTCTATTTGTATCATATATATCTGCAACAAAGAAAGCAGGCTTTGCATAACTCTTCTTTCTTAGCTTGACTTCCACTTTTTTTTGTCTTGCCAGTTTATCAAATCTTACTTTGGCTGAAGTGACTCTCTGCTTTTTGCCAGTTGATAAGAGTTCATTTATAAAAAACTACACGCACACATATGACCTTATGCTTGTATATATATGCATGAGTCTGACTCAATCTAAATTAAGCGTATGCTTACATGAGAGGAGGCATTTTCAAAGCTAAAATTATGTCTTCAAAGTGCAACATTTGAGAGAGAAATTACTTTCCCAAATGCAGACAGGGGCTATTCAAGGTATTCCCACCTCCTGCTCTCACACTGCAGCAGCTTTCCCTGCCAGCCCTGCCTACATAATCCTTTCTGTTGCTGCACTGTGAAGTGTATAAGCCACCTGAGATGGATAAAAATTAAAAAATTAGGTGTCTTGTGTGGCTATTTTTTTTTTTATTAGGGGTCAATTTTTTCATATCAATTGTATTGCAGCCACACAAATAATTGTGCCAGCACAGGTGGAAAGAGAGCAAGAATGAGTGTCAACAGGAAGAATGTTCTAAAATGTTGTTTAAACAATTCCTACTACTATGACAATAAGTATGTAAACACACAGTAATATTTTCTCAATTTTTCTCTGTAGGTATCTAAGCAAGATAATGTAATATTAGCTTTCAAATGCATAAGATAAGAAATACTTAGATTACTAATACTTGAAGTCTTCAAATTACATCATGCCCAGCTTAGCTGAAGTAGTCTGCTTTTGAAATACTGTGTTTTAGATGTAGAACTGTATAATGATAACAAACACAATAATAATTTTCCTCGTTGTGCAATCTCTACTGGAAAAGTACCCTAGGGCCTGAAGAACAATCATAACCCAGTTCATATGAAATAAAATAACCCCAATGTTATCAAAACTTTACAGAGGTTAAAAAAAAAAAAAAAGCAATCCTCAAGCAAAAGGATATATTTAATCCATTGCCTTTATTATCTACCTTCACATCCTCAGATGGTATTATTTCTGATTTTTAAAATTGAACATGAATTTAGCTCTGCAACTGTTACTCACACATACAGTATTAGGCATTTGGCTGTAGATATGGCAGGGGAGCTACTTGTTGGTCATATTGCAATTGGCATGCAAAAAAACCACCAAAGCAAGTGAATTTAGGGATTTCAGTAGTATCTGGGGAAATGATGACAAGCCACTACATTTACAAGTGTTCACCATTACAGTTGCCAAAGGTGTCCTACAGTTCTTTAGCTCTCTCCCCAGACTCATAATTTTTGCTTCAAACATGTTTTGAGAATGGACAAGGCTGAGGCTTTTTAGTCTGTCATTATTTAACCCTGACCCTGACCTATTTAGTGCTAATAAAGCACTACGTACCTGCTTGCCCACTTCCCCCTCCCCCAGTGGGATGGGGGAAGAATTGGAAAGGTAAAAGTGAGAAAAAAGCTTGTAAGTTGAGATAACAAGTTTAATAATTAAAAAGAAATAATCACAATATTTAAAAATTGTAAGAAAAGGAGAAAAAGGGAAATGACAAAGAGAGAGGGAAATAAAACCCAAGAAAGAAAAGTGATGTAAATGAAAAAAATTGCTCACCACCAGCTGACTGATGCCCTGCCAAAACCAGTACATTCCCTACCCCTTATTCACTATCATCTACGTGATGTTCAGATCCTACCCTACCTCAATACTTCCTCATTAACTACCCCTTTGCCGTAAAATGTTTGTAAAATGTCCATAAATATCCATAAAATATTTATTAAGTTAATTTTGTCTATGACTTCGGGTTTCGTCTGTTATGGTGGTCACACAGGACAGGAGAGGTGGTGTGTTACATCGAGTTATGGGCACCAAAACCAGCCTAAGTGGGGTCACTGCTGCACTTGCACTGCTTCTTGTGAGCTTCATCCTTCATTGGTTCGGGTGGTTTCTACTTCCTATACCATGCAACTCAAATCATGAGTTACAAGAATTCAAAGGTATATACATAACATAGAATCATAGAATCATCTAGATTGGAAGGTATCTTTAAGATCATCAAATATAACCATTAACCCAACACTGACAAGTCCACCACTAAGCCATGTCCTAAACACCATTTAGGGGTGTTTAGGACATGGGTATTTAAAAATACTCATGTTTTTAAATACCTCCAGGGATGGTGATTCAACCACTTCCTTGGGCAGTCTGTTCCAATGCTGGAAAATCCTTTAGATTAAGAAATTTTTCCTAATACCCATCCTAAACCTCCCCTGATGTAACTTGAGGCCATTTCCTCTTCTGTCACTGGTTAACTGGTAGGTTCACCATCCCACTTCCTTATGTCCTCCTGCTGATCACATAAGAAGAACCACAGGGTTACACATGGTGTGCACCACTGGTACCCTCTCCCTTGAACAGAGAATGGGACTCTGACTTTTAATAGCTGAGACCTTGGTTGGTGAGTGTGAGGAAGACCTATCCTTCTCGTGTTGCTCAGGCAATTTTGGAGTCATTTTCTCCACCAATGAGATGCTGGCTTATAGGTAGGAAGTGAGATCATCTTCATATTCTCAGAGTTGTCTAGTCAGTCCATCCATAATTGGTGCCGCTGTGTCTGTCCAGGTCATTATTGCCAAGGTGTTGGCATATTACATTGGTCCACTTTGTATAAAGTTTTGTCACATGGAACGTGAGCAATAGATTTCATCCGGGCCTTTGGATATTTGGTTATCATCTAGGTTGTTATAGATGACCTTCACCATGGCTAATTCCCTCAGATACTGGATACCTCCCTCAATGATGGTGCATTTGCTTTGTGAATTTGCAATATTTTCCTTGAAGGGATACCTGTCCTTAACACTTGACAGGAGTCACTGCCAAAGACTGAGGACTCCTCTGTCATTGGCCTTATCCCTAGTGAGGAACCCTATCTGCCAGGCTTCCTTACCCTCTAATTCCTGGTTATTGGCCACAGTATCCCAGCATTGGAGCAACCATCTGAGAATTTACTTGCCTGGTTGACAGCTGAAATCTTTTCGCTTGTCTCACACTTGACTTAGGGATAGGGATTGGGTGGTTTCAGTCTCATTTATGATTTAATTCCCTTCCTTCTGTTCTTGTGATTTCTCTGCTGCAGAATAGGATGCCTTTTATGATTCCATCTCTTGCTTCCTGTTAAGAGAAGCTTCTTCGACCCTTACTAAACAAATTGATTTCCACTTTATTGTTTCTTTTTATTTATGACTGATGTAGTTGAGGGCTGAGTCTCTGGTCTAGCCATTGTGTCTGTTGGTGTGTTTTCAGATCCAGAGACCCTTTCTTATTAAGGAAGCTGAATAATATTGACCGGTGTTTGGTAGGTGCTGGCCAGGCCCCAGCACAATGTGGTAAATTGTGCTTCTTCAGAATAGCCAGGGGATCTTTTTTTCAAACATGCTATCACTTTGTCAGGTTCCTGCACTTTTTCAGGACGGAAATTCCAGACCATTGGAGAGAAGAAGCTAGATACTTGGCCATATTCTCCTACATGTCTTGCCACCCATAACCACCCAGCTACAGAGCCTGCATCTTAGTCCTAAATAGCTTGTTAACCTTAGAAAGAGCCGAAACAATATTCCTAAGAAATACCAACAGAGGTATTTTGACTACCTAAGGATATTCAAGATAGTGAAAAGCTATTTAAATGAGGAAGAAAACATCACAGAAGGTAGTGAAGGTGCCATTTTGTATTTCCTCCACAAAAAAATCCTTCTCAGAGGAGCAAGTCTATTTGTTAGTTGTCTCCATGAGATGGTACTTGAAGTACACTAATGGCTCCAGTACAGAGCCCAAATACTAAATTAAGCTCAAGGCCTGTGTTTTGATAATAAATCACCTAGGAAAATCATCACTAAGTGCTACAGAGCACAGCAAACTGCAAAAGCCAACACTAAAAACATACGGAAAAAAAAAAAAGAGCATGGTAGAGATCTGATAAGCTAGTATCAGGGACAGATGAATCAATATTGTGACTAACAATTGTTAACAGATATAAATCCCTTCTAATTCACTCTAGTCAAATCTGTTATTATCTCAAACCCTTCATGACCCACATTGGGCACCAAACAGGACTGTGGTTTAAACCCAGGCAGCAA
>KZ505639.1:2745634-2825192 GCA_002844005.1 Limosa lapponica baueri | reverse complement strand
TTACCAACACTCTTTTCAACACAAATCCAGAGGATAGCCCCATATCAGCTACTGTGAAGAAATTTAACTCTATCCCAACCAAAACCAGTACAGTGTCAAAATAAAGCCACAGCTTTTTAAAGTGTTCTGCCATTTGTGCAAGTCATATTATCTTCACTGCAATTTCATACTTCTTCCATCAAAATCACTGTCCTTAACATCACGTGGCTTCACACTTCATTTGGTATAGAAAGTGTGCTGAAGTTGTGAGGCAAACTTCATTGGGTGTATCGCAACTATGATATTACGTATGATGTATCACATATGCCATAGGCATAATCTATGAAATAGAACAAAGCTTTTACCATTATGTTCTTTTGTAACTGTAAGATCCATAAAATAATACACAAAATAGTTACTAACATCCTTGTGGTCTTATGTTGTCCACTGAAAATTATGTAGCTTCTATTTCTCCTGGAGAATCAGCATGCAAAAACAAATGCAGGGGATGCAAGAGCAGTCCTAAACATTTTGTTGACAGTGTTCTTTTAAGTAGATAGCCCAACAGTTTATATAGGAAAGATATATTTTAAATGGACACATGTAATTTATTTTACGTTCCATACCTACAATCTAAAGGGCCAAGTATAACAAGGCAGATGGATAGAGAAATGGCATTCAAAGAACTTAATATGAATATGAATTGTAATAGGCCAAGAACATTATGACATATAAAACCTTAGGAACCTAAATGTCACAAACACTCACATGATACACGAGTGAACACGGCTTGCTTACCTCAGAACACAATGAATGAAAAAGGATGAAAGTGAATGTCATTGAAAGACAAAAATGTCCAAGAAAAATCTTAAAGACAGAAAACTGGAGGAGCCTCGAATAACACAGTTTAGAATGAAACACATCCATTTTTTACAAAAACATGTAATGACGTTAAAAATAAAGAAACAAAAAATTGTCAGTTCTTGATGTTACTGTACATCACTCATCTTGAAAGCCTAACAGTATAAGTTTTCTAGAATTATATTATTACTTTTTTATTATGCAGTGATCTCAGATTTATTATTTCCTTCATGGTGATATTATGATGTTTTAATGGTTCCCACCTATAAATTTTCTAAAGGACTTTCATCAAAAATATGTCACAGAAAGTATTATTTTAAAATTAGTTGGAAGTTTGTACGTAACAGAAGTTTACTCCATAGAATTTTTATCATCTGTACGATTTCTTATTACAGTGAAGACAGGATGTATTTTACAGTAGATAAGGCCATCTATATCACAATAATTAAATGACTAGATGTTGTATTCATTGTTATGCTGAATTACATTTAATTTCATACTACAGTATTTTCTTTGATTCTCTGGCTTGCAATGCAGACAGGTCTAACAGAAAAAAAATCATCAAGGTATTCTTTTACTGGGGAATTTTTATTAGGCCTTTTAGAATTACAATATACAGCCATTTTATAATACTAGGGATTTTTAATCTGGAAATATAACACTGACTTTTCCAGCAAACTGAACTGCATTTTATAGTTTGCTAGTTCAAAGAAAGTGATTGATCATCTACAAAGTTTATTGCATATTTTACTAAATAGAACTGCTATGCTCTTTTGAAAAAGGTATATACAATATTCTGTCCCGGGTGGAATTTTATCATTTAAGTGAGATACTATTCAGTAAACCAGTTCTTCCCAAATGAAAGATAAAGTGCAGCTTTACTCTAAGCAACATAGGTAGAGCAGTACAAGCGTAGATGCTTTTGTCCCTGAAATGGTCTACATCTTGGCTCCTGACTAGGTGTAAGAGAGAGAAATTCTTGACGGAGGCCTCTCCACAGCCCAGCATACCTCTGTGATCTGCCTACTGTCTCCACAGAAAGAAGACTATTCTACTGCAAAAATTGCATTTGCTGCCCTTGTAATTAACTAAAACACCTTACTGTTCAGATTTAGACATTGTAGCAGGATCAGTGGCTCACCATACTCAAGTAGGCATATCAGGACTACGTGAGGACACATTCTGCCATGAGAGCTGTACAATCCAGCTGTTCCATTCAACATGGGCTAACAGTTTCAATACATACCCAAAGCTAGTACAGACTTCTTGTCTTTATTTTAATTGTGATTTTTATGGTCCAGAGAAAATATGTGGTAAGCAGTTTTGCTAATGCTGTGTTAGCATTTATCAGACTAATTCAGCGGTAGCAGTCACATTGCTAACTCTGGTTAATATTGGGATGGGAGAGGTTAATTTTCAAATTCAGATTTAGATCAGAGATAATCAACACATGGAATGCCCCTATCACCAGAACCTACAATTTTTTTTCCTTGTATCTGAAAATATAAATACACCTAACATTTTGTTCTTCACTAGTGTTCTAATTAAACTTTTTCCTGAACTGAGGGCACAGTGTCTGGTAAAAGTTTTATTTGTTTGACTCTTTCAATTCACTTTATGAAAGGATTTTAATTAGGCTCATGGTTTGTAAGCAGCTATCTTGTGCACTAAGACAATTATTACCAAAAGCATAGAACTAATTAATTCAGAATGAATTAGGCTTAAAAAAAGAATATATGCATTATTAATTAAATAGCATTAATAAAGAAGTGTCACAGAAGCAAAAATAACTATTACTCCAAACCTGTAATTTGTGTAGGAAGTATTTCAGGTTTCAGTGTGCAAGTTGGCTTAGTTTGTGTTGAACACACTCTTATTGCAATGGGGTGATTCCACAATTTTCACTAACAAGTGAAATTAATCACTATAATTGGGTCACTGTAGAACAACTGTTTCCTACAGATGTTATTCTTGAACAATATAAAGAGAGCAAAAATTATGCAGGAATATCAGCAAATTACTCCAACATAAAGGGTCTAAAATGCAAACTTAACACTTAAGTAAAATTTGTTGTGATAGTTAAGGGTAAATCAGTGCATGAAACTTATGAAAGCTTCATATCATTTAAAAATTGTTTTTAAAATTTTGATAAAGAAAACTCTAAAGCCTGTCGTTAATGTCCATTTCTCCTTGAACTAGTCAAATAGAGTTTTCTTGAGTGTTACACACCTCACCTTCACTGATGTTAAAGGAATTGCATGTGTTTCACTTACAGTGAGTTAGTATTTAAGAGATGACATATTCTGATCACATTTTCCCAATTACAAAGAATGTGTTATAATTCAAAAGACAAAAAGCATTGCTTTCAATGGACCAATACATCTAAAGCAACCAACAACAGCTAATGGAGAAAGAAACAAAAGACAAAGAGGTATGCAAAACTTTGTTCAAAGTATTCAAACACTGAAAAATTTACACTTTGCATGATTGTACTTTCATTCATTTTTATATTTATCTATTCCTTCCAGCAACTTTCTAGCCTCTACTGAAGTTTCTTCCATTTACATGCTTTTCTTCCTTGTATTCAGGGATTCTGAATGTCCTGAATTCACAATTTCTGTTTTGGGGACTGTTGAAAAGGCAGTAACTTAGAAAAAATAAAGATGAGACAAAACATGACCCAATTAATAGAAAAATATACAGACAAACTATTAATGAAGAACTACAATAATTCTGTGCAAGCTCCACTACTGAATTTCTCAGCTAAAATCCCTTTCCAATATAAAACCCAGAATAAGCTCTAAGAAGGTACTTCTATATGTATTTTCCTGATTCTATGCTTCTCTTCTGCTCAAAAAATTTCTCAGAATAGAATAAAAATCAATACTGTAACCTGTGCATTGAAATGGTACAGGGCATCTGAAAATAAAATAGAATGCCTCCCAGAAAGAATGACCTAGGCAACAATCCTCCAATCAATTCCTAACTAATTGCTCAAGCAACTGTTTTTCAGCAGTTACTGTCCATGATACTACATGATCTATTTGCAATGGGAAACGAATGTGGGAGTTGGAGGCATGTTAAAATTTCAGCTGCAGGATTAGATGCAGCAAAGAAGAGGAAGGGGACTCCAGATGCCTATTAGCCCCAGGCCAGTTCTTAACAAACTCCACAAAACTGACAGAAAGGCCAAGGCCCTTAAGAAATTATGCGCTTTCACAGTGCTGTATAGAACAGCAGAAAATATCGTATATGGAGAAAAAAAAAATCCTCACTTCAATACAAAAGACAGTACAACATGATCCACAAAATTTATGGGATTCATGAGGGAGCCTGATGCCAGGCATTTAAGTTAGAGGTCACCTCCCAGATCTGTCAGGAGAGCCTGAAGGTACACAGTCCAAGACCTTACACATCATTAGACAGTGGCTGCAACACCCAAGGTACAAGAGGGCATCCCAGTGTCAGACAACCTGATCACACAGTTAACTCACCACCCAAACTGGTGAGTTAAATGATGGCAGGAAACAGTGCAGTCAGAGGCCATTTACTTCTCAAGATATGGCAGGGTAACTAAACTACTAAAAACCTGTGAGGCTTGTAGGGCTCTGCTTGCAGGGCTGTCACACTGCAAAACTGGAGACCGTTGTGACTCTGAAAAGCACAGAATTGAATTTCACTAAACGTTGTGCCCCACATCCTGACTGTAACAGCAGCACCAAAGATTGACAACACCTAGGAGAGCCTCTGTCAAAGCACATCTGTTTTAGGTGCACCTTGGTCTGCCACAATGGCATGCAACACCTAACAAGGACCAAAAACTCCTCATCAAAAAGCCGTTGTACAACTTGGACTAGGATAGACCCAATATGCAAGTTTTTCACCCTCAGACTCTGTATGATGAAACCACACAAGCAAAGACTCAGAGTACTTGAAATTGTTAGAAACCAAAGGATATATAGATGCAGTCAAGAATACCTTGACCTAACTCTCAGCTCAAATCTCTTACCCTAATCACCCTTTAACTTTAATTATGCCACTATTATTGAGAACTAGCAAAACCCTATGTAGCACTTAGATCCTTGTCATGACATGTCTCACCACGCTCACAGTAAAGAATTTTTTCCTTATATCTAGTCTAAATCTACCCTCTTTCAGTTTAAAACCATGATCCTCATCCTTTCCCTACACTCTGATAAAAGAAGGCCCCCTTTAAGTACTGGAAGGCTGATGTAAGGTCTACCCAGAGACTTCTTTCCTCCAGACTGAACAATCTCAACCATCTCAGCCTGCCTTTATAGGAGAGGTGCTCCAGCCCTCTGTCTTCATGGCTTTCCTCTGAGCTGTCTCCAAGAGGTCCATGTCCTTTGTATGCTGGGGGCTCCAGAACTGGATGTACTCCAGGTAGAGTCTTAAGAGAGGGCTCGCAAGAGTGGAATAAAGGAGAATAATCAATCACCTTCCTCAACCTGCTGGCCACACTTCTTTTGATGTAGCCCAAGACATGGTTGGCTTTATTGGGCTGTGAGTGCACATCACTGGCTCATGTTGAGCTCCTCATCAACCAAGTCCTCGTCCTTAGGGCTGCTCTCAATTCATTCCCACCCAGCCTCTATTTAGTCTTGGGATTGCCATGACCCAGGTACAGGACCTTGCATTTGGCCTTGTTAAACTTCATGAGGTTTGCACAGGCCCGCTTTTGAGCCTGTCCAGGTCCCTCCGAATGTCATCCATTCCCTCCAGTGCGTCAACCACACCACACAGCTTGGTGTCATTGGCAAACGTGCTGAGGGTGCACTCAATCCCACTGTCCACGTCACTGACAAAGATGTTAAACAGTGCTGGTCCCAATACCAACCCCTGAGGAACACCGCTCATCACTGGTTTCCACTTGGACATTGAGCTGCTGACTGCAACTCTTTGAGTGTGACCATTCAGTCAAATCCTTAACCACTGAGTGGTCCGTCTGTTAAATCCATGTCTCTCTGTTTTACAGACAAGGATGTCATGCACAACAGTATCAAATGTTTTGCACGAGTCCAGGTAGATGATGTCAATTGCTCTTCCCTTATCTACCAACACTGTGACCCTGTCATAGAAGGCCACTAAATTTGTCAGAAATGATTTTCCTTTAGTGAAACCATGCTGGCTGTCATTGATCACCTCCTTAATTTCCATGTGCCTTAGCATAATTTCCAGGAGAATCTGCTCCATGATCTTGCCCAGGCATAGAGGTGAGACTCACTAGCCTTTAGTTCCCTGGATCTTCCTTTTTTCCCTTTTTAAATGGACCAGTTGAAGTCTATCCTAGACAAAACCAGCACAATCCCTAATGAGCAGTATATAATTTCTGTCCCCTTACCTGAGTCTGTGTAAATGTACACAATGAAATAATTTGAGCATATTATTGCTTAAATTTAGTTAAGAAGACCAAAAATTTCTATTAGTCCCATAAAGGACACCTGGTTATAGGCATCTCCATTACAGAGTTATGCAGTCCTGTTCTCCAGGGATCAAGAACATTTATGAAACAATTACTTACCCTGCTTCATTACATGGTGATCAAGCAATTAAAGCAAGCAAAGAGAGTCTCATATTATGACAACAGAATTATTACTGCCAGCATCTTTTTCAGACTCTCCACTGGTAGACTGGTAGTGGTAGACTGCCACTACTTATGAAGGCAAAACTACAGTGCGGAGCCTTTATTGCTGCATATTGCCAGACTAAAATAGCGCTGTTTGAAGCTGGTCCATACTCTGCTCTCACTGCATTGCTTATTTTTCAAAACAGTTTGAGTATTCCTTACAGTTTCCACTCCAGACATCCTTGGTGGGTTAATGCTATTTCCATTAAGATTCTTCTTCTTGTGCCCTGAAATGGCTACCAGGAAGACTTGCTCCATTATCTTCCCTAAGGCCAAATTGGGGCTGATCAGTTTGTAGCCCTCAGCATGTCTCTTTGCCCTTTTTTTGAAAACAGGAGCAACATTTGCCTTTATCAGCTTGTTGGGGACTTTCCCTGATCCCTGTGACCTTTCCAAGATGATGGACTTCGGATGTCAGCTGGTTCTCTCAGCACTCTTTGTTGCAACTTGTCTGGTTCCATGCATTTATGTAGGTCCGGTTCTCTAAAGCAGCCTTGGACTTGAACCTTGTCCAGTACTCATCCATTTTTTCCTGGAACCTTGTCAGTAGACTCAAAATACTGAACAGCCTGAACATTGAAGACCAAGGCAAACAAGGCACCAAAACTTTTCTGCATCTACTGTTTCTAAGTCACCCATTCAGCAAAGGGACAACAATCTCCCTGTTTAGAATTTTAATACTAATATACCACTATAACTGTTCTTGTTTCCCCTTCTGTTTCTTGCGAGGTTGGAATTAAGTGGAGCTTTGGTTTTCCAAACACCAAGCCTATGTGTCCCTGAAGTGCTTCTTCTATATTCCTATTTTGTTGTAAATTCCTGTTTCTACCTCCTATATGTGGTTTTTTTCCAGTAGAGCGGTTGTGAGTTTCCTGTTTTGGCACGTTAGTTTCTTGCTACACCTATACCTTTTCCACTGAAAGGAACCGTTCTTGCAACTGGAGGATGTTCTCCTTAAGACCTGCCAGATTTTCTTTGTCTTACAGTTCTGCCTCCCACACCAGTTCCCTGGATAAGCTGAAATGTGATCATTTCAAGCCCCTGGTCTTTGCTTTACTACTCATCTCCTTTGCACCCTTGAGTATTCTAAATTCTGCTATACCATGGTCACTATAGCCAAGGCAACCTTTGCTAAACCAGCAATCAGTTCTCCCTTATTAGTTGATAGCATATCCAACCATGCATCGGCTCTGATTATCCCATCCACTATGGAGGGTATCCGTGACATCCTCCAGAAATCTTGACTGCTTATATACCCAACAGTTTTGCCTTACCAGATACAATCAGGAAAACTCCCCAGTGAGAACCAGGATTTGTGACACAGAGACTTCCTCCAGTGGTTTGAAGAAAGCTTCATCCACCTCATTAGACAGACACACTCCCACCATAGTGTCACCACTACTGTCTTGATTATCTGTCCTGGCCTTCTGAGCTGTCACCCTGCTCTCATCAGCTCCCAGCCTCTTCCTACACTGCGTCTCTTCCCATCTTCATAACCCTGTGCAAAAGACCCATCATATTGAAGACTGTCACAAAAACTCAGTTGCCACAGTCATGTGGAGGGGCTGCTGGAGAAGAAAGAGGGAGAAAGGTTCATGAGTAATCATAAAAAGTTTTTGCTGGTCCACAAGCACCTCCACTTGTACAGTGATAGTAGGTCTGTAGTGTCCTCTCTATTTCTCCACACTCTGTCTCAAAACAGCAAATCAAATTCCCAGATAGTTGCTGTATAGTGATTCTGCCTGGCACTACCCTTGGCCACAGCCTTCTACTCCTTATCCACACATATGACAGAAACAGTAGCTGCCAAGGCCCCCTGTCTACCATCATTTCATTTTAAAAATCTAGAAATTGTAGACAGGTCAGTCAAAGTTCTTATTATCCTCTCCATTTTCTTGCAAATTCTGAAAAGAGATGAATAAAAAAACCCCAAAGTACTCCAGGCACTATACACAGCAATACCGAACTGCCACACTGTGGGACTGTGGGATATGGGGCTTGCAACTGTTTTTGCAGCAAGTTTTCGGATCACTTTTGTTGTTATTTTTAAAAATTAGCACAAAAATAAGGGATTTGACTTCTTACTTTCCTTAAATTATTTCATTGGTAGTCTATCTGAAAGCCCAGAATTATTTAAAAAAAAAAGGACACTGCCTTGTATTTCAGATGTGATTTTTAAAACTTCCTTCCTTTTTAAATCCTCTATTTACAATATAAGCCTTACAATCTGGGATTTACCCCAAGTAAGAAAGTGCCTGGAGAGGTGAATAATTCTACTTTAATGCATAGTCTTCTGTGCATCCACATTTGCTAAATTTGTTTTCATCTCAGTTTGAGGTATAACATTTTTAAAATTTGAAATACTTTAGTGAGAATAACTCTTTTGGGGAACCACCTAGCAAAAAATGAGGAACAGAGACAAGTGCCACTGGAGGTGTAGAGCTGTCAAAGACTGGGACTATAATCTTGTTTTCTCATGTGGTTCCTCACCTTGTCATTTTACAACTCTGTGGATTTTCAGTATTGTGTTAAAATTCCTGCAGCTTGATGGTTACACTTTTTTTTTTAAAACTATTTCATTGAGTTTTCTCTACATTGAACCCTTTATTTTGCACTTGCTGAAATGCATTTTCTAAGATGACCATGGTCCCACAGGAAGATATAGCTTATTTTGAGAAGTACGTTTTCTGGTTACATGTGATCTGTTTCTCCACTAAATGAAAGAATTATCCAACGTCTGGTATTTTTATCCCTTGAGAAATCACACTCACCAACTGGATGGGACCCGGATGGGGAATGGTTGTTTAGCTTTGGATTAGATGCGGTGAGTTTTTCATGTTAGGTTTTTTCACTATTCCTATTTTATCTCTTCCAGAACTGGATTAGAGGATGTCTTGACATGTAGACTTGTTTTCTTAACAAGACCTTAGATGAAATTTAGCTCTGTATGTGTAGTATCCTTTAGAATCTGGTGGAAGAACTCAAGTAGAAAAGCATTAATTATGAGACAAAATCATTACATGTGTGCATTTCAGTGTCAACATTCATTATATCTATTTTTCTCTGTTCAAATATCATAAAGCAAAAATATTTTATTTCTGTCTAAGTGTAAATTAAAGGGCAGACTAAATATAGTGGCAAAATTATACAGACCCTGAAATATTTAGACAATGTGCAACCTGTTTTCAGTTGTCTTTCTGTTTAATTTCATACTGTGATTTTAGATAGAACTGAAATTGTCACTAGGTTTAACAAGTACTCTGTGGCACACACATAAGATGCTGGTTTGTCTCAAAAAATCTGCATATTTCACAGATAAGGTACAGTAATATCTAAAGGGCAAGTAGCTAATTCTTTAGCAGAAGGCAGAGATTAAAAATAATTTTAAAAAAAAGTGTTATGAGATGTAGATAGAAGAAAAGTTTCTGTAATTGTGAAAGGGTTAAGAAGCCCCTCCTTTTTTTTGACTACGCAGCCTAGCAGAAAAAACATCCTCCTTACCTTCTTTATCATTTGAATCAGGAAGTTGTCATCAGTGCTCTCCAGGAACATCCTCTATTGCTTATGCTGTGCTCTACTGTTTATCCAGCAGATATCCAGGTGGTTCAAGTCTCCCATGAGGACCAGGGACACCCATTTTTATGTCACCTATACTGGTCTGCTCTTTTATGCATACTCAAAAGCTCTCATTGACTAGTCATCCATTCCCAGAGAGAGCTCCATGCACTCCTGCTGGTCTTTCACATAAAGGATAACTCCCCATCCTTATCTTCCCAGCTAGTTCTTCCTAAAAAGCCTGTATCCATCCATTATAGTATTCCAGGCAGGGGAGCCATGCCATCATCCAGTCCCTGTGATCCCAACAAGATCATAGCCCTGCAACTCCACGTGGATCTCTAATTCTTTATGAGAGGCATGCTGATTTCCAGAAAGGCTCTGTGTTTTTTCCCCTGTAATGATGCCATGTAGGCACTTTCTTGCTTATATGCAAATATTGAGGTGACTATCCTTAACCCCTGTTTTGCTGATTATGTGTTCCCCTTTTTTCACATCACCCTTTGCTTGCCAACCTTGTCTATCAGTCTCTTGCAGGGTTGCTGGTAACTGTCTCCCTTCCTCATCATTGCTGGTTTAAAGCCCTTCTTATTAAGTCAGACAATTTGAGTTGACCATTCTGTCCAGGAACAGAACAGCAGCAGGAGCCAGCCAGCGGCGGCTCATCCAGTAGAGGTCACTCTCCTTCTGCACTACCTGAAACATGCTCTCGACAGCACCCTGTGTCTGCAGGTGGTGGGGACCAGCTGCCACCCCCTCACATAAAACTGCAAAGGAGAGAGAGAAACTATGATCAGACCCCGGCTTTTAGCAGACATTCAGACTCTTGATGTCATTCTCCCCTTTCAATGAAGGAGGGTGGGAGGAATTGTTTGTTTTGCTTTTACTTCCATGTTTGGTCAGCTAATAATGGAAGCAAAGAGGTCAGGCATTCCAAATGCCACATACACGAGATAGTAAGCTTTAGCTAGGTGGAAATCAAATATCTTCATGTAACAAAGAGGAAGCTGTTCAGAGGGCCATATAGGGAAATGAAGAAGAAGGGACAAATCTGACCAGTACTTGCTGACATTTGCTGCATTATTATCCGCTGCTGTTCAAAAAGGCTCTAGAAGTCCTGGCAGCCACTGCTGCCATGACCAGGGACAATCCGTAACTTCCTGACACCCCTTCCCATTGCAGAGTTTCAAAGGCTGGACTAAGAGGTCTCTAAAAGCTGTGAAAGAATAAAGGAGAAATATTGATAAACAATACTAATTTCCTCTTTGGTAAGTGACTGCTTGAAGTTTTGACAGAAAGACAGAACTTCTAGTTCTCATCCTCACAAATGCATTGATACAGCAACCACACTGCTCTGCTGGGCTTTTCTGTACAGTACTTATTCTCTAAATGCCACATGTTGCTGTTACTGAGTGAAGTACCCTATAGATGGTCACTGCCTTGACCCTGCAAATTGTAATCATGTTGGTGCTACATGAACTGCAAAATCTGGAGAACTCATGACATGTGGATATATGTTTCAGATATCATTGTGCATAAAAGCCCCACAATGGGGCAAGGTGTGCAATATCCTCACCACTCCTTTCTTCCTGTGAGCGCTCCTTACTAAATGGTGAATGACTAACATAACCAGAAGTTATGTTCAGTACAACTTGTAGAATTGGGGCTTGCCAGTCTGCTTGAAAGGCTACTGCAATATAAACGGAGCTCAGTACATAGTTTATTGTTACATGGATTTTTCCACTCTTTAATTCCACTGCACAGGATGCCTTGGACAGAAATGCCTCACCGCTTTTCATTCCCGAGCACTGATTTGCAAATCAACTATGTTCAGAGCTGAGCAGAAGTGCCAAGTATTTGGTATTCTCTTCCTAAAATGAAAAGAAACTACCAATTGACAATGTTAAATGATCATATTTGAAGCTTATTTCTTTTACATTCTTTCAATCTATAGATGCCTGGAAACAAAGTACCAATTCAAACTGCAAATCTCTCGTAAACCTGCAAACCCCTAAGGAGCTTAGTCTCCCTTTTAGACTTCTTTGCATACAATGTGTCCTCACTTAAAAGACAGAAGGAGCATTGTTAGGGGAAAAAAAAAAGAAAAAAGGAAAAAAAAAAAAGGCAATATCCATGCTAATAGAAAAGAAAATCAACAAAAAAATCAAAGAAGACAAAAATATTAAGCACTGGTCAAGATACTGAAGCAGTATTTGTAGTGTATGGTCTTAGGAAAATATATTAATTGCAGTAAAGAGATAAAAGGAGGACAGGAACAATAAAAAATTAACTTACTTCCTTCCTTCCTCCTTCGCTCTTTCCTTCCCTCCTTCTTTCTCCCTTCCTTTCTTCTCTCCCTTCCTATCCTCTCTCCCTCCCTTTCTTCCTTTCTTCCTTTCCTTCTTTTCCTTCCCTTCTTCCTTTCCTTCCTTTCCTTCCCTTCCTGCTTTCTTGTAGTACAGCAGCTCCAACAGGCAACAAATGCTGTGTGCAAACTAATACTTAATTAGAAGATTGATAGTTGATTAATTTTTGTGAGTGAGCAGCACAGAAAAAAATGGACTGAAAAAAGCAAAACGTGTTACACTCAGTGGCACGAATCCATACATAAGGACCTCTTTAAGAAGAAGTAAAGCTTCAGAAAGAAATGATGGAATACCATTTCACATTATTTCCCAATACCTATCAACAAAGACTTCAACCATGCCCTTGAACCTGAGGGCATGAAGGTATACATATAATCCCAGCTTTTGCTTATTTTGTAATCTCCTTGTCAACATTTGACCTAAAAACTCCAAATACTTTTAAGTTAGACTTTCTCTGTTAGAAACTGTTTCCATTTATTAACTACCTACTGATTTTTTCACAAAGATTTCTATTAAGAATAGAAATAATTTAAATAAATTATGCTTATATCCAAGTCTACGTTTAGTAACAAAGTAAACTATTTTCATTATATTAAATTAATTCTTTATATAAAAAATAGTCACAAATTATTTAATGTGTAAGTAACAGTCATAAAATTTTAACCTTTGTGATGCCATGGTACCCCAAGTAATGAAGGCTATTTGGCTTTCCTTTTAACTTTCTACATAATTACTCTTATTTTCTATTGCAGAATATCTTTATTGTGTAAACCATTATCATTTATGCTCTTACAGATTGTATAAAAGTAGAGCTTTAATGTCTTTAGCTGATGATCTCCATATGATATGACACAAACACAGTATGTCCTTTATTCACCCAGCAACTCATGATATAATTTCACAGAGTGATTCTGTACTACTTTGTGTCACTTGATCGGTCACTCAGAAAAACTGGGTTGCTAATGTCATCAGCAGAGACCTTTCACTGCTGTTCACCAGCTCCAGCTTCTCTTGCCAAAATTCTTATCTTTCTCCTTTCATTGTTTATCTTCAGTGTGCAGAACTTTCCCTTCTTTTCTTCCTCCCTCCCTCCCTTCCTTCCTTCTTTCCTTCCTTCCTTCCTTCCTTCCTTCCTTCCTTCCTTCCTTCCTTCCTTCCTTCCTTCTCTTAATCTTTGGGACAACTGAAACTTGAATCGGTTTCTCTAAGTTGGCAAAAATCACTTTTAAACAAAGCAGAGCTATATTTCTTCAGCATCGTGGTCTTCTATAGGATTTTTTTTAATTTGACAAGCGTCCATTAATAGCAATTGCTTTATTTTGTCTTTAACCCATGTTCCACCACATGTACCCCTGTAAACCTTTTTTCCAGAGATGTGTGCCCACAACTACCTCTTTTTTGGAGCACTTCTGGCAACAGATATTTATTTGTTGGAAACTTTCTGTCTGTTAAGGTGAGGTCATTTCATGAAGACATATAATTCCAGCAGAGTTTTTGAAAGGAAGCTTTCCTGAGCAAAGTTTTTCAATCAGGAAGAGAGAAAGAGAGACCTGAATTGAGAAATTGATGGCTTTATATGATAACAGACTATTAAATTTTTTTAGCTTCTCAAAACCAGCCAATAATTCTGGTACCTCACAGAATCATTCTCGTAACAACCTCAGAGTGTGTTGCATGTTTGAATGGGTGTCTTCCACTACCAGTCACAAGCAAAGCAGTCTGGAGTTGGAGAATTTATTTAACTTATTGTCAGCAAACACAAACCTCGAATCACTGGCTCAAAACCTGTGAAAAGCAAAACATGGACATAAACATTTACATGAATACAAACACCTATCTCCTCCCCAGTTATAAAACTTTCCACATGTGCCTCATGTCCTCTTTATCCCTCAGGGGTGCCCACCCCCAGCATGGGTCATCCACAGGCGCATTGGGGATGTCTTGCCCTGGCATGTGTCAATCATGGACACAGTCCCTCAGAGGTGGCCTGTTGAACAGTTAGTTAGTATTGATGCTGTCTGTGCATCTTTTTTACCTATTCAAATTTTATCTTCAAATTTCAGCCACAGGGTTGTCATATATCTTCATGTACTGAATCAAGGAGCCTTAATGTAGCTAATGTATGTAGCTAATTTTAGATTGTAACCCATCCAATTAAATGTTCCCATGAAAAAAATTACTAATAAAAGTTGTTTAGTTTACCATTACAAAGCATATTTTCTTTACCAATACACTCCAGTAGGTTTTTCTGCTTCCCTTCTTCATGAAATCTGGCAATAGCAGCAAGCCAAATATGATTAAAGCACAATAGGGTATTTTAAAATTATATTTTCAGTCTATATTATCCACTCCCTAAATTTAACTCATTTTTCCATTTATAAACAACAGCTTTTTTTGACACAAATCTGTGCTCCCAGAATATTACATAGTTAAGATATACTCAATGCCAACTCCATCCCTGACATAACCTGAACGATACCAACTTCATTAAATGCAATTACTCCTAGCTTCCATAATCAACCATGTATCAGTGATCTACTTCTGTTGAATTGCATTTCCTCTATCTTTGAATCATCTCTCTTGTCAGGTAATAACTTATTTTCTTCCAGATATTTGGGTGAAAAGGCTGATATCAGTTTGGAAGCTCTACTCAAATAACATACTTGGAGATGAAGAACACAACCTGATGCATCTAATAATTTGGCCAGTTTTAAGCAAAGGTATTTCACTTCCAACTTTCATCAACCATTTTTATTTTTTAATAAGAATATTTGATATAAAGACGTTTTCCTTCATAATAAAGCTTCATATAGAATACATCTTCATTTAGTATAAATTGCCAAGATACAAGATTGCATTTTTTTAAAATATCTTTTGCAATCTTTCCATCTTAGTAGATGAGCTAGGTACTGGTTTTAGCAGTATATGGGTGGCTTTTGAAACTTTCTGTCTGCTGCATCTCCTGTGGGAGGTGCCTCAGTTGACACATGAGATGCAGCAGAACAGAAGGTTCACCTCCTTTTCAACCACAATAGTACCCTCATGCTAATTTAAACTGCTCTTGATTTCAGTTCATGTTTGGGGTGGTGAAGGGAATTGTCTTGCAGAACAGTGCAGAAAGTTTTCAGGAATATCAACATCTTCAGGCAACACAGAAATAAAAGTCAAAACACATACTCTGCATTGGTGGTACTTATTCAAATTGACAAGTATGTTCTTTGTGAGATTCTGCTTCTTTTTAAAGAAAAGTCATACTAAAAATGGTCACTTTTCCAGAAGAATAAAAAATCTTGGCAAATCATCAAAAGAAACAGCAACATCCCAAATCCAAGCCCTCAGCAAGCAGCAAAACTCCATAGCCAGCAATTCAGGTTGGAAGATGGGGGATTTTTCCCCAACTAGAGGAAGACTCCCAGATCTATCACATACACTCCTGACTGTGCTGTTTCATGATTCAGGATGATGCATCTCCAGGCTAAGCTTTCTGTCACTCATCTGCTACTAGGTTCAGTGCCTGATAGCAGATGGAAAGAAAAGATCATTCTGGTCAGTATATGGTTATCATCACCAATTGATACCAAGATGGTGTCCACATCAAGGTTTTGGCTTTTATGATCACAGAACCTTTGAGGATCAAGGGCTGCTGGAGACAGATGTGATAGATCTGGAAAAGTGGGGCAAAAGCACTTTTGTCAAGAGGCAGGCCAACCTGGTCAGAAGAGCTTTTAACTAGGAAAATGGTGGAGTGAGATTGCTAACCACAGGCAAGTAAGGAGACAAACAGTAGAAAGGGGTGGAAAGCAAAGGATGCAGTGCAATGTTAACAAGATAGACCAAAGGAAAGACAAAACAGGGTGGAAAGGGACCAACACCAAGTACACATCCACAAATGTGTGCAGCCTGGGAGGCAATCAGGAGTGACTAGAGATATGGTAGGACAGCTAGCACAACTGCAGTGAGCGATGGGCAGATGCAAGATCTTCAAGAGAGACAGAATAAGCAGAGAGGCTGCCCTTACTGTGAGGGAGCAGCTTGGATACATGGAACTCCTCTCCAGGATAGACAGAAGGTGGGGTGAGATCTTATGGGGCCAGGTCAGAGGATCACGCCACTAAGGGTCATACCATGGTGGGATTGTGTCTACCCAACCAGGGCAGGCAAATCTTCTTCAAACTTCAAGTAGGAGGAAGTCTCTGTGCCACAAATCCCAGTTCTCCTGGGGGACTGTAACCTCCTTGACACCTGCTGGCAGGGCAGTGCAGTGAGCTTCAAGCACTCAAGATCTCTGGAAGGTGTTGGGGGTCACATAATGATCCGGGGTGACATACTGTTTACTCACAAGGTAGAACAGGTGGTGGATGTGATAATCAGTGGCTGGCTTGCCTGTAGTGAGCATGATATAGCAGAATTATTATGAAACAGGATCTAAACCAATTTAGTCTTCCAGAAAACCACAACAATGCCATAACAAATAGCGCAAAGGTATGTGTTAGTCTCCAAAGGCAGCTGACTTTTTTACTCTGAAAAATTGCCAAGTGATTATATAATTAGAATGATGTGCTCAGGTCATGGTTTTCAAGATCTCCAAGGAGCCACATAGGATTTACAAGAGTGAAATAAAAAAAGAAGTTCAGCTTGGAAGAAGGATTTCTTCACATGTAACGGTCAGATGAAAGGTCCGTCATCTATAAGGTACTGAAATGGCAGGCCTCCTTTCTTGCTCTGCATGTGCTCATGGTGTGTGTTGGATTTTTAATAATTGTTATTTTAACAGCAAGGATTATTCCCTTGAGATCACATCAGAATCACATGATACAGATTTTCATTTCCTTCTAGTGCATTTAAAGCTTCCTCTAAATCAACTGAACTGTCTTGACTGCTATGTATGAGATATAAATAATCCATCTTCTATTTTGCAACAGAAATAGGACAGTAGAAGAATATTTTGGGCCAAAGACACTGTGGAACTGCATGCAGATGATTTTAAGGGATAAACCAATATAGACAGTGAAAAGAAAAAAAAAATGCTTAAGTTTATATGCCTCAGCACTAAGTTAATTTTAAATCATGATCTCTAAACAAATTATGTAGTAACTGCATCAAAAACAAATATGCAGCTATTTAATGATCCCTCACTTGACTTGTCAGGGTGCTTGCCCATAGGGAAAGTACTATCTATTGTAACTACATAAGATGGACCATATAATTACAGTGGTTTTGAAATAAATATTATTAAAATAACAATTCATAAGACATGCAAAATAGTAAAAAACTAGAAAAAGCTATTGTTCATGCCTACATATGAATACATTATATCCCTACATGAAAAGTAGAACTGTTTGTACTAACGTCTTAAAAAGTGTTAAAAATCTTAAGAATCATAGAATCATAGAATGATTTGGGTTGGAAGAGACCTTTATAGATCATCTAGTCTGAACCCCCACCATGGACAGGGGCATATTTCACTAGACCTGGTTGCTCAAAGCCTGATCCAATTTGACTTAGAACACTGCCAATGATGGATCATTCACTTCTCTGGGGAACCTGTTGCAGTGTTTCAACACCTTCATCATAAAAAATTTCTTCCTTATATCCAGTCTAAATCTACCCTATTTCAGTTTAAAACCATTGCTACTTGTCCTGTCACTACAGGCCCTGGCAAAAATTCTCCTTCAATCTTTCTTGTAAGCCCCTCTTTACATAGTAAAAGGTTACAATAAGGTCCCCCTAGAGCCTTCTCTTTTCCAGGCTGAATCTCTCACCCTTTCTTCACCAGCTCTCTCAGCCTTCCATTACAGGAGAAGCGTTCCATCCTTCTGATCATTTTTGTGTCCCTCCTCTGGACACACACCAACAGGTCCATGTCTTTCTTGTAATGAGGACTCCAGAGCTGGATGCAGTAATTCAGGTGGGGTCTTACCAGAGTGCAGTAGAGGGGGCAGAATCACCTCCCTTAACCTGCTAGCCACACTTCTTTTGATGCAGCCTGGGATATGTTTGGCATTCTGGGCTGCAAGCCCACATTGCTGACTCATGTCCCATTTTTCATAGACCATTCTCTGCAGGGCTGCTTTCAAGCAATTCATCACCCAGTCTGTACTGATACTGGGGATTGCCTCAACCAGGAGCAAAACTTGCACTTAGCCTTATTGAAGCTCATGAGAACCAGGGTTCTCAAGGGCCCACCTTTCTCAAGCCTTTCAAGATCCTTCTAGATGGCATCCCTTCTCTTAAGCATATCAACTGCACCACTCAGCATGATGCTATCCACAGAGTTATTGAGGGTACACTCAATTCCACTATGTATATATCTCCCTAATGAAGATAGTAAATAGCATTAGTCCCAGTATGAACTCTTGAGAGACACCACTGGTTTCCATTTGGAGTTTGAGTTGTTGACTTTATTCTTTGGATGCTACCATCCAGCCAATTCCTTATCCATCTAAGATATTAAATCCATCAAATCCACCCATCAAATCCATGTCTCTCCAATTTAAAAGCAATAATTTTGGGGACCATATCAAAGGTCTTACAGAAGAGACAAGGGTGTAGATGGCTACAAGATTAGTTGGACATGTTTTACATTTTGTGAAACCATGTTGGCTGTCCCTGATCACCTCCCCATCTTCCCCATGTTTCAACATAACTTCCAGGAGGATCTGTTCCATGATCTCACTGGGCACAGAGGTGAGGATGACTGGTTGGCAGTTCCCAGGGTCCTCCTTTTTACCCTTTTTAAAAATGGCTGTGATGTTTCCCTTTTCTCCAGTCACTCGGGACTGAATTCCACAAATTTTTAAATATGTTGGAGAGCAGCTGGCAACTAGATCTTCCAGGTCCCTGAATACTCTGGGCTGCATCTTGTTTGGTCCCATCGACTTATATATATTCAGGTTCCTCAGGTGGTCTTGAATCTGATCTTCTCTTACAATGGATGAGACTTCCTTCCCCCAGTCTCTGTCTTGACATTGAGAACCTTGGAGATGTGAGAAGTGTGGTTGCCTGTGAGGACTGAGGCAAAGAAATTGTTGAGTACCTCAGCCTTCTCCATATCATTGTCACAGTTTCCCCAAGAACAGGAAGATTATTTTCATTAGTGAAGACTAAATATTTATGTTGACACTCAAACAGAAGTTGGACACAAATTTATTCTCCATATTCCCTAAGTACATTTATCTTCACTGGGTTGATACAGCTTCAGATGCAGGGAGCATTTTAGTAGGAAGCTGATGTGACACAAGTATAAACTAGGATATATTCATTGATAATACAACTAAAGGTGTTTTGGCAAAATCCTACCTCTACAATGAATTCAGCTAAGTGAGCTCAGGAACACAAAAACATTATTTCAATATTTTAAATGTTTTTACTAGAAAAAGAATAAAGCCCACACAATATTCTATAATATCTATAACTTTTAACTGTAATTATATTATGATTGTAAAAAGGTTGGGGGGTTTCCCCATCTATTTCGGAAAATGTATTTCAGTTATGTTTATATTTGTTTAAAAAATACTGAGAGAGTTTTGATTCTGACTTCCCAGGTTCATAGTCACATAAGTAATATTTCTTGATACAATAAATGGATGGAGCTACTTGTCATGCAAGAATTGCTGATTTGCATAAATGTGTCAGTCTTGGTCTATTCTGATGTCTTTTTGTTTTACACCATTATCAAACTGACTTTTGTCTTTCCATTTCACAGCTGGTCCCATAAGAAATTAAGTGTACTTTTCCTTTTGGTATTCTTGACAAGAAATTCATTTGCTTGCTTCTATGAGAGATGATGTCCTTGAGTAGAATGAGCACAGTTTATCATTCTGTTCCCCATTAAACTCAGGATCTTGAAGTATGCTTAGACACAATGACAAATCCCAAATGGTAAGGTTAGAAGATAATACATTGATAGTATTATATATAATATATAATATTATTATATTATACGCTGATAGCAGTCATAGCAATCATAGAATCCATTGCAAGTACTCCATTTTCTTGATGAAGAGTAATCTTATTACACCTCCACTGAAAATTAAACTTTTTACTATTGTTGTTGTTCTTGTTATTATAATTATTATTATAATTATTATAATGTTCCATGTCTTTTCCAGTATGTTTATTGCACTGGAAACATCAATGGAATTCTTCTTCTCTTCATTTCTCTTACTTCTTTGAGCAAAGCGTATGCTTGAAGGCTGATCATGCCATTCACACATTTGACATCTTCTAAAGCTAATATATTAGCTCTGAATGAATTGTAAAAATAGCCCCAAGCAGCGCCATTTCACTCAGGGGCAGAATCTCCCTGTTTTTACTGAATGGTTGGTTTCATCCATTACTTTGATTCCTGCCTAAAATATACATAACTCTTTTGTCCGTTATATATTGAATTACACATTACAGCTTTACTTAAATGCTGCTTTGGAATGACAGCACGAAACCAAGCTGCTAATTGAAAAAAAAATTGAGGTCTGAATGCTCAATATCTTGACAAATCAGACCTTCAGTGTTGTTCAGAGAAAAGAGTAACATGACTTATGGATTGAAATTGAAGTTGACCTGGATAACACGCAACCTGTAACCATTCTTTAGCCAGGCTCAGTCCTATCAGTTGGAAAACAATGTTCATTTTCCACCCATGAGACGACCTCAGTGCTGGTGATGATTACTACAGAAACCTTATTTATGGCAAAGAATTCAGAACTTCTAATAGTGGACAAAACAAAGATCTTTGTTTCAAATACTCTTTCATAAAAATAAAAAAATTGCATAGGTTAACTTAGTTTTGAATGAAAAAGTCTATTTCACATGTTTCCTTTTTGGCGTTCTGTAATAAACCTTTTCCATGAGATAAACTCATGACTGGTGTCAATGCCTGCCCATATCTGTCTTAATACCTGTAAGAATTCCAATCTCCTACTGCAGCCATCACATGACCCAAAAAACCTCCAAATGTTTAATATCTACAGTAAGCATGTATAATTTCCACAAGTGTTCAGGAGTTTAAAAGGTAATGGAACATTTACACAAAATATGGGAATAAAAAAAGGTCGTGGGGCAATCAGCAGTTGTAATTCTTAATCTCTTTGAAATATTCCATGGTGGAAAATGAGAACGTTAAAGAATTGCACAAAGCTCCAATAGCTTTTCTCCAAATCAAATATGTTCTAAAAGCTTTAAACCAAGTTGATGTGTATTTACCAGCAATTTTATCTTGCTTTGGATTCTGCTGCTGTTTAGCATTAGTCTGAATTGATTTATACAGAATCTATACATGTTAAGGAAAAAAACCAAACTTTTTCTTGTCTACGTTTAGAGCAGGGAAAAGTCTTACTTAGTCTCAAACTTTATTCTTTTCCTGTTGGGTGGAAATAATCACATAACTTATTTTACCCTTTGTCTTCTTATCATCTGCAGTTTGATAGTAGCATATTTCAATGTTTAAAAATTCCAGTGGTTTCTGTGAATATCTTCCCTCTTTTTCAGGTCTCATCTCTGGGAGATGGGAGTGCCTAAGAGAAGATATCACATGGATAGTGGATGGGAAAGCTGAGTGCAGGGAAGCCTGTGTGGCTGACATGCTAAACTGACACCCTTGTAATATCCAACACACCTGAGTTTTTGCTTACACTTGAATTTGAAAATAGTCATGGCTTAGTTGTCTGCTTGCTCAGTTTCCTGAGCATTTACATCAAAAACTGCTTGTGGAAGAGGGTTTACATACATTAATTTCTTACTCAATATGTTTCCCAGTTACACAGGCCTTGAGCAAGATGTTTTCTGAGGAGCACAAAGCAGGACATTATATGGGGGACTGAATAGAAATAGTTATTTTTCTCTTCATGCTCGTGCTAAGACCTGCAGAGGACTGGTTTGGATTCTCATACAAATTAGATTTGCCTCAGGGGTCTCAGACTGCACCACCATTAAGCTCTCAATGTTGGTTGACTTTATCGTGATGCTTTAAAAAAGTACCTATTACCCCACTACACTCTTCATACTTATTTTAAATGTTCTTATAAGATTTTGCTACCCTGACAGCACTCTTTTCTTTCATTTGCACATATTGTTGACAACAATCACTGTCCCTGTTTTTAAAGAATATAAATATTCAACCTACTATTTGATTTTATCTTTTAATTATTCATTTTAGTGTTTCCACTATTACAATGTGGTTTAGGTGAAAATCAGACAATGATACATTTCTCATTTCTTTAATGTACATAGTCATAATTATTGAAAATTAAGTGGATTTTGCACAATAATGAATTACATTGGTAAAGACAATCCTTTCTGGAACTACTGGTAATATGTGATTAATTTGATCAGGGATATGCAAATCAAATCTTACTTTATCTTGTATAAAACAGAAATAACTTTCCTCGAGGACCATAGGCATGCTGAAAAGAACAGTCTGAGGAATACCTTAGTGATGTAACGCCAATGAATAACACTGCTTTTTCCCTAAGCATTATTTTTGTATTATGAGTAAAAGCTGATAAAAGTGTTGCTTATGTCAAAAGTGTGGGTAAAAGACTAAAGTAGTCACTTTTTTTCTTTTAACTCAAGCATTCCTAATTTTTAATATGTTTCACATGACTTTGAATAAAACTGAGAAATGTTCAAAGGAATTTCTTCACAACTAGAAGTATGTCTATTTTCTTATCTCATTTTTAGTAAAGCAGCGCTATCTTTATTAAGATTTCTCACTCAATATAGGAATTCTTTATAGAAAACTGTGTCTCTTCCCCAACAAGGAAACCTCTTGCAGTTGGACCATTCCCAGGTAAAGACTTGGTACATTCCCTGTAGCAAGACTCCAGACAGAAGTGAGTAGCCCCTAGTGTACTAACTGAACAACATTAACACTGAAGACTCATCCTACAAGCCTGATACCTGCCTGCTCTTTGAAAACTCTTGTATCACTTTCTCCATGAGTAAGTGGCTGTCATGCTCCAGCACTGAAGACAGAGAGCCTTTCTGGGCCTTACAATTCACAGTTCAGGCCCATCAAAAATTACCGCCAGTGTATGCTATTTAGTAATACTTGGGAAAGCTTGGAAAATCCTCTAAAATGACTAAGCTAGTTTGGAATTCATGAATTGAAATACCAATGTACTTTCTGGTTTTAGACTGTT
Organism: Limosa lapponica baueri; assembly: GCA_002844005.1. Lineage (NCBI taxonomy): Eukaryota > Metazoa > Chordata > Aves > Charadriiformes > Scolopacidae > Limosa > Limosa lapponica. The sequence goes on along the minus strand of KZ505639.1, from coordinate 2,801,646 downwards.
CCCTATATCTAAAATACGGCAGTACAAACTGCAAGCTTATATATTACTTATGAACGTTTCCTTCCATGTATTTAATGTTTTAAAGCATGTCTTCTTAAGTTTAAATTGAGGGTATTTTCAGTCATTATCATAGAAATAGATGACTTAGTAGAGAAAAAAAAAAAAAAGATTGACATCTCTTGCTATTAATCATCACTGTATTCTTCAAAGAATACTATTTCAGGACCTTGAAAGCATACTTCACAGAATCTTAGGATGACTGAGGTTGGAAGAGACCTCTGCAGTCTTCTGGTACACTCTGCTCAAGCAGGGTCACCTGGAGCCGATTGCCCAGGACCATATCCAGGCAGCTTTTGAATACCTCCAAAGATGAGGAGTCCACAATGTCTCTGGGCAACTGGATCTAGTGCTCAGTCACCCTCACTGTAACAAAATAATGTGCGGAGGGAACCTCCTGTGTTTCAGTTTGTGCCTATTGCCTCTTGCACCACTGTAAACAGCCTGGCTCTGTCTTCTTTATACCCTCTCTTCCCTTCTCAAGCTATGTACGAACATTGATAAGATCCCCCTGAACCTTCTCTTATCCAGGCTGAACAGTCCCAGCTCTCTCAGCCTTTCCTTATAGAAGAAACGCTCCAGTCCCCTCAACATCTTCATGGCCCCTCATTGAAATTTCTCCAGTATATCTATGTCTACCTTATATTAAGGAGCCCAGATCTGGACACAGTACTTCAGGTGTGGCCTCATCAGTGCTGAATAAAGGGGAAGGATCACCTCTCTTGACCTGCTGGCAATGCTTTGTCTAATGCATCTTAGGATCCCATTAACCTTCTTTGTGGCAAGGGCAAATTGTTGGCTCATGTTCAACTTGGTGTCCACCAGGCCCCCCCAGGTCCTTTTCTGCCAAGCTGCTTTCCAGTTGGGTTTTCATATTTACTGGTAAACCTCATTTAATCATTGATTAGCCAATTATATCCCAAACTGCAGCTAGGATGTAAATCTTACATACTGCCTGTTAATAAAGGAACCAAATATTTTACCTTTTGCAAAAATGCTAAATCTATATCTAGGTTTGAAGCCTCCCAAAACATATTGTAACTGCAGCATGGTTTTACTAAAACTAAGATACTAATTGATCTTCATGAATAGTTAATTTTATTGCAGAGCAACTTATTATAACTAATGTTAGAAACATCATTTAATAGAAAAAAATAAAACTTTAAGTGTCTTAATGAGTCACTTTGTATGGTCATTGTAGGGTCTATTTGAAATTCAAAAATTTTTACACACACGAAAGAATCTCTAACATACAGTGTAAATAAATGTCAATAGGATTTGTTGAATAAAACTATTAGGAGCTCAAGATTCAATTCATGTCAGCTGACTTTGGCCTTCTACACACAAATTAGTGGTGTGTGAGTCTCATTACAGTAAATGGTGGTAAATAGTGTTGTTAGAACATGATTCCTCTGATCTGTTTTATGCATTTATTTTAGCATGAGATACATTGCATTCTGAAAGTACCTGTTTCTTTCTGTTGACTGTAAAATGAGCCTACAGTGACTAGTTCAGATGTTGACATCCACAGCTAGACATTAGAAATCCTAGTGCCTGATCTATATTGGCCATCATGTTGAGCCTTAGCAGGTATTTCTGTTCTCTTATCTACAGTGTATCATTCTCTTTCAATTCAAGCCTTAAAATCAAACACGGTCTAAAGAAAAAGATAATCTTAGCAAAACACACAAAATCAAGAGACTTGTATGCTTTCAAATGGAAAATTGCCTTTCTTTCTTACCTATAATACAGAGACTCCAAAATTCAAGCATGCTAGTAGCTCTCAATTGTCAGAGCCTTCTTGCAGAAATTGCTGATCACTGATACACAGCTACAATTGCCTTTTAGTACCAGCTGAGCTTCCAGAAAAATGTTGAAATACAGTTAGAAGAGTTCATTGCAATTTGAAGGGATCAGGCAATGAGGCGGAGGTACTCTGAATGAAATCTGTACCACTTTAGCAATCCTATTTCCAGGACATCTTACTGAAGACGTCTTCAAGTGAGATATGGAGGAGAAAGCTATTGATATATCTGACTTCTTTCCCTCTCCCCTCTATCCACTCCCTCGATACTCAATGACATGTTTTTGGACAGGTGAGTAACAGGCCCTATTCTTTGATGTGTTAAATAATTTTTTTCTGATAGTTTCTCTATAATTCATGTTTTTTCAATAAATATATTTTCTGAAGGATTATAAAAAACAGGGTTATCAATCCTCTTTTTCTCTCTCCAGTAACAGTAAAAAATATATTTATTTCATTTCACTTTTTCTGACCATTTTTATTACAAAGGCACCTGTAAAAATAGTATGTTTGGTGAAATATTGTGAAAAAGCCTTACCGAAGTCTATCCGATCATCCAGTCTTAATATTTATTGAGCTAAAAATCTAAATTCATTACATTATTCCTGCACATGAGCAGTCTATTGTATGGACTCTTCCTGCTAAAATCATGGCACTGCATTCAGAGCACCCTGTGGCCACAAAAGTCCAAGATAACTCAATCCTTTGGAAATGCCCCAGTGAGCACAACTCCAAAGCACATCACTTCTTATTTCTTAAAAGTTGTACCTATTTTTTCCTCTGAGTGTCATGTCTTGCCATAACAAGTATTAATTGCAAATAAATACAACATTAAAAGTGCTATATTTAGTTTTCAAAGAAATGGATTTGTTTAAAATTTTGACATCAAGATTAATTTACAACCTCTTTGTCAAGTCTGTCTTTCCTAATGAGAATACCTATTCTTGGAAATGTGAGGCATACACAGAGATGAGGCAAGAATTGTTAGGTTTTTTTAAGTGATATGTTTTATTTGTCTTTACAGAAATGACAAACGGTGTTTGAATGCAATGTCCATGTATGGCTTTATACTGGACCATGGGAGCACTTTGTTCTGTAGGAGACAAAAATTTAGCTCTCCTAGGACTCAATGAGCAGTTTTGTTTTTCTTGCAAATTCATTATAGATTAAATATATGTGCTCTAGATGGTCAATGATAGACTTGAGTCTTGCTTAAACTTTAATTCAGCTTTTACATTGCTGAACAGCTTTCCAAATACTGGAATCACATCACTAAATCTGAAACATGTTCTCAAACATTCAAGTATTTTTAAACTGAATATTACTTTTTCTCTAATTGACATAATGTTATTCCCAGTGGTTCACTCCATTATAAATACTGTGTCTCTCTATTAATAGGGTATAATTAAATATATTTGTCTAAATTAACTCAGTAGTTACTACTACTTATTCTGGGGACAACAGTGAACCATACTTAATACATGATGAGTACCAAACACTCTGACATTGCATGTGGATACATTCTATATTGTTTGAGACACCTACAATTAACCATTTCACAAGGTGACAATTAAGAAGATCTTTAATATGAACATAGGACGTTTTCAGATTGGAGTGATATGCAGACACTACATGGTCTTTGCTAATTTCACGTCAACATTTTTTCATCCTTTGCACTGATTTCTCTGTCCTGTCAAACAAAAGCTAATTTTCTTCCCCTGAAAGAGCCTTTTCTGACTATTTGCCTCCCTACTGACCATGTTTCATTCACCACTGGGAATGACCACGTCACCTATTTTTATCTGCCCAGAGGGTCAGACATAATTTTCCTTTTTTTGAATGTGTTCTGCTTTTCCTTAGGCTGTCATTCAGACTTGGATGGATCACCTATATTCACACATAATATTTTTACATTTATTTTCTTCATATTTTCCTAGCTACAATGTCCACTAAAAAGACAAGCAATAGCTAGTCTGCTATTCTGCTGAAGCTCTGTCCTTTTAGCCTGACAAGTATTGCCCTGTGTGTTTTTTTTTGTTTCTGTACATCTACAGTTTCTTATATAATGTCAGGTCTCATTTTATTCTATGTTTTTCTTACAGTATTTGACACCATTGGTTTCTAGGCAAGACTTCTAAATGCAATAATAATAAAAATTAATTTATCACTTTATCAGTGAGCCTGGTGCCACTTACACCCTGCCTTAAAAACACAATATGAAACGTGACTGATACACTCACTGTCTTATGGGATGAAGGAGCATAGATTAAACAGTGAACAAAGTGAGGAACTTTCATCTGGAAAATGAAAGAAATAGTACGTCCGAAATGCTGCAAAGCAGTCAAAAAACCCTAGAAAGTGTAAAGAAACCGCAACATTAGAAATAAAATTTATTCTTATCTTTTACTAGTAGAAATCTCTTCTTTGTTTACTAGGTTAAGTTTTTTGGGAGACTGCCTTACATTTCTTGCATTTGACATTATTTTGTGTAGAGATGAGGTCATTGTTTTCCCTGCATTCAAGTCTATCCCTAGATGAACAGGAAAGGTTCTTTACATATGGAGAAAAGTTACACAAAATGCATGCAAATAGCTCAATTCATTGAAACAGGATGATGCTGGTGCTAAGAACTTTGCAAGATTCAACAACAAATAGGTATTGCTATTAAAAACAAGACTGAAAATTCTATGAGGGATCATTTCTGCTTGAGATTCCAGCAGGCTGGAAGTGTACTGATGGTGAAATAGCATGCAAAATTAAAAATGGGGAAGACTAGGCTGGTCAACCTCACATCAATCCCAGGGAAAAAAAATATGGAAAAATCAATAAAGTATCCAGTTAAAAGAAGGTAGAATAGAATTATTGGAAGTCTGCATAAATATAATAATCTTTAAATGAGTATTATTTCTTCTTCCAAAATCTATCACAAGCATATCAACAAGCTCATTTAAAAATGGAGATAAAAGCAAAAACTATGGCTAAATGTCCTCTCACTTATGTCTGACATAAAATCAATGACAGAGAGATTATTACTTAAAAGATCAACTTTGAAAAACTGAAAATGCCTTTACAATAATCACTCTTCTTAGGAGTATTTTGTTCAGCAAATAGCTCAACATTGTCTAAAGTTAAATAAATCTGCCCTCATTAAACATGTTTACTCTACATGTTTTTTTGATCCTTGGGAGTTCTTTCCTCAATTATTTTCTTTACAAGTTATCACAGAGCCTTCTAGTCACTAGCTACTATTATGAAGTTTTAAAAGATATCTCTGACATACCAGTAAATATGTCTGCATATTGGAGCTATTAGTGCTCACAGTATTTAGAAACAGTCAGTAATTCTTGCTTGAAATGCACATATACAGTTTTGACCATTAGTAGTGGAATTAGATTTCACAGTTGATTTTTTCTGCAAAGTGAGACCCCCTAGGGTTTATCTTTAATGTGTCCTGTCTCATTTGATGGTTGGACTTGATGATCTTAAAGGTCCCTTCCAATCTAGACAATTCTATGATTCTATGATTTTTAAATCTTAATTCAATTAAGAGTTTCTGAGAAACTGGTGACAGTTTCACCATCAAAAATATTTCATCATGTTGTCTTTTATTAACTGCTGACAGAATAAAAGATGAGTCAACATTTCTGTCTAGTTTGCTCAGGGAGATTTTATTTTGGAATACAACCAAAGTAGAACCCTAAAACTACCTAGACAATGCTAAGAAATTAAGTGTGTAGAGAATTTAAAAATGTATTCCTAGTTTGTTAGATTTTAATGTATAACTTTTCTACTACATTGCGGTGGCTAATATGTTTTTATAAAAGAAACAAGTTTTTTCAGGTTCATAATATACAGCAGGGGATAATATGAATATCCTCTACAAATTATCAGGTATATCAAGGGACTAGATCTTGTCTGTGACCTTGATACTATCAAGTATTAGTGATATCTTTCAGGACTGCTCAGTAATGAAATTCTCAAGGGCTTTAGTTGGAGTTATGGGACTTTGTTCTCCTTAACATCAATTCTTAGCATATATCAACTTCAGTCACAACTGGAATGAAACACTGCCCCATTTTCAGAACAAATGGCTAAGTAACAGCACCATAAAACAGTCTGCATCTTGAAATGAAGGGAACTATCCTATTTGACTGAAAATACTGAACACATTAACTGGGTATAATACAGTTGTTCAGACTAGTATTGATCAAGGACTCCAGCATTTTGTTGCAAAAAAGTGTCATTGGAACTTTGATATTCATAAATAACAAATATGAACTTCAGTTTCAAAATGAATCTGCAGATATTTCTTCCAGTAAGGAAAAAGTTAGCACTGTGCAGTGGCAAAGGATAGCCTTAAAGGACAGACTGCCATTGTAGTGTCATTAATGTTATCACTCACAGCAGTCTCCCTTGCTTTTCCTCATACATTTTGACTAAGTTGCAGCACCTGGTCTAAGGTAGCTGTAAAAATACAAAAGAATGCTTTTTATGGAGATATATGGTGTTCAAAAATAATAAAAAGCACCTCTTTTTCCTCTAATCAGGAAGCATTTCAATCATGTCTTTTGGCCATGATTTCCAATGCACAAGCATCAACTTCTAACTCAGCAACTGAAAATGCTTCCAAAGCTATTGGTGTGACAAAAAATATCACAAAATTTACTTAACACCAGAAGATCTTCACCCATTTAACCCATAAAAGTTAAGTTATTTTCACCAAAGCTATTAAGGTAACTCATAAATCTTGGCAGAGGGGGTTTAGCATTCTGTTTCTTATACTAAGACATTTGTGGTTGCATATTAGGAATTTCCGTCAATCATGATGGACCTGGTCTACAGTACTACAAAGTCAAAACAAAGACTGCTATTAATTTCAGTGAGCTCTGAAAAAAGCATTGATCCTGGAGGCTATTAGTAGCTATCAGTTAGTTGTGTCTTCTCCATAAATAGCTAAATGGCTTTCCTTGCACCGAGCTTCTGTTTTCCATCTACTTTGCAAATACGTTAGTGATTACTCTTTAAAGACAATTTACAAAGCAATAATATGTTAGCTTGGTATAATAATTCTCTACAAAGTATTTTGAAAGGCAAAACTTAAGATATTGATCATTATTATCCAGTGCCCTAATTATTTGCTTCAGACCAGAGACTATGTGGCTATATATTACATATATAGCCATTATATGTAGCCATACATATATATATATATATGGCTATATGTGTGTATATATTTATATATGGCATATATGGCTATATGTGTGTGCATATATATACATACATATATAGCCATACATATATACATTATATATAACATAAATTTAAGGAAAAAAAAAATCTTCTGCCAGTATTCTTTGCATTTTCAAGGCCTGGATCAAAAAGCCACATGACAGTAAGTATAATCCAGCAGGTCTTTCACCTCATAACATTAGAAGATGTTTTTCAAGCAAACACCGAGAACCATTTCAGGAAAGAGGAAAATACAGATTCAGTTTCTTGAAGCACAGAGGACTAGAGGACTCGATTCTCACTTAATATAAATCACTGTAGATTCCTGGACATTAATGGCCACATCCTGAACAGTATCATTTGTTGGAGCTATGACAGTTCACTTTGAACAATGCTCTGGCCTCTTGTACCTTCAATTTCATGGTGCTTTATAACAGATAAAATGTGTTAGACAAACACTATCTTTGTCCTTGAAGATGATTTGATCTGGAAGGGCAGGAAAGAGGATACTATAAATCAAGAGAATCAACTAGCTTGTTTTGGGTTTATTTTATGTGAGGTTAGTTTGGATTTTGGCTTTTCCGTTGTTGACTTCTAAATCTGTAGCAAAACTCCTATTTACTTCGGTACCTTGGGATCTTGTCCAAAAGATACCTACAATAAAAACAAAGTATATAATACTAGCCCTCTTGAAAAGTAGCTGCTCAAAGTCAGGGCAGAGGAGAAGGAATTTACTGAACACTCTGTTGGCAGGTGGAGGGGGTAGGGTGGGATACAGGTGCAGTGAGCTGCTGGTGATGGACATCTTAATTCCTGCAAACTCAGTCTCTGCATGCAAGTACCCCTCTCCCCCAGGACTCATCAACAACCATTCTGGGTTCAATGACCATATGAAAGTACGTTAGACAATTTCCTATATTAAAACTCAGAGTTTTACATTGCCCAGCTGCCATTGCAATGTGCCAATCAAACCAGTATCTTCACTGTATATGCTCACAACACAAAGCCAGCTTTAATATCAATTTTATCCCTAGGTCTATAACATACCTTAGTTCATCTTAGGCTGCTAAAAAAGTCAGATTTCATCAATGTCACTTACAAGAAAAATTCATGACTCCAGGCTCGTTATATGTACCCCTCTGCAAATTCAGGAATACAAAAAACCCTCATATTTTCTGCTTTCTGGAACCTCCATCCAATCTGGTGCTTTTGTCAGTCAACTGTTTCTGTGAAATGCTGCTCTCAAATCTTACATATATCTTCAAAAGGCAATGGTGATGTGTGTTATTTTGGAGCTATTTCAAACTTTTAGACAAGTGCTACTTATTTTCATTTTATGCCTATCTGCAACAGTCTTCCAGCTCTCACTCATTTCTTTGTAGGCAGTCATTTGTCACCTCTATTGCATCATTTTGAAACTGCAGATCTCTCTCTAGGCACTAGACTGTTTGGTGAAAGTAATAAAGACTCCAATCACTTATATAAGTTTCCCTGCTGAAGGTGAACTCTTGAACTACAGACATAGACTAAATTTTCTGCACTTTGCTTTGCAGAAGACACTGCAGGGCAATTTCATCTTTCAGCCATACTTACAGTCATTGATACCATCCCAGCATAAAAAAGACGAGAGAATATAGAGAACATGTTCAAAAATTAGTAGCATTATTATGACAAGCATTTAAGTACAGTAGCAAAATATTTTGTTTAGTTAAATGGAACAGTATTTAACACATTTTATGAAGTATATGTGACTGAAATTACTTACTCTGCTTCAAACTGCTTAAAGCCTATGTGAGACTAATTTTGAAAATCTAGTACTTTAAGAAAAGCAGTATCAATTAGTTTAAGCTAATCTGACTTGATTTAATACTTTTTTAAGATCAAGATATGCAAAACTTCAAAGAAAACTCTTGTCCTTTACCTTATTTATTTTTCCTATATATGAATTTATAGTTGATCTGGCTTTCAAGAAAACTAGTATGTATTTTCTCCCAATGAAAATGACATTAGTCTTATTTGAAAAAAAATATGGTTAGTAGTAATCTGAGAAAAATATCATTCAGTCTGCTGCACGAAGATGAGAAAATTAATGTCCATAAGACAGATGACCGGTTAATGTTATTTTAATTATCATTAATCCAAATTACAATCTTAAATAGAATACAGCACAGTATCTACCTAATTTCCTGGGAAAATTAATAATATTGCTCTTCATATGAGATATATCTTTGTAAGTCTCTCTAAAACTACCTGAAAGGAGGCTGTAGCAAGGAAGGTATTGGTCTCTTCTCCCAATTAGCAAGTGACAGGACAAGAGGAAATGGCCTCAAGTTGTGCCAGGGGAGGTTTTTATTGGATATTAGGAAAAATTTCATCACTGAAAGGCCTATCATAGATTGAAATAGGCTGCTCAGGGAAGTGGTAGAGTCTCCATCCCTGGAGGTATTTGAAAGACATAGATGTGGCACTTAGGGACATGGTTTAGTGGAGGACTTGGCAGTGTTAGGTCAACGGCTGGACTCAATGATCTTAAAGGTCTTTTCCATTCTAAATGATTCTGTGATTCTTCTACGATTCTAAGTGTGGGTCTTTCAAAATCTAACACAACAAAGGGAAGACATGAGGAGGAGACTATAGAATTTAAGGAGTGTTTAGAAATCTCATGCATAATCCAAACCATTCTATGATTCTATGACAAAAAGAATTTTTGTTTCTATTATTTCAGAATAGTATTTCCAATTCTGTAAGGTTGCACTAACTGTATTTTCATATTGACCACTGGTTTGACATCCAATTCTCTAACAAAAAAGAGGAGAACATAGACCCAGACAATACATAATAGAACTATCTGGGAATCACTGCAGCTTCTTGTAACAGTAAGTTTCACTTCTGTGGTGTTCTAGTCAGCTATTAAGCCTACTAAATGTTAACCTATGCAAATAAGCCAAGTCTTGATTATGAATTGCCAAGTTCCCTCAGGCTCTCTGTAATTCTATTTGTCATTAAAACTAATGGATCTATGGTGATTTGCATTATCTGGGACTGGCACACTGTCTTTACCACTACAGCAAATTTTGTATTTAGCAGACCGCTAAGGTTTAAAAGTTTATAGTTGCACTCACCAACTCTCGCTGCAAGTAATTTGCTTAAACCTGAGGTCTGTGCAGCTGGGAGAAATAAGACTTTATGTGCTCCTTATGATTATGCCATTTTATAATTTGGATGATAAATATTAGTAAGACTACCTGTATCAGTTTCACTATATGTGCTATCTGAGTAAAAGATTTCCAGCAATAAGTTTCCTATTGGTTGTTCTTCCAATTATAAACAATGCTTTACATCACTTAACATCGGTGTTGTCTGTTGCCCTGTCATTTCATAATTTGTTTATAAAGTCATACTTTTCTGCATCCACATGTTCTATTAATGAAACTCCAGCAGGATTTCCTGAAGTCTGGATAACTGGTGTAATTTCTGCAGCTGTCTACTGATGACTTGAGACAGTAGTTTTGACTGCTAGGAAAACGATAACATGATAGCCTGTTCTTTTTTTCTTCCCACTGCTTTTCAGGAAAAAAAAAAATTAGGTGAATTTTGCTGTCCTTTACATTAGCCTTGCTTTATACTGTTAGGATGCACTGCTCAAATTAAAAGAAATAGCCTACATGTCAAAATGTAATGTGCTTATTCAAATGTGCAGAACTGAACAAACCCATGGCAACTGAAGAAGTGCAAAGATACAGTTTACCTGAATAGATAACTTTGTTCCTGTATATATGCTCTATGAGTTTGGTTGATAAGGGTCTGTTTCCTGGCACTGACCTTTAATGTTTCTTTAAAGTACTGTTTCACAGGAATAAAAATACATGAAGCAATATCATTACAATCATATGTCTTTTCATGTGTTCAGGAATGGACCTTATGAATGAATACTGTGTTCTTGTACTTTAAACAAACAGATGTGTGTGTTCCATCTCCAGACTTTCTGCCCACTTTTGAAAATGTACTAAAAAGCCTTTATCAGTAGTCTGCTGTAGGAAAGATGAGCATTTCATCTAACCAGTATCTTCTATTCCAGATCTAGCCTTATTTCAAAGAGAAAGTGACCTTGGTTAACTGGCCATGTGTGATATTCAGTGGTGTCCTTCAGTGCTTCCTAGTTTGTTGGTCTCAGAGATTTATGACAAGAGATACTGAGCTGATCCAAAATGAAAGCATTTGAATGCAAACAACAGTAGACTCTTCAGAAGTCTATTTACATTTTACAGTAAAACCTATGAACCTAAGCAACTGGAGAAGAGAGGGGTTGAGGATGTTACAAATTATTTGCTGTAAAGTCTGGGCTGCACTTGAGCAAGTGATGATTGGAGACTCCCAAGAGGGGAGAGGCTGAAAGCTTATGGTATGTGATAGCAGGAGAATTTCTTGTCTGCCTTGAAAACTTAATTTTCACAACTGGTGTGGTATCCAAACAGTCGGGAAACAGGACCAAACTCTGCCAGAGGTGTTTTCAGAGCCCACTGCATCTAAGCACTGAGTACAGGAAGAAGAAATGGGAGGTGGCTGTGGCTGGAGATTCCCTCCTGTGGGGAATGGGGCACCTGTCTCCTGACCTGGCATGTCATCATGGGTGATTTGTTGGCTGCCAGGTGCTCAGAATTAGGATGTTGGAGAGGTACTGCCAAGGTTTGTCTGGATCTCACATTTGTTGGTCATTCACATGGGCAACACTAAATGAAAATGTACTAAAAAATTCTGGAAGCAAACATGACTTCCAGAGGAGACACTTGATAGCTACCGGTGGAAGCGTGAATAGTATTCACCTACATGCTACAAAAGAAAAGGAAAGGTTTGAGCAGAAAAGGGCACAACTTTTGAAGTAGCAACTAGCTGAGGGGCTGGTGTTACAGGCAGTACTTTGGTTTTTATGGTCATGAGTCACTCTCTGGGGAATTAAGACCACTATCATCAGGTGGAATCTGCTTGACAAAATGGAGTAAGAGCAGCTTTGTCAACAGGCATGCCAGCCTGGAAAGACAGATTTTAAACTAGGTATCAGGGAGGCTGATGATAGCTGCTTGCAATTAATTCAAGAAGCAGAGTCACAGGTGATATATGCAGAGGGTAGGAGAAAGGCAGTTTTTGAAAAGGATAAAACAGGTTGTAAGGAGACTCACATCAAGTGCCTGCACACAATTGAACACAACCTTGGAAACAAGCAAGTGGAGTTAGAGCTCCACATATTGTCACAGAGCTATGCCACCACTAAAATGACTAAGACACCCCACAGTCATGGAGGTCTCTGATGGTGGGATACAGGCAGGGATGACAAGGAGGAGGGGATTGCTCTGTATGTGAAGGACGAGTTCAAATGTATGCTTTTTAGGAGGATGGATTACGGGTTATGTGGAAGCTTGTGACTCAGGCCCAGGCCAATAACAGTGACAACATGGTGGGAGTGTATATACACCCAAACAAGGTGAAGAAGTGGACAAAGCCTTCTTCGCTGGAGGAAATCTGTGAGTCAAATCTCCTGGTTGCCATGGGGGACTTTAACCTCCCTGACATCTGCTGGCAAGGCAGCATGGTCAAGAAAATTTCTGTATAAGATTTCTGGATATCAAGAGATTATTGAGCATATGATGGGCCAATCAGGGCTGGCACACAATTGGATCTGTTATTCACAAATAAGGAAGAACTGGTTGTGGATGTGATAACCAATGGTTCTAGTAACCATGAAACAGTGAAGTTCAAGGTCCTGTGGAGAAAGAGGAATGAGAGTTGCAGAGTACAGACCCTGGATTTGAGGAAAGTAGACTGGATTATTCATAGAACTGGTACAGCAAGTCCCGTTGAGGGCAGCACTGAAGGACAAAGGAAATCTGGCAGGTCTTGAGGACAGCATCCTTCAGTCACAAGAGCCATCCCTCTTGATGGAAAAAGGAATAGGTACAGCAAGACACCAATATGGCAAAACAGGAAACTCACAACTGCTGTGATGGAAAAGGAACGTGTATGGGAAGTAGACACAGGGACTAGCAACAAAAGAGGAATATAGAAGCAGCACTGCCTAGGCATGCCAGGATGGTGTTAGGAAAACCAAAGCTCAGGAAAGTTAAAACCTTGCAAGTGACATCAGGGGCAAGAGGAAGAGCTTCTAGTCTCACACTAACAGCAAAAGGCTGAAAAAGGAAAATGTGTTCATGCTCTGGTTTGTAATAAGTGGGGTACCACAGGCCCTATCCTGGAACTTGGACTGCTTGATATTTCTATCAGGGACCCAGAGGAGGGGACAGAGGGCAAGTGTATAAAATTTACAACTGACACCATAGAGAGGGCTGTCTCCACACTTGAGAGCTAGGCTGCAGTCCAGTGGGACCTGGATAAGTGGAGGAAGGGGCAGATAGGACCTCATGAAATTCAGCAAGGATGAGGCTAAGCCCTGTTTGGGGAAGGTAAAGCCTTGCAAAGGTACAGACTGGTGCCAGCAGGGCCAGGGAGCAGCTCTGGGAGATGGCCATGGACTATCCTCTCTGCCCTGTGCTTGTCAGATCCTTGTATTAAAATAAGTTCAGAGGTGGCCACCAAGGGCTGGAGCCCTTGCTCCACAGAGAGGTGCTGTGGAACCGGAGCTGTTTCAGCCAGAAGAAAGGATGGCTTTGAGGACACCCAACAGCAGCCTGCCAATGTTGGCTTCCAAAAACACAGGACAGGTTCTGGCCTAGAGTGAGGAAGAAAAAAACCGCCACCTCAAGGACAGTGCAGCAGTGGAACTGCAGCACAGACAGGTTTCCTAAGATCCAGCTGGATACAGACCTGAACGATCTGTTCTGAATTCAGTGTCAACCCTGTTTTGAGCAGGAGGTTGGACTAATGAGACTAGGTCCCTTCCAGCCTGAGTGATCCTCTCATTCTGTGATTTTGCTCCCTAGGACCTTGGCATCTAAGCTCTAGAAAGCTACTTCTGTTTCTTTTGTAAGTCTTCTTAAAAACAGTTCAAATCACAGGTAATACTAAATTCAGGGGGACAGGGGTTAAATTTTATGTATTGAAACATCTTCTTGACTCCCTATAATGTTTCTGTGTAAATGGGTGTCACTAATACAAAATCTTACAGGATATTAGAAGAGCAAGAAAAACCAAGTAAGAGTTTGTAAGAAATACAGATGAGGAAAAGACCTGAAGAGTAGACAATTTAATCAGAAAAGGACAACAGAAGTAGAGATGAAGACCTGATTTTAATCATGCTTGATACTGTGCTTTATAAACCATTAACAAAATTGACTGAGATTGTAGGTGATACAGAAGCAGTGCACTAAGTGTGTGTGTCTAGCTGAACGCTGCACCCACATGTGATATTACACTGACATTGACCTGAGGTGAGTCGTACCCTGTTCAGAACTAGGTCTGCAGGACTGAGCAGTGGCACGAAAAAGTGGCCAGAAAAGCCTAGAAGTGTCATAAACTGAAAGAGGAAAGACATCATTCAGGACCCCTGTAATGACAAGCAGTAAGAAACAATCCAAGGTTACAAGATAGATGCTTATGACAAAAAAAAAAAAACTTACAGAGCATAAAAATGGAGCTATCAAAATAGAAAATGAAGGGTCGTATACTAGAAAGAATGAAAGAAAAAGAGCAGATCTAAAAGACTGGAAATAAATACTTTTAAAGTGAGTAGGCTGGCATTAAGGCAGAAAGAAAAAAAAGTTTCTCTGATCCAAAAAAGCATAATCATAGGACCCAATACCACTACTGTATGCTGACAGCTTCTTTCTAATAATGTGAATGCATGTGACAAGGGAGTCCTTCATTTTGGGCTGGCACATATTCATCAATGGACAGTAACTAACATGAAGTGTGGGAAAACTTGGCTTCCACTGTGAGCAGCCAGACTTCATTTTTCCATCTTGTCTCACAAACATCGAGAGGTATTTCTTCAAAAGTATCAAATGAAAAAGTGGAAGCTGGGGTAAAAAGAAAAAAAGGAAATAAGCTTTAAAATATTTGGGCTGTCAAAATCAGCGCCTTGACATCTACAAAAAAATGCATTCGACTAATTTGAAGATGTGCTGTTACTGCTGTTACCACCTATCTGTGCCATCAATCTCTATGCACTTATCAAAAAGCCCTGTTCCTTTGGAAATACAAAAGTTGTGTTATTTATTAATATTTTTTATTTTTTCTAAAACATTTTTGTCATTAAACTTGTTATTTTTTAAGATGTGAGATATTATCAACTGGTTTCGAAGTTGCCTAGTTCATTTCACATAAAATTATAGATTTCTTTAGTTTATTGAAGTAAAATCAAATGATCTCATAGTTAAAACTGTAAAATCTCTTCAAATGTATTTATTTCTGAAATTTCTTTCCTTTCTTCCCAATACTGAAATTTATGTAATTCTTTGCTTTTTCAGAAAAATGTTTTTCAAATAAAAGTCTTACCAGAAATCATATTAAAATTAATGATCCAAGTGGTTGCAGTCATGCTGTATCCTGTAAAAGATACCGCTGGGCTCGTTGTTAAACTGTTACCATAATTAAGACATTTACTATAATCTATGGCTAAAAATACAATACTTTTCCTGCAGACATGAACATCCATTGAAGTATCGTTAAAGACCAAATTGTTTTAATTCACAACTTTAACCAGTTAGTTTCACGTGATCCTACGTTGTCTTTATCTATTCCAGTTGTCTAACCATGAAACATTACACTGTGATGACATACACGAATAGGTAAACTTCACTACTGAGGGATGCCCAAGCACAGCTCAAGAGCAAGAACAGCGCAGAGTCCCAGATTCTCCCCCTCAGTAACACAGAGCAGCTCTCAGGCTTAGAGCACAGTGACACCCTTGCAGTGATGGAGACACAAGGCTGGAAGGTGAAGGTGTCAGTGAGGGGCAAGGGCTGGCTGTTCCCCACTAGATAAGAGCCAGGAGCCAAGGGTGAATGCCAGCCAGCCTGAGCACAGACAGCACAGCTCAGGCAGGGGCAGCAGGGACAGCCTTTTCAGAAAAGCA
The DNA here is from genome assembly GCA_002844005.1 of Limosa lapponica baueri. Taxonomy (NCBI): domain Eukaryota; kingdom Metazoa; phylum Chordata; class Aves; order Charadriiformes; family Scolopacidae; genus Limosa; species Limosa lapponica. Next base: position 2,785,531 of record KZ505639.1, on the reverse strand, counting down.
GCTCCCCAGAGAAGGAAGGCTTCTGTCTTCTCATTGGTGATGGAGCTGACTTTCAATTTGTCCTGCCAAGGACCTTACAACATGAGCCCCTTAACTCATGTCATTGAGACCTCCATGGAGGGTTATGTACCCAGAATGGTGACAGAACATGAGTTCCTGCTCAGATTTTTCACAAACATTTCAGAGGTTCTGCCAGCTTAACTATAGCTGGCCTTCCACTTTTGCCTTCTAACATCCTTAGGAGAAGCTCTGCAATTTCAACTGAACTTTTTTCTTTTTTGGAGGGGAGAGGAGGAGGAATGGTTAAAATGACCTTGTTTCTTCAACTTTGAATGTGAAAGTCTTATTTAGTTAGGAAAAAAAATGTTGTTTCATATTTTCCAGTATATGCACCACAGGTTATGACATATCTCAAAAAATACTGACATTTTCAAGATGAGGTAAAGGTCTTGCAGTACTATATGACTGAGCAGCAAATTCTAGCATACCTGCCATCTCAGGTAATTCCTTTCCATGAAAAATGCAAGTTTACTTTTAGAAATGATTGACAGAAGTATCTTTTTTCCAGTGCTCTTCTCCTGACAGCTTGCCTGCACTTTCAATAAACCTTATTTTATTTATGTGTAGCTATAGAGCACAGCAAAAGTGAGCCATCTGTGTTAACAATAACAATCTCTTTAGAAAACACTAGAACTCTATATCATGTTCAGTTAATAGAAATGTCAGGTTTGTATATAAATATCTGAAATTATTTTTCCCAGTTTAAATGAAAATATGACAATGGCTTCTCATACTCATTTTAATATTTTTAGAAACTAATGAATTAAAAATCACTTTCCTTGGATTTTATTATATAATATATACAGTTTCATTCTAGAAAACTGTATTTTTGCATTTTCACATCTAGACACAGATGAGGATTAAGTGTGCCCTGGTAACTTGCTTTTCACAAAGAAAGATTCCATGCAACATTTGAATTCACATGTGAACGCAAATTTTCTGAACATTTCTCTTTGTACTTAGGTATTTAGATATAGGAAACAGAAGGTCAGTTCTGAGTCATCTTCACTTATCATATAAGTGATAGTTAGCTCTGCTTTTTCCATAAAAGCAGCATTATTTTATTCTACTGGGCAGGAAAAAGAAATTCAAAACAATTCAAACCTGGAGGAGCTGTAACCTGAGGAGCTGGCTTACTTTGTGAAAAGAATGACTAATGATGGTACTTACAAGGAAAAAAGAAAAGAAAAAGAAGCAAACAACACTAACAACTAACAAAAAGAAGCTAGGGCATTTAAGCCCTAGCCAAGTTCCACACTTGATGTAAATCATGGATCAGCTTACACCAGTTGAAGATGAGGCTGTTGGTTTCCAAACCCTCAGAATTTTAAGACTGTGGTGATGTTTACCACAGTTGAACCTTCATTTCATATGTTAATTTGCTCACTGCCATATTCAGCGACCTGGCCACTCCAATACTCAGTTCACAAACACTTGTGGTGTGTTGTCATCACTCCAGAGGTGATACACAAATAACAGTAACTAAACTACTTCCCATGCAACTCCTAAAAGTTGACAAAATCTAATTTTTCTAGGGTTCTATGTGTCTTGAGATTGGGGAATAAAAATCTTAGTGAACTACAGTTGTTCTCAAAGTACATCACACTTTAAAGAATCTGTAAATCTTGGCCACTCAGGGTAGCTCCCAGAGAACTGATGGTTGACTATGTAGTTAATGGCATGAGGTAAGCCAGAACCAGCACATCAGCTTTCATCACCACTCAGGCATGAATAGAACTAGCTGTATTTTCATAACATTCTCCAGTAGGTTAGGCTATAAGCCACAGCTAAACCTCATGTGGCTGCACAGAGAGATGTTTTCAGCAACAAGAACTACTGTTTACACAAGGAAAATTGTGCATACTATATGCAAATGTCTAGCATATTAACTAAATTTCTTTGCAGGGCTTTTAGTCCACCCAGGCTATTAGTGACTTAGGGGTTCGCACACTGACTTTTTTCTCATTACCTTTCTTATGTAGGCAAGCCCTTTCTGAACAGAGCCACAGAAACACAGATGCTGTGCATTTGGATAATCTCCAAGGTCAAATCTTTCCGGGCACAGTAGGGGAGCAGGAGTCTCTAGGGCAAGAATATCAAAGTAAAGACTATAAAAAGGGATTGCATACCACCAAATTGCTCAGCAAGATTTCCAGCGGCAAACACAAGGGAACATCTGGGGGCAAAGAAGGGAAAATATCTAATAGTCTGCTGAACAAAATTTCTAAGTGCCAGCTAAACAGAAGGTTTACAAAAGGTCTACATCAGGTCCACATTTATACGGGGAAGTTTTATGATACTCCAGTCAGTATATCTGTTTGCTCTTTTTTACTGGGGCTTTGTCTAAGCAGCAAGATTTATCCCTTCTAAGCTTATTATGAATTTGCTGTATTTGCTAAATATTCATAGCTAAAATGTGTATGCTTCTTCTTTGATCTGGGAGTTCTTTTCAGATAAAATCTTGAGAGTTTTTTTACTAGCTGTGGTTTACCTTCAGATGTAATAACAGTGAATTTGTGTCATGTGTGTCCCAATAGACATGTTCAAAGAGCAAAGGTCTAAGCTTGGAAAGAAGTAGGGTACAGAATAAGCTAGTAAAGAAGAGAAAATAGGGTCAAATGGAGAACAAAATGAAAGCCAGAAAAGAAAAGAGTTTCATTTAAGGATTATCAAATATTCCTGTCTGCAAATGGGGAATAAATTAAAGATATGGCCAAGTGTACTAAAAGTCTTCATCCTGCACTGAAGCAAGCTATTTGTTTGGTTATGCAAGACACAAATGGCAAGATTCACTGCTGTGGTCCATGATAGATTGGCAAGAATAAGCACACAAAAAAACTGTTTCTGTGGCCTACCAGAATTGGGTGCACTCTCACATTTTGACTTGCATATAGAGAAGCAGAAGAAGGAGTAGATAATCCATTTTCTGCTTGTTGTCAGTTACACCGTGGTTGAACCTTTTCACAAGAAACTTGTTAATGTCTTGTCTGGGTGCCAGTTAATATGTTTTTTGACAAAATATCCTTATCGCACAGAAAGCCATCTTTACTGATAGATCAGAAAGAGAGTAAGAGTTTGAATAAGGCCAGTTTTGCTCAGTGGAAATTGTTCTGCAAAGAAGCATTTTTTTCATGTCAGAGATTGTTCTTCTCTATTTCTATGTTTCATTACTTTTCATAGCAACTGCTTAGAATTCAGCATTTCAGGTTAGTCCTATATGGTCATTGTCTTTTAATTTGATTACCAAAATAAATAGTTAAACTGAAAACTGTAAGTCTAATATTGGAGTGTTTCATTTTCTAAATAACGTATCTTTGTCATTTACTTCAGCCTGATCTTGAAGTGCCATTTGAAGAATTTTATTTAAAAAAAAAAAAGTCTGTTAAATGTGAATTTCCCCAGTGTTCTTTGTCTGTTTTCAAGTGAGCCTTTCTTTTCAAGCAATGAAAAAAAAACCCCACAACTTCACAGTTGTTCTGTTTTGAATTCAAGTATTTGTCTCTGACCTTTGCTAGAACTTGTAAAATCACAAGGAGACAAGCATGAAAGAAATCATGTGCTGTTCAAGTACTTAAAGTCCAGGGAAATGCACTGAAGTAGAAAGGGGATTAATAGAAGAAGGAGGGTGAGGCCAAGCCATACTGTGTTGGTAGAAGAAGGATTAGTAAGCAGACTGAACCAGACGAGAAATTAGCAGTGCTTATTTCAGGTTAGACACAGCCGTAGGACGTGCAGAGATAGAACAGGATCTCAGCAGAGGAGGGGTACCAGAAAGAGAGAACAGGTACAACGCGTGAAGTATTGTAGCTTCACTTTCTGATGGAGCTGGCATTAGACAACAGCAAGAGAACACAGAGGGGAACTGCTGAGTAGAGAGCAAGATATACTAGTTAAATGGAGAAAAGAAAGGCATGAATGGGGTTGGGGTGGGGTTGGAAAAATGTTCAAAAAGCTGGTGCCTCAGACAGGTTTTAACATTTTGTGGTAGTAAAGTAAATCTGGCTGGCAGATGTAAGATGTGAATGAACATTTGGGAAGCACTTAGAAGTTAAATAGTAAATATAGCCCTAGGCAGCTATCTAGGTTCAGATAATGAGAGAAGAGAAGAACATTAATGTCTGTAGTCAGAGTTGTTTTCTTTTCCAGTTAAAATATCAAAGTGCAGGGTTTGGAGGCACTTTCTGGGGTGGAAGGTGTAGCCTAGAGGTTTGTATCACTTGTATTTATTCTCTCTCTCTCTCTGTCTCTCTCAATCTCTCTCTGTAGAGGGACCTGAGTGTCCCATCACAGGACAGGAGAAGTCAGCGCGTGTGGACGGCTGACTCTCAGAAGGAGCCGGCTCTGCTGGATCCGCCGTCATGCAGCTCCCCATGCTCTTGCTCCTTTCCCTGCCACCACTTCTCAGCATGCTTGGCCAAGCTGGAGCTCAGTTCCCTCGCCAGTGTGCTACCGTTGAGTCCCTAAGGAGCGGCATGTGTTGCCCAGACTATTTCCCTGTGTTTGGGCCAGGTACTGACCGGTGTGGTGTGTCAACGGGGAGAGGCCGGTGTGTACAGGTGACTGTTGATTCGCGACCCCACGGGCCACAGTACATCCATGACGGGCGGGATGACCGTGAACAATGGCCCATACGCTTCTTCAACCAAACCTGCCGGTGCAACGGTAACTTCTCTGGTTATAACTGTGGGTCATGTCGCCCCGGGTGGAGTGGACCTACCTGTAGCCGACAAATCAATATAGGTAAGAGCATCAGAAATATGACATGAAAATTGCCTGTTTGCAGTGCTTGCTTCTAAATGTACCTAGCGCATTTCTTTTCTTTAAAATACAAAATTCCACTTATATTTATTTAAGTAAATATACGCTGCCATAGGGGTTACTAAGGCAGCTACTACAGAAGTCGTTCAGCTTGTGTACCAAGCAACTACATTTAGAATCACAGAATAGTTTGGATTGGAAGGGACTTTTAAAAGTCACCTAGTCCAACCTCCCTGCAATAAGCAGGGACATCTTCAACGAGATCAGGTTGCTCAGAGCCCCGTCCAACTTGACCTTGAACGTTTTCAGGGATGGTGCATCTATCACCTCTCTGAACAACCTGTTCCACTGTTTCACTACCCTCAGTGTAAAAAATGTCTTCCTTATATCTAGTCTAAATCTACCCTCTTTTAGTTTAAAACCATTACCCCTTGTGCTATCATAACAGGTCCTACTAAAAAGTTTGTTCCCATCTTTCTTATAGTCCTCTTTTAAGTACTGAAAGGCCTCAATAAGGTCTCCCAGGAGCCTTCTCTTCTCCGGGCTTAACAACCCCAACTCTCTCAGCCTGTCCTCACAGGAGAGGTGATCCAGCCCTCTGATCATTTTTGTGACCCTCCTGCAGACCGCTCTAACAGGTCCATGTCTTTCCTGTGCTAAGAGCTCCAGAGGTGGATGCAGTAAAAGCAAACACGTTACTACCCAATCAAAGGAAGAAAGGAAACCTGTAGTCAGTACAGGATTAGGACCAAGTCCATTAAAGAACAGTACATCTAAGTAGAAAAAAACCATATTCTTTGGATTATTTACAAGTAAAACAACATATATAGACATTATGTGTGTTTGTAAGTATGTCTGGGAATAATACATATCTAGATATAATGTTTAATACCTTATGATTACTTTAAGTGTGACAGCAGTTCTTTTGATTCAAAATCCCTTAATACATTTCTAAACTATGTATCTGGCCTTGTAAATTTTTACTTACCTAGTTGCTGTCAATGTCTTTAAAAGCCTTAACTCATGACTATGAGCTATTAAGATGAATCAGCACAGGGACTGGTGGGCCTTTCTGAGAGTTCTCCGGTTTCAGTTTAGACCAGAATAACAGTAAACAGATGACAAAAAATTTTTGAAATGGTTATGAAGTCCTTGTGGGTCTGAAAAAATGTTGAATATCATAGGTAAATTGAAAAAGACAAGCAGGCTTGGGGACAGATTGTTGTTCTCAAGTCAAAACCATCTGAATGAACAAGATTTCAGTCTTTATTAGTGAAAGCTTAAAGGTGTCGTTGAAATCCTGTAAAATCCATAATCCCCCATATGAGTGATGAGTTCTGTTGACATGAGAAACAAAAGGTTTCTAGCACAAATGTGCTGTGCCTTTTGCAGAAACAGAAATCAGCACTGCCATTATTTTCACCAGATAGGAAACATTCCATGAACGTGAGTGCAAGTTCCAGGAAGGGTTAATAAAAGACCACTTACCAATTCAGAATCTTAACTATAAGATTTCTTAAAAATTACTTACTGAGAGCTGTGGGAAAGACTTTAGGATTTTAATAAATCTTTTTTACTCCAAGAAGCAAACTGGAAAGCAGAAAGTATGACTCATGAATTGGATCTGCTAAGCCAGGTTGCACCCTCTGATGCTCTGGTCTGTTCTCATCAACAATCAAGATAAGTCTGAAAAATAACCAAGAAATAAATGTTATCAGACAAACTTAGCAAAGTAAATCTGCAGATAGGCAAAAAGCAGGTTTAGAATATACAAGAGAACTTTTTATTTTTCTCGCTTATTAAATCCTTTCCTATTCAGTAAAATGTTAAGTAAATCAGATTTATCATGCATGACAACATGAGTTTAAATAGGGGAAATTAGCTTCCTAGTATGCTTTAAGTTTCCACATGAAGGTCACCTCTTTTGTCCATCCATAGAGTTGGCCTCAGCTGCTCAGACTTTAGAAATAATGATTGGATTACTCTTGGCATATCCATATAAGATAGCTGTAAAATGCAGTTTCATGCATTTCTTCTAATTTTTTTCATATCTTCTAAATTCATGCTTAAATTTAATAATTGTCCCAATTTTTTATTGTGGTTCAGACTCGTATTTTGAAAAGTGAAAAGGCAAGATGTCTATGTAAATCAAAATTAGATGGATACTTCTAATGCACTCCTTAAAATCAACAACAAAATCAACAAAACCCCCTTCAATGCCTGGGGCTAGAATGTCTGTCCAGTTCTACAAAACAGAAAAGGATGTTTCAGTATACAGAGTTCTTGAATGAAATTCATGCTTCCTAAAAGTACTTCTATAAACTTTAATGAAGCCATAATATCCCCCATTGAATCAACTTTTTTTAGTAAAATGTAATTAACTTTTATTCTTCATATTGATTCATGCTGAAGACCTGTTGCTTCTCATATCAACATATTCTATCACTCATTTGGAAAATTATGGATTTTACAGTATTTTTTGTAATGAAAATGAGCACATGTTGAAGAATAGCTGTGAGACCTTCTACCTGTGTCTTAGTCTAAACTTAGCCTGAAATGTTCTCAGTCCAGGTCAAAAAGTACTGGACTGGAACTCAGGTGATGTGGACTATGTTCCACTTGCTGATATACTGGTATTTCAACAGGTCAACTTTTTTACTTGTTTTACTCTCTATGTGTGGACAATGATATTTTTAAATGGCTTTGAGATATACTGCTGAAAAGGAGCAATATATGGCTGTTGTTAATAATAGCAGGTAATGACTTTAAAGAGAGATGTTGTACCATATGGAATTCGCAATTCACAATTCACTGGTGAATCCGCCATTTTTCCTACAAAGATTCAAGCATAAAGAATATACTTCTTCATTAAATTGTCAAGAAGTAGAACTTCTGATTATTATAAATGGTTATATAGTATTCTTTTCTTGTAAAACATTAACAAAGGCAACCTTAAGTACAGCGGAGGAAGGTCTGAAAGGCTTGTGTGACAAAGAACTGTCTTTGTCATTTTTCTGACAGGATGGAAAGGTAATCCACAACAACACTTCTAAAAGCACTAAACCCACAAGGTTTTGGGCTTCAATTTTATTCGGCTTAGCCTTTCTAATAATAAATAACATTTTCTATTTATGCTCAGTACTCTTTGAATTGCCCCAGTAAAAAAAATGGATGAATGCTTGAAGAAAAATAGACTTACCTGGAATTATTAAGGGCAAAAAAAATTAGTCCTGTGAGATCAGGCTTGAGTGTTTAATACTTTCATAACTTGCTGTTTCTGTATCCTCACAGTAAGGAGGAATCTTCTGGATCTGAGTGCAGAAGAAAGGAGGCGTTTTGTGAATGCCTTACACCAAGCTAAGGTGACAATCCATCCTGACATTGTTATTGCCACACGAAGACGTGAGGAAATATTTGGACCAGACGGCAACACACCACAATTTGAGAACATCTCCATTTATAACTATTTTGTGTGGTCTCATTATTATTCTGTCAGGAAGACTTTCCTTGGTGCAGGGCAGCAGAGTTTTGGAGGAATTGATTTCTCTCATGAGGGACCAGCATTTGTCACATGGCATAGGTACCATCTACTGCAGCTTGAAAGAGACATGCAGGTAAAGTTAATATTTATATTGAGCCATGTGTTCATGGTATGTTTTGTACAGTGAAAGAAGTTATCCCCACATTCCAATAGGCAAAAATAGTAGCAGCTCTTTCTATGTGTTGAAATAGCTCTGTTTCAATTTCAGTAATTTGTTAGGTATACTAAAGTTAACAGAGTGAATTTAGGTTTTAGACTGTCATTGTGATAGAGATGCTAAAAATAATATTTCAACTAGAGTAATGGAAAACATAAAAGTTACATAAAAATCTCCTGTAAAAATAGATACAAATTCTAGAAATATCCATTAAAGGTATTTTATTGGACAAAAAAACCCAAGTTATTGCCAGTGTTATTTTTAATATCAAGGCCCTGATCCTTGACTTAGACTAATGAAAGCAGCAGAAATTCTAAAGAAAAGTATTAAAGGGAGGGCTTGGGGATTCAGAATCACATTTTATTTGTATAATTAGTGTAACTGTTTAAAGAAATTAGTGTTTTGTTATACTCCGTTCCATGAATCAGTGATTCTCTTGTTTCCCTTTCCTTGTGCGGACCTATCCATAAAAGGAATATATTATTTTATGGACCATGATGCTTCTTAAAGAAGAGAGAATTAAGTTTTCAAGGTCAGGATTAAATAGCCTTTGAAATCACTTCAAGTGTTTCCACTAGCTTCAATGGCTTTGCATCAGGCCAAGGCACAAATTCCCTTCAAAAACTCACATTTGACATCAGTGGCATTTCATTAGGAAGAAGCCCTGAGGAATTCTAGCTCTTAGTGATTTATTATATATTCCTATTTATGGTTGTTAACTTGATCATTAGAAAAGCTAATTTGGCTGGCCAACACATCCTGGTATATAAATATTGGAAGCCAGAAAACACTCCAGAACTGTTTGGCTGCAAACCGTACTAGAACCGAAGAATGAAAATTTGACGGGTTGGTATCCCTTTTCCTTACTTTTCCATCTTAGTCATTCCACAGTTGGCTTAGTTATTCTGTGTGCTACAAATGCTGCTGCTGTTGACAAGCCATTACAAATTTTTGGAAAATCTACTTACAATATGGTTTCATGGAAGAGGTACTCTCTTATTAATGAGGGAGATCCATGACTCAATTCAATAGTCTAACTATCTGTTCTATTGAGAAAAGGCATCAATATGAAAAAGCACCAAAATCTTTTATATAGATTTTCCATATATTTCATCTCCTCGATGAGGCAGGACTCCAGTTCTTGCTAAGATGTATTTAACTGGTTTTTAGCATCCTTTTAGCAGTAAAAATTATAGCTGTCTGGGGCACATTTGTATTAACACCATATATACGTGTTTTAGAACATGCTGCAGGACCCCACTTTTGGACTGCCCTACTGGAACTTTGCAACAGGACAAAACACCTGTGATATCTGCTCGGATGACTTGATGGGAGCTAGAAGCAATTTTGATGTCTCTCTTATCAGCCAGAACTCAATCTTCTCCCAGTGGAGAGTGATATGTGAAAATATAGAAGACTATGAAACTTTGGGAACTATCTGTAACAGTAAGTATGACTGCTGCCAGATGTTTGGAGATAAAATATAATACTTTACACTGCAATAGCTTTTCCCAGCCAAGAAGTCCTAAAGTGATTTTTGATCCAAATTTCAACAGTCTCCTGAGATTATGAATACTTATCATCTATCTTGCACTGAGGCACCTAGAAGTTCAAAATTTGATCAGGAGCTTGCAGCAGAGGAAGAACTATGTGTTTTGATTTCCCTTCTTATGCAGTATCTATTCATCTCCTGTGCCATAAATAATTAAACCTGGCAGTCTCATTTCAAGCATCTTAATTCAAGCTTAAGTTTTCTTCTGACTGCTCTACTTATGACTATCATGGCATTCTGCCCCTAAAAGGAGAACATCTAACAAATCCTGGTGTTAATTATGTGGATCATGTTTTGAATGTGAAGAATATTGAATCCTAACACATCTACTTCAGCTACAAGAGCTAAAAAATCCCAGCAAGATTCTTGTATATTCATCAGCTTTAAGCCACAAGCCTTCAGCATCTTTATGGAAATAGGGAGAAGAAATAGGGAAAAACCACAATATTGTGTTAGTCACCTACAAAATCAACTATAGTCCTTTCCCCACCCACTCTGTCAGGACATCCTCAAAATTTTGCCCTAGGTCTCATCAAGAAATCACATTGAGAAACTACAGGAATTTTCCCAAAGCACTCACAGAAACACAAATTTCAGTAAGGGGCTTCTATATTCTTTTTAAAATCCTCATGGAAAGGATCCATCACTCGGGATGCCATGAAGATCCAGATTCTTTGCCTGACATGCAGAACTGGCCCATTCATTCAGTTGAAGTGTCATTTGTGAGTAATTTTATTTTCCCCCATAGTTCAGTCATTAGAAGGATGCATTCTGTGGCCTCCTGTTTGCATCAGTATTTTTTTCTCCCTTCTCTCCATCCCTAGGCACTGAGGGTGGTCCCATCCGAAGAAATCCTGCTGGAAATGTTGCACGGCCTATGGTTCAGCGTCTTCCAGAGCCCGAGGATGTTGCTCAGTGTTTGGAAGTTGGTGTATTTGACACTCCTCCTTTCTATTCCAATTCAACAGACAGTTTCCGTAACACAGTAGAAGGTAAACATGGCAAATAAAAGGGTCTGGAACAACTCCAAAGAAGTCAAGGAGCAGACTTGCCATTTTTCCTGTTGGAAGTATGAGTTTAGAGACAGTCTATTGGACATTAAGAACACATTGTTCTTAGCATTAAATATTAGCTTACTGTTGAGTGGAAATAAACTCTGGGTAAATTACTTAATAGCTTATGACAGTTCTTTAAATGTATAAAAGCTTTAAAAGTGTTTCACTGGTATACTAAGTAGAAACTAGCTGAGATCAGGTCCTTGCAACCTAGTAATAGATTGCCATTTCTGAAAACAGACAGCCCTGGCCTGCAGATTGATGCAGCTGCATCCGTAAATAAGGCAAATAAGTGCTTGTAGCAGCTACTCTTGAATCTGAATTAAAACAAACAAAAGAAAGAAAAAGGAATTGTAAGCCTTGGTAGTACTTAATTAAATGGTATTGCAGTAATTGAGGTCTGGGTACAGGATTTACTGCTAGACATGTTAGTCCTCCTCTCTGGCCCATATAACTATATTCTTCCCTCTTCACATTTAAAATGAAATTTTCAGTCACAGGCATCTGAACACACACCCCTCAACACAGAAGCCCAGGCTGATTTTATTCATGCTGTTCAACCAGTAACCTGACAACTGCTTCTGTGCTGTAATAATAAATAGTTTTTCACAGGAAAGACTAAGATTCACGTGAATAAGTCACCAAGTGACAGTTCAGATCCCTGCCAGACCTCCTGTAGATCCTCTGGCTTTTTTGAAGGGGCATAACTCCTACAACATGGAGGATCTGCTCCGTTTTCTTTCTCTTGGAGAATAAAATCAAGAATCTGTATCAACCTTTTAAGTATACATGAAAGTTTTGGAGGCTTACCACATTTGACAATGGGGCTATCAATATCTACGTATTTAAACATGGCTTTAGCCAATTAACTGTATGCACCCCTCTCTGGAAAGTTTGCCTAGAGCTTGAAAACAGAAGTTTTCATGATGCTTCAGATCCTGACATCTGACATGAGGCTTACAAGGTATTGGCCACTAACAGAATTACACAAGGTATCTTCACTGAAAAAAACAGAGCGTGTGAAGCTTTCTGAGATGTGTTTGCACTACTCATGGAAATGATGTGTGGAAACATAACAGCTGGCTCATTAGGATGGATGGCAACATATATACACGCTGAAGTCAGCCGTCAGAAAACACATACAACTATTCTAGTTATGCTGAAAGATATATACATCCCAATATATACCTTTATTTTCATGCTATGGTGTGGTTTATTTTGCCTGGTTTTGTATTAGATCCCAGCTGCCTTGCACTCCACATTCTCAGCATTCTTTTGTAAAGGCTACTTTAATCTGAAAATTATGCATGCTAGGGACATTTCTCAAATGCCAGTATGTAGGCAATTAGCTACTCCTTTATGTTAAGCAAGGCAGCACAACATTATGACAGCCTTTCAGAGAAAAAAGGGACTGAAATTCCCAAAATAAAATCTTCACTGGGATTTTTTGTGTTCTCTTTTTTTTGCATATTCAGGGTACAGTGATCCATCAGGGAAATACGACCCAGCTGTTCGAAGTCTTCACAACTTGGCTCATCTGTTTTTGAATGGGACAGGAGGGCAAACTCATTTATCACCAAATGATCCCATTTTTGTCCTCCTGCACACATTTACAGATGCTGTTTTTGATGAGTGGCTGAGAAGGTATTCTGCAGGTAAGATGTGCTCATGGACAGAGGTGAGATGGGTGGATGCCAGTCTTTGTAGTCACAGGAGCTCAGCTGCTTCTTGTGGAACAGCAAAACACCCCTAAGCTTAGGACAAAGGACTGGAATTTTAACAGGGTAGTTAACAAACACAGAGCAATAACAAGCAAGCTCCCTTTCCCACCCCACTGACATCCATTTTCAAATCACTTTCCGTGAAGGGATTTGGCCAGAGATACAAGGCACAACTCAAGAAAATAAAATGTGCAAATACATTGTCTTGATAAAGCAAAGACAGTGTAACCATGGACGGTCCAAATACTTCATGGGCATTCCGTTGTTATGTGAAGTAAATATCTATGTTTCTTCTTGTCAAACAAGATCAGATGCTATGCACACAATCCAGATTCATTTTGACCACCTTTGTGATTTACTACCAGCATTCTGAAAAACATTTCTGTATCCTTTCAGAGGATGTTCACTGTTACTACCCTTGCTTCTTTAATTCCAAAAAGGAGAAAAGTAATAAGAGAGGAAGTGAATGAGAGTGAGGGAGGAAGGACAGAAGGAAGGAACCATAAGGAAGGAAGAAAAAAAAAAAAAGAAATAAAGAAGGAAGGAGATTTGCATCAGTTAACTGGGGGGAGAATTCTATGCATTAGTCTGCACAAAGCAGCGACTGTATTTCTCTTAGGACAATTCAGGCCTCTCTTCCGTCTTCTACACAAGACTGCTGCTGTTGCACAACTGAGACCTCTTTATGCAGCTTCCACAACCTGCCTCGTTTATTTTTCCCACACCAACTATCAGAGAACAATTGTATCCCCTTGTAGTACTTACATAACCTATCACAAGCTTTTGCATCATCTTACCAAGATGGATTTTTTTTTTTTTTGCTTCAGCTGACTTTCTCCTGATTTACCATAACATTGCGGAAAAATTCCACTGGAGTTCTTACCAGCTTCTCTCCCAAACTGCATGAGAGAGCTCTTCATCACTGTTACAGTCAGACAAAGCCAAATTGTAGCAAAAAGGTTTTCCAAGTCCTCCATATATACATATTTCTCCTTTTCCATGCAAGAAGAAATGAAAAGCCCAACAAAGGCAGACAGTTTTACAATCTACTGGTGGTTTCTGTTAAAAAACAGAGATATCATTACTGGTCTTGCTTTTGGACAGAGCAGTGCCCTCCATTCTGGATCTGTCACACTGGAAAACCAATCTTTCTAGATTGACTTAGTTTAGGAACAAAAAAAATGAGGTACTCAAACCCCTGAGTCACTGTTGGAAAAAAAAAAAAAAGTAGTGCAAATTATTTTGATTTTATTTACAGAAGTATGATTTGACTTTCAAATTTAGATATTTCAACATATCCACTGGAGAACGCCCCTATTGGACATAACCGACAGTACAATATGGTGCCTTTCTGGCCGCCAGTTACCAATAATGAAATGTTTGTTACTGCACCAGAAAACCTGGGATACAGCTATGAAGTCGAGTGGCCAGGTAAAGTGTCCAACCTAGATGTTTCCTCTTTTTTCTTGTCATCATATGTTTCTTCCTTTAAGTTTATGCATTTTGTAACAAGGTTGGTTCAAATTTCACAGACAATATTTGATGCCTTTGTAAAGTTCTATTTCTGTTTTCTTGCCTGGATTTCCAAATCAGTTATGTTTCAATTTAGTACAACTAAATAGCTACTAATTATAGATTGTTCCTGAATGAGGCTCCCACTATCCACTTCAATTTTTGGCGAAGTTCTCATTTGGATCTAAACCTTGCAGAAGGTCCTTATTCCTATATCATATGCCTTCCTTAAATCACCACAAACCAGATAGCAGAAGAAAAGTCCAGGACTGTTTTTACAGTATAACAAGAGAGACTGAAATTTTCTCACATTTTGGAACACATATTACCAACCAAAATTTAAACTAGTTCTCCTTCACAATTCGTTAAATAATGACAGATACTGTTTGGTCTGTCCCTCTGACATTTGTCCATATACTTGACGTTTACTTTTAATAACTTTCTCTTTTGCTTTCCTTCCTGTAGCTCGGGCTCTCCGTGTCACAGAGATGATAACTATCGCAATAGTGACTGCACTGGTTCTTGTTGCAATTATCTTCGCTGCTGCTGCATGTATTGTACGTGTTAAGAAAAATAAGGATGATTTGCATCAGCCTCTTCTTACTGACCAGTATCAGCACTACTCAGATGATTATGATGGCATACCAACACCGAGCCAGTCTGTTGTTTGAAAAGATGGCACTTTTTTGCATCTGAGTGAAACTGTTTATTTTGCTGAATTTTATAAATGGTGGTCATCCATCTGCTTTAAAATAAAGAGCATAAACTGTCAACTGTCTTGATGTGTTTGCTTCAGCCTTCACCTCCTCTTTCATCACACCTAGGCTTCAATAAGTCACCTTTGCGATGCTAATTCTGTGTAGATTTTAATAGAATTCCACTAACTATTCAGGGCTCACTTGCAAGACTTTTTCATGCATATTTCTGTAAAATCTGCTAAAATTAAGTTAACTTGCTGACAGCCAATATCATCTGGCTTCACCTAGCCTTTACATCTGGAATCCTTTTGTGAGGTACTTTTGTGAAATGGTCAAGTCTAGAATGAGACAGAAGCAGAATCCAGAATACAATTTGCCTTGGCTAGGCAAATAGAAGTGTGTTTCAAAATAGCCAGCATCCCAGGCAGGGAGCTACAGGGGAATTCTGAGGGCAACAGCGTGTTTGAGATCCAGCTTTATTCACAGAACATAGTTTTGATCATATTGCTGCTTTTAGTTGGATCTGTGAAAAGAGATTCACCACCGAGAAGCCACTCCAGCGTTTGGACACTTCAGCTGTATGTTCAAACACAGCTGCCTGAAGGGGATATCTATTTGAAGAGGCAGCTGGCAGCAGCCTTTATTTTATTTTTATTTCAATTTTTCACTCTCTCACTCCATTTTTCTCTCCTGCTACCCACGTGGCAGGGCATTCTCCCCAACAATGAAAGACCTTGTTTCTTTTCTCTCCTGCAGGAATTTAAACCCACGTCTCTTGTACTTTGAGAGAAGGCCCCAGGCACCAGGCTGTAGGACAGACTTGGAAGAATAGCCATATGCAACTGCTGTTGAATTTATTCAACATGAGCCAGTAGGAGAGCAACAAACTAACACCTGCCTTTACAGCCTGAGATAGGGCTTGAGGAATTTGGCTTCAAACCTCATCTCGTCTCTGTCATCATAACTGGCTACCAGTAAATCATAGATTTTCTTCCTATGCTGGCTTATTAGATCTAAATTTGCAGTTGTTAGCTCACATACAGCAATGTTCCTGGGTTCAGACTACTGAATCCCACATATGTACTCAACCCTCAAATTGTCAGACTATAAAGTCAAGCTGTCTCTCGTCTCTCTGTCTGACCCCAGCTTCAACAAAAATGGCAAGTAATTTGGATTGAGCTCCTTCAGTCTTAGGCAGCTCTCCTAGACATTAAGTTATTACGCAAAAATAAGAGTAATGCCTTCCATGTGTTGTGTTAACTTTAGTGTTTTCAGTGAGTACCAGGTGTGCTCAAAGCACACTTACTCAGTTCAGTAAGTAATCAATATGTAATCTGTACATTAGGAAGGACATAAATACAAAGACAAGTACTCTTGGCGAGGCGAGCCATCTTACCAAGCATGCAGCATAGACGACAACAAAAATTTACACACCTAACTCATATTTTGGAAGAAAGCTTTCACCTGTGGCAACCACAGCACAAAAGTAAATTAGACAACGGTCTTTTGAGTTGCAGTTTTGGTTTTAATTACAGTCTATATCATCAGTATTTCGGGTACATAAGCAGCAGCTCAGATTTCAACTTAAGTGCCTTTTTCTGCTTTTCTTGCTTGTATAGAGTAGCAACTTAACAAGTCATCCACTTTAATGATTTCAACGGATTAAAGCAGGGTGATCCAATGTACTTCGGATTGGGGTCAAGAGACCTGGATTTTATCCTTAGTTCTGTTACTGACCTGCTGACTGTTCTTAGCTAGCATATTTTTACCTCTGTGATTCATTTGACTCATTTATAAAATGAAGATAACAGAGCTTCCTTTTTAAAGTGTTTTTAATTCAGTGGATGAAAGGAAGCATACCAAAGCTTGATAGCAGAAGGAAAATGGCATGGCAAAATCAGATCTTGTGAAGAGGATGTTAGCCATTAAAGTTATTAAATCGTTAAAGCAAAAACATACACTTGTGTTTTGAGCAGGTTGTAAGTCTTGTAGGTCAGAGAATGAGGAGACCTGCCTGCTAGTCATAGCTGTCATACATAAATGAAGGAAGCAAAGCAAATTTTTATAACAGACTTTAAAAAGAAACAGCAAGCACAGGAATTAGAGGGGGAAGGAAAGTGGAGAACTGTGTGTGTGACTCATTCTTGATAAGAGTCTCACAAGTCCTTTCTTTGGTCACTGTTTGTAGTACTCTGAACTATGCCTGGCTGTGGAGAAAAAGTTCCTGCCATTCATTGAAGCTGCTTGGTGTTTGTTCCTGAGCTAATCTGATGGGGAAAAACTGCTTAGGTTTGAAATCTGAAATGGCCAGCATATGAGAAAATTAAGAAAAATAAATAAACACCATAAAATTGAGTGTGTGATAACTTCAGGCTTTCACTTGGAGAACAGGTAGCAGAACTTATGAGAAGAAGAGAGGAACAGAAAAGCTGGAAAAAAGTACTAACTGAGAAGTCCTACATGCAGCAATTATCAAGCGTGTGATGTCACTCCTCCCAATGACTTTTCCTCCCTGTTCTTCTCATGAAGGCCTATTCATGTAATGGTTGTATAAGGCAGCTGGAAAGGATATTTGGAAATTATGAGAAAATAGAGCTAAGTTCATGTTGAATTGATGGCCATGCCAAAACCAAACTGTGACACAGGGAGCAAAGGATTGGCACCATTAAGGAACAATTGAAAGGAGCCTGAGATTTAGATAGAAGTAGAGATCTCTAAGGTATTGTCAAACAGAAACTCTCATACAAATTAGAACTCTGTAGTTTATCTAAAATTTGGAGATTGCTGAGTAAACATTGATAATGATGCTAAGAGAACTAAAATCTATGGATGTAATTGGTGATAGACCCTTTCTCCACAAATACTTAATGGCCTAATGAAATGTCATACTCTTATTTTTTTGACTTGGATTGCAGTGATTAAAGAAAAAAAATAATATTTTAAGGCCACTTACGTGTCCCTCTCAACTGAGGATGTTAATGGTTTTTATACGTTATTTCCCTTTTTATTTTTCTAACAGTATCTATGTTTGGCTTTTGAAATTTATGTCTCTTATAAAAAGCAAATTAGTAGACAGTAACTAGGGAATTCAAATACTGAAACAGTAATTCAGATTCTCTCCAGACAATAATATCAAACAAATTGAGGTTTTGCGAATATGCAACACAGTAAAGGAACTAAGTTCAGGGATTCTAGAAATAAAAAGAAAGCTGCCAAAGCTCCATGTGACCTTGGAAAGGAAATACTCAAAAAGTTCTTTGACCATACAAATGAAAATGCAATAAATGCAGACTCAAGATTAGCATGATCCAGATAAATTTTCTATGTTAGTGATAGTTGAGCTCCATTTTCAGTAAAAGTAACTATGCTGATCTTGTACAGAAAGACTTACAGGCTTATGGAACGAGAGACAGAAATTGCTTTACAGGACAGAAACTAAACAATATATATGCATCAAGACAGCAGGCAATTTCCATCCAAGAACCTCAAAGTTACATACAAAACTGTAAGTCCATCTGTAAGGTGTTTGAATAATTATATCAGGTAAGCCAAAGTATTGTGCAATTGAGAGCAGCAATATTTTAAGGGGAAGGGAAAATAAAAATGTTCTGAGCAACTACAAGCTTATTTATTTAGACTCAATAGCATGACAGTCTCCAAAACAAATGATGAAAATACAATTGCAATCAAATACAGCACAGATTTATCAAAGTTAAACCATGCTTGCTATCTTAATAGCTTTCTTTCATAAGATAATTCAAAGATTTTCTTTAGGAATAATTTTGATGCTGAAGCCTTTAATAAAGTGGCATGGGCTTAAGCCTGAAAAGTTAGGAATTGGAATAGGATCTGCAGACTGTGAAGATAGTTAACTATAGAAGAGATAGTGATATAGTATTGAAAGAAGTACCAGGGCTATAGGGCTAGTCCCTGTAGCTCTTCACTAGAAGAATTATGAAGACTGAATCAGCCTTATTTAGTTCTTTCAGGAGAGATATTGATGCACAAAACTGCATTGTGTGGATAGTCATCACCCCTAAGACAGTACTGGAAGAGAATCTACAGAGGGATAAGGATTACCTGCAGAAATACCTTGTGAACTTTAAGATTTTAAGAAAGGTGAGAGGAAGTGAAACTACACAGTAATGATATCATCACTCTTCCCCTGCATTCCAATACCTACATTTCTATTCTTATGTGCAAAATTTTCCAGTAAGGAATAAAAAGCATTGCAAACCAGCTTACAACAGAAAACCTTATGTCACCAATGTGCTACTAGTGTGAAAACAACAAAGGCAGTTGGTCATATGATGTAGCATATTTTGATGAATAAATGTACCGTATATCATGGATGCTTAAAATATTCTGTAAACTGGCTGCATCTGGGGAAAAATGTCCCTCACAAACTGATATTTCTACATGAAAGAAAAGATTTTCAAAGGCAGATGGAAGAATTTAATAGAAGCTAGTAGGCAATTAGGCTGTTGAGGTAACTTCCTTTTAATGGTGGGTAGTAAAATCATAACTTGCATGAACATCTGCTTTGGACACAAAGCTGAACTATTTGTGTAACGTAGAGAAACATTTCTAACCCCAGAAGTTTCAGTTCTTCTATGTACGGAAGGGCTAAGCAACACTTGTTAATAATAGCTTTATGTTGATATAGAATTGGAATGACTGAATTATTGCTGAAGTGTATTCAGTTTGCCATCTTAGTATTTCTTACTGTCCAAAAAAATGCCTCCCAGCTGAACATTTGACTACCAAAAGAATACTTTGGCAAGGAAGCTTCCTTAAAACTGAGACATTTATTTTCAAAATATTAATTTGGGCCAAAAGGTATGGATCTCCTCCCTCAAAAATGAATTTTAACTTGAAATCTCATTTAACCTTTAAGCTTACAATGAAAGTGCTGGAATTAGCATGTGTTCAGGTGCTGTTTTATGGTAAAGGAGAAGGGAAATGGCATTCAGAATATCTGCTTCTTGCTGCTCATCAGAGGGAATTAAAACACCACAATTCCAACTAAAATAAACCTTGGATTAATTTCTGTGTAGATTTTTAAATAGAAAGTATAGTGTCCATTCTTTTTTGTCATCCCGCCAATCCCACGCCTAATGTTCAAAGGTATCTAAAGCAAGCCACTGACAGTTCCAATTATGTGCATCTCTTTTCCCCCTTCCTGCATCAAATGCTGGGGGCAAAGGAAAAGATCTAAATAGTAATTTAATATCTTGCTGAAATCAGTGCCCCTGTTCAGTACAACAGGGACTCATGGTCTTTTACTTGAAGCAAAAGAAGCTGCAAAGGAAGACAGAAGCAAAGCTCTAGAATTAAACATCCTTAATTTGAGGCTGAACTCATGATAGGATGACTTCCTAAGAGGATCTTAATCTGTCCACACAACTTGTCTATTTACTCCTGGTGTTGAGTTTTATTTTGCTTCAGTTCAAAAAGGTTGAGAAAAAACTAGTGATATAGATAAAAGGACTTGTGCTGAAGAAAACTTTTACAAAGAAAAAATCTCAAGGGAGAAGAGAGGAGGGGGAGAAAATATTTTTTTAGAAGCTGAAAGTTGTGTTGTAGCTGAAATGGTCTCAAGCTATTAAGATTGAAGTTTGCAGGAAAAACAACATTTCTCTCTAGACTACCAGATAATATACCAGAAAAAAAGTAGCTCCAAACAATATCATTGCACCTAAGGCCTCCAAGTGGAATTTTGTCCCTTTGTAACACCTTCTACAAATCAATATATAGGAATGATTCTCAGTTTGAGCAGCATAGTTAAAGAATGAAATAAAATTATATAGTATCAAGTGATTGAATAATTATGTTATGCATGCATCAAAAGTGAAGATGCTGGCTTCAACTGCACTTTGGATGACAGGGATCATCTGTACTTTTTTGTTAATTTATATAGCAAAAAAAATGTTATCCTTGCTAATACCTACTAAGCAATTGCATTTAATTTGAGCATAAAGCAAAAGTCTCATGTTTGAAATAAGGTGAAATCTCCATATTACATCTCCTTAGGAACCGTATTCTTACTTTTATGTCCTGGGTTGAGAGACGCAGGACTAACTTTTCCTCTAATGCTGGGGAAAATTGCACTTTTAGAAGACTCTAGTGTCTGAATTTGTGAAAATATTTACTTTATAGCCAGCCAGGCTCTGTGGAATTCAAGGTCTTCGTGTTTTCGAGCCTTGCCAGGTGCAGGGATGAGGAGGAGCAAGGCCTGGGCATTTGACCTGGGCTGGCCAACAGGATTATTTCACGCCATGAACGTCACATTCAATATAAATTAGAAAAGTTTGCTGTGTAGCCCTCTCTCCCTTGATGGCGGCGGTCCAGACAACTCCCTGCCCCGGTCCCGGACTTCTGAGACCTTCCGTTCCTCCTGAAGCCATTGCACTCACAGTGTCTGACATTTGCTGTCCACTGCTGGGAGTGCACATATAATTAGCTGAGTATAACTCTTGTATATCTTATATCAGTATCAGGATTAATATTGGTTCTTTAGTATTACTGTTGGTTATTTAGTCTTAGTCTATTAAATCTACTTATATTTCAACCCTTGTGTTTCTTTGTTTCCCAATTCCCCTTTCCGGGTGGGGAGGGGTCATCGGGTGATAGAATAATTGTCTAAACGACAATAGATTGTTATGGGTTTTCTCAAACCGTAACATTATACCATGGCTTCAAGACTGCTCCGAGTACAATTCCCCTGTGGGGCACCCACACCCCGGCAGGGAGCGCACAACGGGCTTCTGCCGCAGGCAAGGCTTGCTGCTTGCCACAAGGTGGCACTTCATAAAGCAATTCAAGTTGCGTAACATGGAATAGAAAGCTTCTCAACTGAAAAGTCACTTCAAGTCCTAAACGCAATTTCCTAAAAAGGTAGTTTAATTTGTGTCCCTCGACTTCCTATTCCAAGAGAAGTCTACCTTCTTTTTCTTTGGGACACTATTTAAATTATTGGATGCTCATTATTTTAAAAATAAAGCCTTAACAGGAACAATACATGTCTGTCTCATACCTGCAATTATTGGTTCACAACAGCAATTAAATGCTGTCCATTGGGGAAGGTAATTTTTTTATTTTTTTTTTAACAGGAGCAGAGAAGTGATCGTCATATTTTCTTTATTCATCCCTGCACCTAGAAGTGAAAATAAAATGGAGGCCTATGAAACACTGATACTATTTGATATTAGAAATTTATGATCTGAATTTGTTCTTTTAGCATTGCTAGTGCTTTTCTTCTGGCAGTCTTGGAAGATAAATCAGCAGCTGCAGCAGCAGGGCCTGAAAATAGAGCATCACTTCTTCAAGGGAGTAAGAATTCAGAAAGGTAATGCTGATAATAATCAAGCTGGCATGAAAGTGGCCAGATAAAATTTTTTCAGCTGGAAACCGTCACTCAATGGCAGCCCCTGGCCCAGATTTTTACCTCAGTTTGGTTTGGTCATAGTGCTAGCACAAACCTACCTAGCAATTCCAATGCTCTGGAGCACATCTGTTCCTAAGGCTCCCTGTGGACCACCATGCAGCTCTTGGCACTGTGCCTTTCCCCTGTGGTATTCTCTGTGAGGATGAGCAAAAGAGACCGCAGTCTCACCGCATGAGAGATTTGTTCACCCATTCTTGAAAAAATATATGGCAATTACTAATCAATAAATTGGAAACAGGCTAAAATTAGGCCATGAACTACAGAAAAGGGGCTGGAACAGTATTTAACTGAAGGCTTTTTCTCTTTTGAGTAACTTTTCCACATATTCTGTCATCAGTCTGAGGCTTGTTATAATTACCTTTAATGGCCTCTTTAAAATGTCTTTTCTAAGAGTGGCGATTGGGGTCAAAGAGGAGAGTACTCCACATGTCAGCTTCATCACAGACAGCAAGTGCTGTTTCTGCACAAAATTACCTCAAAACTATTTCTGATCTAGAGACAGATAGGCATAAATGTTAATTACGGTTCTTACCCTTCGGATGTTAGTGAAGTGGCAGGAAAAATAGAGTCTGTCCTCTTAGCTATGGAAGATGAGATGAGGTAAAATGAGGGACAATGAAGGATAATGACACGGAAAGCAATCTGGCATGAATGTTGTGAACCTTGACATCTCAGGTTCATGTCCTATATCATCCTCAGGGGTTGCATATTACGTCCTGTGGGGCAGGCACCTCAGCTCTGACATTTGCTCGAGTCACGTGAGGCTGTAGGATGTCCTCAGGCCTGACTGGTTGGTGTCCAGTGGTTCACCTTCTTTTACTGTGAAAAGACCCATCTTTTCTGCCCCCTCTCTCCACCCTTATTCAAATGCAGCCCAACAGTTCTGAGGCTGATGGGTCAGACCACAGGAAAAAGGCAAGTTTACTCTTCAAATATGTCATCAGCCTACAGGTTGAAAACCTGCAAATACTGGTGGTGCCAGTATTGAAGAGCTGGACAGGTCATGAGAACTCCATAAACAGGGGACAGAGGAAGACAGTAATTATTGCTGGTTCATTCAGGGGGAAAGTTACCTTTGTGCATAATGCCTGTTCATTATCTGAGTTTTCAAAGGACTTGTGATGGTTGGCATCATGCCTTGCTGAAAGTAGGCCCTCTGCACATGGATGAACTTCACTTATTTGAGGGGAAGCTCTGCTTTCTGGAAAAATATTTTCATCCAAAGTTTTGACTTGAAAATTTCCATCCAAAGTAGGATAATTGATTGCTTTGCTGACAAATGAAAAAAGGAAAACAAAAACAAAAAAAAAAAAAAGGAAAAAAAATAAAAGAAAATTAAGAAAGATCGAGGGATGGGAGGCCATAAAGGGAAATAAGAGCTAAAATGTAAATGAGTTTTGCTTGCTTTAATCAAGTTTTGGGAAGATATTCAAAAAAGGAGTAATGAGTATTCCATTGTGGAAATATTTGCCTGTATTTAAACAGCTGTAGTTTCCCTCCTGCATGGGTCCTTCTGTTCAAGTAGCTCTTACTCTACCACCCTAGCATAGCCTCCTACTCAGCAAACCATCTTGTTTATTGACATCCATGTGTTTTGTGCAAAAAATAATATGCTATGCCTCCTAATAACTTCCTTCAAAGCTCCAAATCCAAACCGAAACAGTCTCTTCTAATCTCCCCTTTCTGCAGGCAACAGCTTCTTCTAAACTCCCAGGAGGAAAACAGGACAGTACCACATGTTCACAGGTCTTCCCTAGGAGCTAGATGTAGCAGTCAGCGCAGCCTTTATTTCCAGGACTGCCTTCAGGGTTGGACTTGAGACTCTTCAAGTCCCAAGGAGGGGCTGGGTGTCCTTGAGCTCTTTGACGGTGCTTTGTTGCCATCATGCGCCAAGATGGTGGCATTTCAGAGTGCTGCTGAGGTTAGGGGTCCCAGGGAGGGGTTGTCTCACCTGCGCCTTGCATCCTTAGCTTTGCAGGTGCTAGTGCAGTCCTCCAACCCTTTCTGTGGTGTATTTTATATCCTGCTTTTAACAAACGGATTAACTTCAGTTCCTGTATTCAGGCACTTCCAGGCATAGCTTCCGGTTTCTCAATAGGCTTGCGTTGCTTTTCCACCCCAGAGAAGTGAGTGGAGTCCAGCAGCTCTCAAATAAAATTTTGTTACTGTCCCAGGTATGCAGAGTCTGGAAGAGAAGAGGGAAATTTTTTAGTCTACCACCAGCTGTTGGTGACGTTGAATTTTCACTTGAAGTTAGCAACAGAATACACTGCTGATAGTCCCTGAGAGATTATAGATAGTATGTGTAGACATGACTCTTTCGGCACCTGGGGAATGAAACTGAGATACCAGGGAAAGGGCAGGATCGTGACTGCATTCTAACTACAGCTTTGCTTCCTCCATAGGAACGAGGGTCTGAAAGGGCATCTGTGACACTACGAAAATAGTCAATGAGGTAGTCAACCAGTATTTCACTCTGGACTTGTACTTACTTCAGTGAAAATGGTTTATAGACCAAAGACTGTTTTAAAAATAAAACAGAATTTCAGAACAACACTTTGTGGCCTCAAAAGCCAAATGTTTGCATGACTATTGACTTGACAACATCACATATTTTTAAGTGAAGAGATACTTCTCTAAAGGTTCAGGGTTTTGAATAAATTTATCCTGTATAAGGAAAATGCCACTACTATCTAAGTCACAAGACTCTCCGTATGTCTGTCTAAACAGCACATAGAATCAGCCTGTATAACCTCCACTTCTCTTTAACCCAGGGTATTCATTGGCATAGACCATGTTCTTGACCTCTTTTCATAAAGCACAGAGGGTAGCTTCCACACAGAGCAGAAAGATAATTTAAATTCTTAAATCTATTCTAGGGTTGGAATTTGGGCTGACACAGTCTTCAACTACGGTTAGGCATATTGTTCTTCCGTCCAAAATCAGTGCTTTCAGACATCATCTTGCTAGATAGAGGTTATCAGAGAAACAAGCATAAGATACAGCAGATCAGCTAAGGGAAAGGTTGGTGCCAGGAGACCAAGAACCAAGGCCAAGAACTGCATAAACACAAAAAAAGTAGTCTTGAGATGTCTGACTGTACTTAAGATTTCACAGACCTGCCCAGATCTACCTGGCAAAATTTATATCTGTGGTGGTAACCATCAGCTGGCTGCAATTAACTGTAGCCTGAAATCTTTAGGCTTAGTCACCTCATCAGGGTGCAATCTGGTTGTTCTCCCAAGACAGGCAGAGTTTAATTAGGATCAGAAAACACCAGGAAAGGTGATTTAGGCTATAGTGCATGCTGGGTAACTGTTGCCATCACAAACTATTAATCTTCTTACTTGCCTAACTAAGGCAAGCTATGGATTAACCAATTCAAACCAGTAGGAGGGGATCAGCTGGAGTTAGAAAGTTAGGCTTTGTAGGGGCTGCCCAGATAAGTTTAAGACTCACAGTAGTTTGTGTTAACTACATAATTCTAGGTCTAGGCCATGCAAGCATCACCAGCTAATGTAAAGCAGTGGAGATGATATCTCAGTGCATGTATATGTAATTCCAGATTACTGCTGACAGGCTAAATCTACCAGGGTCAGACGTGCTCAGGGTATGGGACTGAACACTGGTAGGGGATTGCAAGAAATGAGGATTATTTGCCTGAGCTGTTCATCTGCAGCCAGTGCTGTAACTAGACACTTTACTCAGACTTGAGTAACTCTATACAGCATTATAACTGGTTTGGAAGTTTTTCTTCAGGTCTTACATTAATTTACAGAAAGCTGATGGGCTAAAGAAATTCTAGTATTGGGATTTATACTCATGTTGGCGTAGAAGACAAGCAGTAAGAATGACTTTTTTGAAGAGAAGAGTTTTAAGACTAGGTCTGAAGGTGGTGGGGAAGGTAATTGGCTAAGGTCGTCAAGAGGCATTTAAATAGGCATTTAAATATAGGTCATTGTGTCCTGGCTGGGATTGCCAAGTATATGTTAAAGTTGATGCCTTATAGGGACGCTTTATAGGAAAGTACATGCTAGGGTATAGATAATGTCTGAAACAGGTTTGCTAAACTGGATTAAGGTTGTCTGTCTAAAAAGAAAATACTAAATCAAACCAATATTAAAAGAAATAAATCAAATTATAAAAGCCATAGGGACCATTAGCAGGCTCTGGTTTACTATGAGATTAGGACTCAAACCAGCAAGGACTGATCTGCTTGTTTGGCAGCCAGAATTTGGATTAGCAGAATTTGGTTTAGCAGCTGAAAATACCCCACATGCTAAATCTACATTTTGGGTGTGTGGGTTCAGAGCAAATGGCACTGCTATACCCACGTACAAAATGGCAAACTGAATGGCTGAGGGTGGTTTAAGGCCGACGCTTGGGGCTAGGGTTCAATAAGGAATGAGGTTCAGACAAACAGGCAAAATTAGGTTGATGGGGTGACTGGGGAGACAGATGTAAATGCTATCCTGGCTGAACTTGCTGGTTGGATGGTGGCACAGAGCCACTGTGCTGAGGCTGAAATGAGATTGAAGGTGTGCTGTATGCTTACTACAGCTGGAATAGATCTCTGCTTCACATGAAACCAAAGAGCATCACTGACAGAGAAGGATATTTTGGTTGACCTTAATGGACACTGGTGTTTGCCATTAGTTTGTTTATACTTAACAAGGTTATAAACTGAAAATCTGCAGCTGAGAATTGCGTGTAACCAAGCTGGGAAGGCGCTAGAGTTTTGGTGTGTGCTTTACCTTTCTAGGCAGGAAACGAATCAGCTTAGGAATATTTTTACCCCTTGATCCCTACCCATAAATATTAGTGAAGTTACTGGTAAAAGCTGACAACAGGAAGACTATTGATTCCAATGTATTTGTTCCATGTTAAATATTTTCCCAGTAGAACTGAGAGGGATGGAAAGCAGTTCAAGCCACTTAAAATAATGAGCTATTTCCTCTCCTTGCAGCACTTAAAATAATTGTCTTGGGGGAGGGTGAGGAGTTGTTCCTAGCAATAATTGAATGGGTTCTCTTCATTTATTGCTTTCAAAGATATCAAAGTTGTCTGTACTAAATGACTCTTCTACACCTGGCAGCTTTGATAACACCGTTCACTTCCCATAATAAATAGGATCACCCTTCAGCACCACTTTCATTGACATTTATCTTGTGACATTATGTTTTCTATCAGTCCAAGGCTAAACACAGACCTTACCATGTTTGTGACAGGTCTTGAGCCTGTCTGTGTAGCTGCTACTGTAGTGAATAAACATCTGCCCTCTTTATCTAATAAGGAGAGACTAGCTGACATCAAGTGGCATGCAAAGGAAGAAAGGGGAGAGGTTGCACAAGAACTGTCTTTAATAAAATGTCAAAAGTGAATCATTCAACAGCAAGATAAAATGTAGGACAGCAATCATGACCTCTTTTGCATGCACTTCCTGACATCCTGTGCTCTTCCACTGTCTACCTGGGGAGGATAAGAAGCCTTATGCTTTGAATAATGAGTGTGGTATCTTTGCTAGGAGACCCACAAGACTTGTGCCAGGTCTGGGTTTGGGTTGCTATCCTCTCCCTGGGAGACTCTATTTGTTTGCAAAACTCAGAACTGGTAGAAGAGTGAGTAATATGCTCTCAACAAGAGTACTGCTTTCCCAGTTCAGAAGACCGAACACTTCTGCTATCGTCTCAAGATTTCTGAGGAATGAAGGTTTGGCTTAGCAACAAGCTCCACAAGTAAATACACACTATTAAATCCTGTAAATCCAAAAGCTTACTTACCAACACAGATCTACTGAATTCCTGAAGTAAAATTATATAATATCAGAATCCAGAGGAACAAAACCATTTCCTGCTGATGGCCACGAATACACAAATGCTTTTTAGTTAAATTAAGCATGGAACAGAACAAACTCTTAATTTTTTTCAGCTGTTATCTAGGAGCCACGGCTCTGCAGGAGTAATCAAAAGCTCTAGGATTGAAGATAAACAATTGATGTAGAGATCTATTGAACAACACTGCATGGAGGCACTCCAGAGGAAGGGTTGAGTGGCAGAAGGAAGTAGTGTTGCAAATGATCAGCAGTTCCCTGGGGTATAGGGAGAAGTAGCAAGAATCAAGGGGACAATATCTAAATTATGGAGTGCAGAAGATTTTACATGGTTCTTTGCATGATGGGAAACAATCCTAAAAGTATTTAGACAGTCTTAATGGGTGTCTCAGTGTCAAGTTACATTCCCATGTTTTTTCTGTGCTAGGAGTTTTACTGCTTGGACCTCAACAGTTCGTTCATATGAAAAAAACCTGAAGAGTATCCTCCCTAGAGACTGAGTTGATGGAGACTGGAATAATATGCCTTAGCTCCTGTTGAGATTGTGTAAACTCTGGTGATGTAGCTTTGTCCTTTATAACTGTGATTTTTTTTTTCTTTATTTTTGTCTTGAATATGTGACCAGCTTCTACTGTTAGGAATATAGCTAACCTGAATGTTTTTATTTTGAAGTCTAGAAATTATCATAATGCTGGTGATAAAAATATCATTAAGAAGAACAATCCTACCTTCCATTTCTTAACATGACAAATGTGTGTAATTCCTTACAACGATGCTGCTGGAACAACAAAAATAGGAATGAGTATTTTGTTCCCTGTACTTTTGCTGAAACTGAAAATATGCACCTTCACATTACCCAGTTTCATGTTACACAAAAGTTTCAGGATCCTAAATGTCTTCATGGTGCCAGAGAGTAGTAAAACATCACAATTAACTCATAAAGCCACAAAGTTTTCTCTGTGCAGTGAAACTGAACAAAAAGAATTTTGAATGGCTTTGCAAGTCATGTGTTCCTTATGAATCAGTTAATAAAGAGAATCTTACACGACTCTTTGTTTACTGGCTAGATTGGCATAACTGTGGTGCTATTATTTTGGCTCTTCTTTGCATTAATGCTCTCGCTTCCCATGCTTTCTCTGTTCATCTCTTGCTCCAGGCAGGATTTAACTATTCTGCTACCATTTTCCAAGTAAACAGACTTCATTTCAATATGAAATGAAAAGATGCTTCCATTCATGTCTCTCAGGTGAAAAGGAGGGTGTGATTTCTATAGCTTACCCAGTAAACTGGACCTAACTGGCCTCTGCTTGAACCTAACGTTATTTAGCTTCTTTGGCACTTCTCAACAGTATTACAATGGCTGTGCTCTGTGGAGTAGTTTACTGGCCATATGAGCTCCTTTTAGCAATTCTTGAATCCCTGAGTAGTTTCATATTGCCTGCAGTACAATACTGTGTCAAGCAGTAGTGATAGCCCTTTCTTAAAATACAGCCATTATGCACCTCTGTCCATCTTGGAAAAATACCTTCAAATTAACATGCAAACACATTTGGTAAAAATGGCTGGTACTTAAGAAAACTAGTTGGTTTATCTTCTCAGTAATCCATTGTATCCTGGAGGCATAACTTCAGCCTTTTAATAGTAATTCTTTCCAGTGTCAAAACATGAATCCTAAAGCCACAGAATGGTCTTTATTTCTGTAGATCTATGACAAAATCAAAACTGTTTCACATTACTAAAACAATGAGATCACCAGTTGTTTGGCCATTTCCAATAGCAAGGCTGAAACCTGGAATAATACTGGCATAACTAAAGAAGAGGCAAGCTGCAAGGAGTAATAAGATGGGTCTTCTGGGCTGGCCAAGGAGAGTCAGTCATGGCACTGACATACCATTTTGGTCTGCTGAGCACAATCCACCTGCAGCAACCTTGGGCAAGTTTATAGAATCATAGAATCACAGAATCATAGAATAGCTTCTGAAGGCCTCATAATGCCTGAACATTGAACTAAGGTTCCTTGAATTCCAGTTTAGCATTATTTGACTGTTATGATTATGATTATGATTATGATGATGCACCCAGATTTTTCTGTTCTACTGTTTTACTAGATGTCAAGCTACATAAAGTAGCCCAATGTCCAGATGGAGATCAGTAACAAGTGGTGTCCCTCAGGGGTTCATACTGGGACAAATAATGTTTCATATCTCCTTCAATGACAGAGTGGGATAGAGTGCACCCTGAGCAAGTATACAGATGACACTGAGTGGTGCAGTTGACAGGCCTGAGGGGTGGGATGCCATCCACAGGGATCTAGACAATCTTGAGAAGTGGGCTTCTGTGAACCTCATGACGTTCAAACAGGCAAAGTGCAAGGTTCTGCACCTGGGTCAGGGCAACCCCCAGTATCAATACAGGCTGGGGGTTGAAAGAATTGAGGGCAGCCCTGCCAAGAAGGACTTGGGGGTACTGGTGGATGAAAAGCTGCACATGACCCAGCAATGTGCACTTGCAGCCCAGAAAGCCAAACATATCCTGGGCTGCATCAAAAGTAGCATGGCCAGCAGGTTGAGGGAGATGATTTTGCCCCTCTACTGCACTCTGGTGAGACCCCAGCTGGAGTACTGTGTCCAGCTCTGGAGTCCTCAGTAAGGAAAGACATGGACCTGTTGGAGTGTCTCCAGAGGAGGACCACAAAAATGATCACAGGGATGGAGTACATCTGTGAGGAAAGGCCGAGAGACTTGGGGTTACTCAACCTGGGGAAGAGAAGGGTCTGGGCAGACCTTATTGCAGCCTTTCGGTACGTAAAGGGGGACTATAAGAAAGATGGGAACAGAATTTTTAGCAGGGCCTGTAGTGATAGGACAAGGAGTAATGCTTTTAAACTAAGAGAAGGTAGATTTAGACTAGATATAAGGAAGAAATTTTTTACAATGAGGGTGATGAAACAATGGAACAGGTTGCCCAGAAAGGTGGTAAAAGCCCCATCCCTGGAAACGTTCAAGACCAGGTTGCACAGGGCTCTGAGCAACCTCAGCTAGTTGAAGATGTCTCTAGTCATTGCAGGGCGGTTGGACTAGGTGACCTTTAAAGATTCCTTCCAACACAAACTATTATATGATTCTACGATTTCTACACCAGTACAGCACAGACTAAAAATTGTCCCCACAGATTTTCTCTAGCTGGTGTGTTAGATATCTTTCACCTGTCTTTCCACTGTGGATGCTGCATGCTGTTTTCTCAACTCACCACACAGAATAAAACTACTGGTGTTTGTGTGTATGTCCAACTCTGTCAGCAGTAAAAATGAAAATGGCTCCAGAAAAGTGATGGTGTCATGTCTGGAAATGGTGTTGCAATAAAATAACAACATTCAATTTCACGGCAAAAGCAATCCCCATTCTCAAGCTTTGCATTATGATGCATCTGTGATATTAGAAGGAAAGACAATCGAAGGATTTAGAAATTCCCTTAGGCAACTCTCACATTTCCTCCTGTAACGTGTCAAAACGGCAACGGATGAGCATGATTCATAGGCTGTTGTTATTCTACTGCTTCCTTATGTGTCAGGTCTGACTGCTTCTAGAAGTTTAGTTTGCTTTCAGCTGTAGATGTGATGTAACCCAATGCTTAGGCCTGATGTGAGGGTTTTGGCACAACTCTTGGAGAAACAGGATGGTTGGATGTTCTTTTTCCTAGGAATAAAGGCTTCAGTCTAGACTGTTGCATTGACTAGAGTTCTCTTGTTTATTTTACTTGTAAAACTGATACAGATACACACAATGAATTTCACAGCAGTTAAAGGACTCTTCTGTTGGTGCAATGGGAACACTGTTGAAGTAATTTTTCAATCGGCAGCTCACAAAGCTTGAGAGATCTGTGGACTGTTTCTTTGTTAGACTAGTTTTGCTAAGGAGGCTGTAAAAACTACTGTCAGTAGATTTAAACCTACTGTACAGCTATGTATCTTTCTGCAGGAAAATATGATAAAGTTTGCAATTGGGAAAAAAGTTTAAACCACTCAACTTGGATGTTGCTGAGATGGCTGCATGCTCCTGGGCGTTGCCCAGAATTCGATGCAGGCTCCACTGTTGCTTACAGGCTTATATAGACCATTATAGTTACAACTGTAACTCTGAAACAGATGCTTAGCACAACCTTTAGGGTTTTTACATTAAGGTTGACCCATAGGTGCAGTTCATTGTTCCATGTCTTTTTAAAGTAAAGGTTGGGTTGTACAAATGGTATCTACAATCTTTGCCCAGTGGCAGTAATGGCTAATGACATCATGTACGTACATGGGCAAAGCGGCACAGAAAGAATAATTATGTTTGCTGCATGCAATAATTAATGCCTCTGAAGTTAGTAGGATGCATTAGTAGAAGGTGCTGTGAACATATTGAAAAACTGGGCCCTCTCTGTATGCATTCAGTTCTGATTCATCTGGGATCTTGTACAAGCCTGTGAAATAGCAAGTGCAGCAGTCTCATCTCCTCCCTTGAAACAAAGCCAAGAAATACTAATCTGTGTTCCTAAATGCTGTTCCTGTGTTTCTTTTCATTCTCTCTCTTCCCAGCTCATGGCAAGGAGCTCAGCAAAAGGGATTAATCATTTTTAGAAGGCATAACTGAGAATATGTGTCAAAACCGCCAGAAATAAAATGCCCTGCTCCTTTCTCCACCACTGTTGTGGTGGTTCGTGTTCCACTGTTCACAGGCCTTTGGGCACAGGACAATGCATCACAGCAGTAATCTGGCTGCTGCTGAGGTAACAGTTTGTCAGTGCAAGGTGCCCTTGATAACCATTTCAGACTTTCACAGTTCTTTTTCTTACAGATGAATACAGTCTTAAATTTGGGGAAAACCTGTTTTGGGGTGAGCTACCTACACACTGCATTGCTCCAAATGAAAGTTCTGACTTCAGTTGGTATGACCCAAATTTCTCCTGCTCTGTAAGCATGCGCCAGTCTTTATTTTGTAAATGGATTGGAGTAATAGTCACCTTGATGATGATTATTAATGGCTTCTGTTAGTCTACTTGACCTTACTCATCTCCAGTAGTTCTTCAGTTCTAGCGTATCTTCATTCCTCCTAAGCAACTTACTTAAGAAGTTCAGCATTATCCTCCTCGAGTAGGAGTCGCGCAATGTGGCACCGGAGCACGGCCAATGAATATCCAGCTCAAACCGCCTCACCCTCCTCTGGGTGTTGGTTTGAATAAACAAATAATGATTGCTTCCTAGAAGCTTCTGACAAAGAATATTGGCACTAGTGAGGTAACTAGCTGAAAGCAGGAAAGGCAGGACTCCTCTCTACCACACCCTGTGTTGTCAGGTACCTGGAACTCTTTTAATGCTCCTGCAGCCTTTGAAGACAGGGCGAAGGTCCTACTTCTGTAGCCCGTACTTCTGCAGGAAGGTCCACTTACAGCAATTATTTATACAAGGCTTATTTACTTCAGTGAGACTGTGGGATTCCTTCAGAACCCAGACTACTAAAACCTCATGTCTGACGGTTTATTCATCAGATACACCCCCCTCCTCCCCAGTTCCTTGGCATAAGCAATGCAAAGAATATTTTCTCCTCATTATATATTGTATTGCCTTTGACCAATACTTAAGAAGAAGTATACTTTATTCTTGGGAATATTTTCCTCATTAAAAAAAGGCTGGTTTATTACATCATGAAAAATAACCCCCACAAAACTGGCTGCCCTTCAGGAAATTTTTTTTTAAACACTTACTCATCCACAGTTTGATGTGACATAACTCCAGGTTAAATATCAACCAAACTTTTTGCTGTGCTGTAGGAATCTGTCAACAGACTAAGGAAACAGAGAACTCATATGGACCTATGTACCTGCTGGCTACTTTCCAAGGTATTCTTCCAGCATAATTTTTAGAAAGGGGAACTAGTGATGACAACATCTGAGCACTCAGCTCAGTATGGCTAAGCATTTTATGTTGGCCAAAAGTAGAGACCCAAATGATTGCCCACTCAGTTCAGTGGAAACCTTGAGCAATCTCTGGATTGGGCTAATATTTCCAACATCATTAAGTCAAATTCATCTTGGACTGCACTCTGCCTGAGGGAGGGCCTGCCTATATGTGCCCACTTTGGATCTCACTTCAGGAAAATTCTTACATTGCAGCATCATATTACAGCTATTTTTGATCTCTAAGACATCTTAAAGACTTTATTTAATAGAAATTGAAAAGAAATGTACTATAATGATACGTGATTATTAAAATCAATGTTATAAATAACCTGAGCTGCTGTGTCTCATCTGTTAAGTATAACATCCCTAAAAACACATTTGCCTTTGTTTTGCTGTTCCTTTCCATTTTGAATTCTAGCGCTCCTTGATAAACACCAACTTTTATGGAAAGCAAAAGAAAGCATAAATTGAAAACAAAACTCTTCCTTCTCAAGCTACCCAACGTTGTCCTGTTTAATGACTTTTGTCCTCTGATCTCCCACGTGATTAGCCTCAGCAATCACTCAAGAGCTAAATCTGGAAAGAACTACCATTAAAATAAGGATCCTATCTTACAGGAAAGTAGTTACCTGGTTAAACTACATGCCCTAAGTTCATAAAATCAAGCTGACAACATGATTTTTGGAAAATGCAGGTGTGTTGCATGATGGCACTATGGTTTTGTTCACAGTATTTTCACCCTTCTGAACAAAGGCAGTACGATGTTCCAAACCCCATAGGCTTACAGCGTCAAGAAAAACTACACAGTAAAATCATTTTAGGATCACCACCTTTTTTCAAAATGTTTAGCATAACATCCACTCTCCAATTTCTGATGTAAAATCATGATTTGACTTAAGGCAAGTCTAAGGCAGTGCTCAGTAGAGTCACGTGAAGAAACGTATTCCTCGGTTCTTACACCCAGTGGGAGATGTACATGAGATGGTGTGACAACAGAGAGCCTAAGCAACAAGAGGCTGAATAACCTCATTTCTTGTCTACACGAGCATCCACTCTTTGCTTGACTGAACTATCAAGACTTCCAGCTACAAAAAAAAAAGAAGTGGTTGATAGGAAGGCTTAATAAGGTATTAAAATCACAGAATATGTCTATCTGGAATTTAGAAAGAAAAAAAAAATGCTATCAAAGACTGATGCAAATGGCCTTATTTAGAGATTAAAAGTAAGACATTCAAAACATTCTGAATCTCGCCCAAAGACTGGACAGCACAGGGCAGAAGAAAAGAGGGCAGTACAGGAGGACTACAGAGATGTTGTCGGCCACCATAGGGAGAAAAATTGGGTGGCCAAAGCTCAATTTGAGTTCAAGATGGCCAGCACTGTGAAGGACAACAAAAAGCATTTTTTTAATATGTTAACAGCAAAAGGAGGACCAGAGATAACATTGGTCCATTGCTTGATGAGGTCTGTCATCTCACAAATAGAGACATAGACAAAGCATAGATGTTTAATGACTTTTTTGCCTGTCTTTAACACCAATGATGGGCCCTGGGACTCCCAGAGCCTTGTCTTGGAAGACTGAGACTGGGGAAAAGATAAAGCTCCCAGCCAACTCTGAACTTGTTCGAGATTTACTGCTCCAGCTGTTTGCACATAAATCTATGGGCCCCGATGGAATTCATCCCAGGGTACTGAAAGAGCTGGCCGATGCCATTGCAGGGCCTCTCTCCATACTTTTGCAACAGTCTTGGAAGTCTAGAGAGGTCTCAGCCAACTGGAAGCTGGCAAATGTCCCAATTTTCAAGAAGGGTAAGAAGGAAGACCCTCATCACAGGCCTATCCATCTCACTTCAGTGCCTGGTAAAATTACGGAGAAGGTTATTTTGGGAGTTACTGAAAAACACTTGAGAGACAACACAGTCATTAGTCATAGCCAGCATGGGTTTGTGAGGGGAAAGTCCTGTTTAAGTAAATTAATTTCCTTTTATGACGAGGTCGTCCATCTAGTTGACCAAGGGAAGGTAGTAGATATGAGGGGTTTTGATTTTAGCGAAGCCCTTGATACTATATCTGACAGTATCCTTCTGGACAAAATGTTCAGCACACAGCTAGACAAGTTCATAATATGGTGGTTGAGCAATTGACTGATGGGTTGGGCTCAAAGAATTACAGCAAATGAGGGTTACATCAGACTGGCAGCCAGTCACCGGTGGGGTTCCCCAGGGCTCAGTCTTAGATCCAGTGCTCTTTAATGTTTTGATAAATTATCTGGACACAGGAATCAAATGTACATATGTATGTAGTAAGTTTTCCAATGACACTAAACTAGGAGGAGCTGTGGACTCCCTCGAGGGTAGAGAGGTCTTACAGAGAGATCTGGATAGATGAGAGAGCTGAGCAATCCCCAACTGTATGAAATTTAACAAGAGTAAGTGCAGGATTCTCCACCTAGGACCAGGTAATCCTGGTTGTACATACAAATTGGGGGATGAGAGGCTGGAGAAAAGCACCAAAGAAACCGATGAAAAAGGTCTGGGTTGATGGCAAGTTGAATATGAGTCACCAGTGTGCCCTGGCAGCCAGAAGGGCCAACCATGTTGTGGGGTGCATCAAGCACAGCATCGCTAACTGGTCGAGGGAGGTGATTTTCCCATTCTGCCCTGCACTGGTGTGGCCCCACCTCAAGTACTGTGTGCAGTTTTGTGTGCAGCCTCAATATAAGAAGGACATCAGACTGTAAGACTGTGTCCAGGGGAGGGTGACCAAGATAGTAAAAGGTCTCGAGGGCAAGAGTTATGAGGAGTGGCTGAGGTTAGTTGATCTGTTCAGCTTGAAGAAGAGAAGGCTGAGGGGTGCCCTCATGGCAGTCTATAACTTCGTCAAGGAGGGCAGCTGAGGGAGAGGTGCTTATCTCCTCTCTTTGATGACTAGCGATAGGACAGAAGGAAACTTAATGAAGCTGCATCAGGGAAAGTTCAGATTGGACATTAGGAAAACATTCTTCACCGAGAGGGTAGTCAATCACTGCAAGAGGCTCCCCAGGGATGTGGTCACAGCACCAACCCTGCCAGAGTTCAAGGAGCATCTGGATGATGATCTTAGTCACACAGCTTAGTTTTAGGTAGTCCTGTGAGGAGCAGGAGGTTGGACCCGATGATCCTCATGAGTCCCTTCCAACTTGAGATATTCTGTGATTCTAAAATGTAGATCTGTCCCACAGGATGAAAATACAATTTAGGTACTGTTTGATGTACATTTTTTTGTTTACCTAAAGAGAAACCTATTTCCTTGAAATACAGACTAGTTTACCATATCTCATAACCTGGAATATTTAAGAGGGTGGCTTTAACATAGACATATCTTTTTTTATCTTTGTAATTCAAGGGTAAACCCACTGACTTGCATGCTGTTATACTGATGCAAAGCCTGTGGGAGGTGAGAATCAGGCCATCAGATAGCAAAGCATAAATTCATGAATGCATAGAGTACCTTATACAGTTTACTTTCTGAATCTTGCTCATCTGGAAGAACAGAAAGAACTTATTTTCTTTATTTTCAGATTATTTACAGTAGGGTTCAGTGAACATTTTATCAATAGGAACACTTTTTTTAAACCAACATGAAACTTTGGACTATTTCTTCTTACGTTTCCATTTTAAAAAGCTTATCTTATTTTTAAAAAATCTCTTCAGAAAGAAAGCCTGAATACAGTTGAATCATGACCTTCTTGTATAACAAAGGACCCTCCTTTCATAGTTCAATATTGTTGCAACAGTAATATAAACTTTTACTTAACAAGATATTCATAGTTCACATTGGAAGAACTTCAACATGATCCTTGCTAGTTTACATAATGGCACAAATCAATATTAATTTGAGGTTATTTAGAAGCTGTTCTGCAAATATCCATAGATTAAAATAGAACGGTAGGACACATTTAGGGGTGGTGGCAGTAAGAAAGAGGATTCTGATTTTGTGTGTGCGGCTGCTTTTGGCTTTCTTTTTTGACAAGAATATTGATTTTATTTTTTTTGTTGGGTCGTCTGAACTAAACTGTCCCGGCAAAGATGAGAGACAAAATGTCTTTGCATATGTCTCAAGAAAAGGATTTCCAGATGGTCTGGTTATATTGACACAATAAGGTTCCTGGCCTAAAATCAATGCACCTATAAGATTACCGCACATCTGTGGGCTTTTTGCTTGACTGTACTAAACTGTTGCAAAGTTCTCTGATCAATAACTCCTAGATGTTAAAGTACCGATGAAAATATTTCAGAGGGAATATCCAGTTTGCTGTAACAATACTTTGTTTCCAAGCACACCACACCACTTTTTGTGATTCTAGTTGCTATGAAAGACCTGGCACCCGAACAGAGTGGTTGGCCTCACTCTCTCAAACCCTTCCCCCTGCCCCCCGACATGTGTCAGCTGCAGCTCCACGGATGGGGCTACTCATACCCCAAGTTTCATGCCTAAAAGGTTTTCCAGTGCCCCGACAGGTGTATGCCGCGACACCTCAGGCCAAGGAGCAACAGGGCGCTGCCAGCACTGCTATCTGCATGGCCAGCATGTGCCTGGCTATCAGCGTTAGAGCAACTGGCTCAGCTAGCAAACTGTGTTTTTCAAGAGGAGGAAGGGAGTACAAAGATAATAATAATGAGGCGATTGGCAGGGGCGGGGGGGAAGGGTGGGGGGGAAGGAAGAATCAGCCTGCCTGCAATAAAACCTGTTCGATGAGTGGGAATAACATTCACACTATATGTACACTCCTGCCCGTGTTAGAAAGTGATCTAGGGTCACAGCGCTCTGGACCATACCTTTTTTTAACAATTCTTTTCTTTCTTTTTTCCACTTATTCTTTTCTCTTTCTCTTCTTCTCTCCTCTCCCTCTCCACTCCTCTCCTCTCTTCTCCCTCGCCCTCTCCTCTTCCTCTTCCCCTTCCCCTTCCCCTTCTCCTCCCCCTCCCTCTCCTTTTTCCCCGCAGGAGCAAGCTGCTCCCGAGCCCCGACCGGCAGCTCCCCAGCCGGGGTGGAGCAAACTCCCCGCCGGGCGGGGGCGCCCCACGGCCGCCGTGCCGCGCCTCTTTTCCAGGCATTACGGTAGGCGGGCCGCGCCGCGCCTCTTCCACCTGCCAGCGGCCTTTAAAGTTGCGGCCGGCCGAGAGCGCGATGACTCGGGTCCCGGTGTGGGCAGGCGGCGGCTGCCGGGCCGCACCGCTGTGCCGCCGGAGCAGGGCTGGAGGCCGCGTCCCCCCCTTTCCTGGGCTTAGGGAGAGTTTTTCTCCCTCGCCCCCGCCCGCCTGCTTTTGTCTTTCCACCCGGTGGCAAGGGAGGGCCGGGGAAGGGCGGGAGGGGGGACTGGTTCGCCCGGGAGATCCCCATGTCTGCGGCGGGTGACCTGCGCGCCTCGGCCGCCGACCCCGGCGCTGCCGCGGATTACCGCACCTCTGCGGCCCTGCAGCGGCCGGGCGGCCGCGGGTAGTGCCCGCCGCCGGCGCGGTCCCTTGCGGGGCCAGCCATGGAGGCCGGCGCCCCGCCAGACCTCCGGGACGTCGAGCAGAAAATGGGGCGCAAAGTGCCCGAGAGCCTGGCGCGGCCCTTGCGCGGGGAGGAGCTCCCGGGACGCCCC